>JAJEJO010004181.1:218423-248693 GCA_020662805.1 Glaucomys volans
CCTGGCACATGCTAGGCAAGCGCTGTACCTCTGAGCTACATACCCAGCCCTATTTTTTATTTCAAATCAGGGTCTTCCTAAGTTGCCCAGGCTGGCCACGAACTCGCAATCCTGCCTCAAACTTCCGAGTAGGAGGGATTGCAGACGTTCACCATGGGGCACAACTTTAAATCTTGATGTGACTGAGCACATCCTGACAAACGACCTTCTTTGGCTTTAGGTTTTCCCAGTCTCCTGTGCTTTGTATACCTAGTAAACTTGGACCCAAAAGTCAACCAAGAAATTTCTCTGATTTCCAGAAGTGACAGCCCATTCCTACTTGGATATGCCAGCACGTTGGGAAGTTTCAAGGCAGTGTCAAGTCCTTACCTGGCCTCCCAATCTTAAATTGGTTTCCAAAACGGTTTTTATTTTGCCAGAATGATTTCTCAGATAGTTGTGGCTGCCTTGTTTGTTCTTGAGAGGAGCAGCAACTGTATTGCGTAAAGGTCCAGAGTCATTTTGCTCACAGTAAGAGCTGATGTCAGATCTCTGGGTAGTATAAAAGTTGGGGGAAAGCAGGTACCTGCCGTGGATGTTATTTCAAGTGCAGACTTCTCTAAGCAGTTACTATTTCAGAGAAGCAAAGCCCTCACCCTCTGACCCCAGCAGAGTGACACCTGTGACTGATTTATTGTCTGTACACCCAATCCAGTCTTAGTGTTTGGCTCTGGCCCTACCTAGCCTTAGCCGGGGTTGGAAATGTTCCCAAATCAGTAGTTATCAGGACAATAGTTTGAAATAGTATAAGCACAATTTCAGAAAGATTTTAAGAGAACAGTTTGCAGCTCTGAGGTAAAGGTTAATAATATGGTGATTTTGTGCTTTTTTAAAAATTAGAAGTGAAGGGCACTTGTGGGTTTTGATATGGAATGACTGGGGTGATGTGACAGGTATCCGCAAATAGTTAGCAAATATCTTATTGTCTTTGGTCCCCTATACTGTGCTATTGTTTCAATATTTGAGGAGCTAGAGACTAGATGGGCAGTCATAATAAGTAATATGGGACTTAATTGTATGAAATTTTTGTCTTTGGGTTGTGGGGTTTTGTCTGTCTTCATCTGATAGGTCATTTTGGCTCATTTCAGACCTTAAAGCTCTGATTTTAGTGTTCTTTTTAGCAGTAGAACCCTTTACCTGTGATGAAGTCTTCAGAGGAACTCCAAATCTGAGACAGGTGAAAACAGAGTTCCCCTGACTAGAAGAGAGATAGGGACTTGAAAGTTCATTTAGAATAACTGTCCAGTCCTTTCTCCATACAAGGACTCTGACCACCTAAGCAAGTGCCTCCCTGAGATCACACCTGACCCAGAATAGGACCCTACCCTTAACTTTGTCTGATGATACCTCTGTCTTCTTGGAATTTGCTTCTTTCCACTAAAAGTAAAAAGCAAAGAGCATGTTGATAAGGACCTGGTTTTTGGTTGTTTGTTTTTCTTTTTTGTCCAAATTTGTGGAGGTTTCGTTTTATGTAATGTTTATGGTTCATTTTATGTTTCATTAGGTTTCATTTTATGGAATGTTATAACTTTATCCATATCCTAAATATTTCCACAGTCAGCTTAAAGCAGTGATATTTTGCATTGCACTCCAAAAGATTAAAACACCATGAAAATGCTCAGAATTATGTTAAAGGGTATTGATGATTTAATCCCAAATCTCTAATTTATTCAGATTACATACAAGCTCAGTCTGTGGAGACTGAAAACTGTGTTAGCTGATTTCCTGAACTCAGTGTTTTATTACCAACAGTTAACCTTTATCAGGTACCAAGCACTTCATGCGTATTCACTCTTGATCTTCATTCCAAATCCTAGCCTCATTTCATAGATGATGAAACATATATATAGATCACCTAATCTGCAAGTAGCTAAAACAGGGTTTTGCTCAGGCTTTGCGTCTAAGCAACCAATCACTGGGTCACATTTCCTCTCCTGTTTCATCCAAGAGAAACCTCTTAAAGTGGTCAAATGCCCATTTGAGATTGTAAGATACGAGTCTGGAGTTTAGGGTGCTGTCTGGGATAGAGCTATAAATACTTAGGCAGCAACAAATTCATGCTTATTATTAATAATACATTTAGTTTTTGTATTTTGAATGAGGTCATCACAGTATTTAAGTGCCTTTAAGCTCTAATATTCAAGATCATGAACGATTCGGATGTTTACAAGCTCTTCCTGTCCTTGTTGGTGTAATGTGCTCCACAAGGGGAAGTTCAGAAGATTTGGTAGAGTGAGTTAATTCTTTTGACATGAACAGCAGCGCACTTACCGTGGTGTGGAGCTCAATTTCACCATCAGCTTTCTCCACAGCAGCTGGAAAAATTGACTTCTCTCCCAGGTTTTGGCAACATTAAGTGAAATGGCTTTGCTTGGGTTGGAACTAGTGTCCTGTGCCTGGTCTCTAGCACTCCAGCTGGTCCATAACTCGAGAACTTCTGGAAAAGCAGAGTCCATGTCTGGAGCTTCGTTCCATCAACAAGATTAGTTGTGATTTCTGTGGAGACTGTTGGGAGCCAATAATTCGTATGTGCTTATTTTCCTGCTTCCAAAAGTCCAAGAATTTTCCTTTTGACAATTTAGGAAGAGTTGACTCACATGGAAATGTGGTTGGAACAATACTAATTTCAACTTAAGTGCAGTTTGATTTTCCTCATTTCGTGGGGTGCAGAACTCTTCTGTGTGCTTGGGGAGGAGAGAGAGTCTTCGTGCACACTCCTTTGGCATAGCTGAGCCATCTTCATCTGCTCAGGAGGTTGGTAGGTAGAGAATTGAGTTTATTTGATACTTTTTTCTAAGTAATCTAGCAACACTTGAACTTCTTTGTACAGAACAAATTACTACAAATTCTCAAGTTTTCTATGTTAGAAAAGATACATGGTGTGAGAGCACACACACCCTCATTCACGTGTATTTTTAGTACATTCTATATTATAAACTTGTACTTGAATTTATATTCCCTGTAGGACAGGGGAACATAGATTTTTAACACTAGGACTTAGTGTAGAATGTGTGAATGTCATGACTAAGTGTGGAACTCTGTCACAAATCAAGGCTGTCAAGTGGTTTGCTTTGGTAAACCACTTTATCTGTTTATCTGCTTATCTGCTGTTAACACATGTTCACCCTAGGACATAAGTCAGAGGTTCTTAAATTTACTCCTTTGTGAAATGCAAATCAAAACCACCTTAAGATTTCATCTTACCCCAATTAGAATGTCTTTTATTAAGAATACAGGCAACAACAGGTGTTGGTGAGGATGTGGGGAAAAGGGTACACTCATACATTGCTGGTGGGAGTGCAAGTTGGTGCAGCCACTCTGGAAAGCAGCGTGGAGATTCCTTAGAAAACTTGGAATGGATCCACCATTTGACCCCGGTATCCCACTCCTTGGCCTATACCCAAAGGACTTAAAATCAGATTACTACAGTGATGCAGCCACATGAATGTTCATAGCTGCTCAATTCACAATAGCTAGATTGTGGAACCAACCTAGATGCCCTTCAATAGATGAATGGATAAAGAAACTGTGGTATATATACACAGTGGAATATTATTCAGCCATAAAGAAGAATAAAATTATGGCATTTGTAGGTAAATGAATGATGTTGGAGACTGTTATGCTAAGTGAGATCAGCCAATCCCAAAAATCCAAAGGCTGAATGGTCTCTCTGATAAATGAATGATGATGCATAATGTAGGGGGGAAGGGTGGCAAGAATGGAGGAAGGATAGATAGCACAGAGGGAAGGGAGGAGTGGGGTCGGGGTCAGGGGGTAAGAATAATAACAGAATGTGTGACAGACATCATTGCCCTGTGTACATGTATGAATGCACAGATGGTCTGACCCTCCTTTGTGTACAACCAGAGAAACAATAGCTGTATTCCATTTGTGCTCAATGAATCAATAAGCAAATAAATAAATAAATAAATAAATAAATAAATAAAATTTACTCCTTTGCTTTAAAAGTAAACTAAGTGTGTTTTGCTTTTTGTTTTTAGCACCTGTTATATATGAAGAGAATCTAACAAGTCATCAACTTAGAAATGAAATTGTTATAGAAAGCAGAACTATTTACATGCTGAACTTGCATTTTAGAAGATAAATGTAGTGTGAGATCTTAGTTCAGTTCATTCCTTGGTTTCATAGACATTACACATTTCTTCTGGATCCTCAGTATCTTGCTAGGTGCATAGGATGGTGGCTAGATTCCAGCAGCAATGAAAAATACATTTCTCGGGGCTAGGGTCGTGTCGCAGTGGTGAGCACTTGCCTGGCACATCTGAGGCACTGGGTTCGATCCTTAGCACCACATAAAACCAAATAAATAAAAAATGAAGGTATTGTGTTCATCCACAACTAAAAAATATTTTAAAAAAGAAAATACATTTCTCTCTCCAGTATTCTTACAGTTTTCAAATTCTATAAAGGTGTTTATAAGTGTGGTTTAGTTAACTGTGTTAAAAAATGCTGTTACTTTCCATTCCATACCAGAAGTTATAAGTATATGAACTTATTTCAGGGTTTAAATGTTGATTTGGTTAATTATTTCCCAGAGTGACCAATTAACAACTATGATGAAAACACAAAAGTATAGAATTATGAATGAAACCATGTGTGCATAACAGAAATATATTGTGGACCTAAAATGGTCCATTGTGAGGGGGGTAATATCATCTTGTTCATTTTATCTTAGGTTAACTTCATCATGTGTGTGCTCTGTGACTGGCATTTGGGGGCCACTGGCCTGGAAGCTTAATATAAAGGGCAGTGGTGTCTCCTGAGAGGGAGGGACAGCCATGTGAAGGTAAATTAGCCAGGCTTGAGGGCACCATGGAAGTGCTTATTATTAAGTACTTTGGGCAAGAACAATCCAGAATGATCATTTGTGTCCAGAATATTTTTCTTCCCTGATATTTTTAAAGTAGTTTCTCTAGGTGAAATAAAGAATTCTGCATCAGTTTACCTGATAATTATTGGGAAAATCATTAGTTTTGGGGAAATTGGGGTTCATATCTAAGTGTCTTCTGTTTTAAGTATTGTAAATCCCCTAATTTCTACTTGTGGCTTATTTTCAATTGCATATCAATTGACCTGTTGGATATATTGGCTTTTCTAAGTAGACTGATGCCTGAACTTGTAGAGGCGATTTAAATAAACACCTTAGTATTCATTATCAGAGAGTCCGAGCAGAGAAGCAAGTGACCCATCAAAATCTTCCACATGCATTGAAAAAAAAACAAAAACTTCCATATAGAAGAGGGACAATATCTGAACCCATCCTTGCAATTGATCACCTGTTTAATAAGCCTGGAGGTTTTCCATCTCCTTTTATACCCTGAACTGTTGGCACCTTCAGTTTGACCTAGTTCTTGGATCTAAAAGCCCTTCTGTTCTCTTCACAGAGGGTGATCAACTGCCTGGAGGATGAGAAGGCGACCCTCACCTTGGCCATGGCTGACCGACTGCGGGACTATCAGGAGCTTTTGCAGGTGAAGACTGGCCTCAGCCTGGAAGTGGCCACCTACAGGTAAGGATGCTGTGCAGGTTTGTCATGATTAAGCCAGTGGTACAAACTCACTGTAGCCTTTGAAGCATCTCTGTCGCTTTGTGATAAGCAAAGAGCATCTCCTGCCATGGCCAGGGGAGGAGTCCGTTCCTCATGACTGAAAGGAGGGTGAAGAGGAAGAACAAGGTCTTGCTCAGATCACTGGCCAGGGGTCCCTCAGTGTTGGCAATAGCTGAGTCTTGCACCTTTGCCTAGTGTTTCTGCATCTTTTAAGAGCTTTGTATGTGTCAACTCATTAAATCCTAGGAGTTAGATGTTGTGTTCATAGAGGAACAAATTTAACTCAGGAGTTATAGAGCGAGACTATAGAGAACCAGGATTTGGACCCAGTACCTCTGAATCCATCTGCCTGTTGTGCTGTTGCTTCAAATTCTAGAGCACTCATGCACACACCCTCACCCCCAGCATCAGTTTTGCCTTGAAAAACTGCATCTTCTCCATGAGATTAGAATGGAACTCTTGGGCCCCTGGCTTTATCAAGCTGTTGACTTGAATTCAATATAACCAATCCATGACCAATCAATAACCAATATAACCAATCAATATAACCTATGAAAAGGTCACAGAGCACTCAGAGAGGCTGGGTGGAGGACAGAAGGCAATCAATCGGTCCTCCACAGACCCCCCCTTTGTGTGACCTCTCCCCAGGTGGTCATAGACCTTTGGTTGAGATGATTCCCTTTACTTCCTCGCAGCTTTCAAGCTCAGTCCTTTCAAGAGGACTGCTACAGAAGGACCCCAGGGCTCAGCAACTTATGATGGAAGGATAGAGACCTGGGTTCCCACTTGTAAGAATGGTAACAACAGCCAACACGATACAGTCAGTGCTGCCTGTCAGGCATGGTGCTAAGTACTAAGCAGGTCTACTCCTAGTCACTCTCTGAGGTGAGTGATAGGCAAACCTTTCATAGGTGAGTGAGAAAGACCTAGGACTCAGGGCTGTAGGCCAGTGGGGAGGGCTGGAGCCAGCTGAGTCTGATCTCAGATCTGTGCTCTCCTCACGAAACCATGTAAAGTGGGCACAATGTTCACTTCATTCACAAGATTGTGGTGAGCACTAATCAATTGCAGGTGTGAAGAGCTTTGGAAACTGCCCTGGCAGAAGAAGGGAAGGCATGGTCATCCATGCCATGTTGCAATAGTACCATGCTTAACAGATGGCAGAGTTAAACCTGGAGAGGATAAGAACAAGACTTGGGCATAGCTCATCACTTCATGCATGCTGTCTCTGCAATCTTTGATCATAATATTTTGTTCTCAAATATCAAAGTGACCTGGGTTGTTCTGATGCCAATTGAGAGATAGGACATCTGGCAAGTATATGCTTGCAGTCCATATTGCAGCCTTGGTGGCCTCACAGTCTGTCACCTGGAAGATTCCTGTTGGCCTATTCTTTATCCCAGCCCTCATTTCCATCACTGAGGGAGCAGGCTATGGGACAGCCCTGGCCTGGGCACAAGGAAGCTACTAAGGGGTGAGGTCTTCCCAGCTGCCTTTTAAGGAACCTTAATTGAATTGAGGGGTGGTCTTGGGACCAAGCGTAACCCTCCATCTGAAAGCTGGGCCTTGGCTTAGTTCTGCAGAGGGTCCCAGGCTTAGGGCTCAAGAGAGGGAAAAAGAAGACTTGCCCTCCTATCCTCCCCTAGGTCCTTCTCGGCCATTTTTGGAAATCTCATGGAGTGAACAATGGCAAAATTAAATTGGTGGGGTGTTTACCCATATGCTGCTTAAGATGATCTAAACTTTGCTAATAGTGAGTACTTCAAAACAGTCAGACTTTAATTGGGGCAAGGAAAGCATTAATCAGAATTTTTTTTCTACTTGTGACAGAAATCCTTCTCAGATTGGCTCAAGTTAAAAAAAAAAAGGGATTTAATTCCTCTTAAAACTGAAAAAAGTCCTGGGTTTCAGGCATAATTGATCTGGATGGCTGGCTGAGGGTGACTGTGCCTTCTCCACTCTGCTCTGTGGCAGAATGAACCCTGAGCAGCTCTAAGTTTACGACCTCTCAGCCTCGGATTCCTAGTAAGGAAAAGATCTTGTCCCCAGCAATTCCAGCACAATTCTGGGCACTCTCTCTGGCTCTGTTCCTGGCCAGGGGGACGAAGTGCTTCAGAGTTGGGTGGGGTCAGCCTCCCTGAGTCACGTGGTGGGAGGCTGGCAGGGATGGCATCCCACAGCAGGAGCTGCTCTAGAGATGATGCCAGGCTGGCCTAGGAAGCTGACTTCTGTGCCCAGACCAGGGGAGCACCTGATGTCAGGGGAATCTCTTCCCTGCAGAGTTGGTTAGAATTTTCCATTTCCTTTTAATAATCTTTGGATCATAATCAAACTTTCATTTCGTGCATTGTTTCTCTGGGATTTTTGATCCCTTTTCTTCCCTACCTTATCTTGTCTCCAAGTCTTGGGGGACAAGAGTGGGCATCTTGTCTGAGAGTCCAAGGCCTGCCCTTTGGGTTAGGTATTTATAATCCAATCTGCTTAGCTTTTTCCAAGGCTAAGCATTGTGAGCCATTTTTGCTCATTGTCAGTAGTCTTCCTATTGGCTGGGACAGAATTTCTTGCTTCTGTTTATTATTGGCATTTCCCTAACCCAATTATGAATTGACCTGACCACCTGCTACAGATGATTTAGGAGCCATTAGTGCTTTCAGGGGGTGAGTGATGGATTTCACTGGACCTCTTTCTGCTGTCCATGTTTGCATGGGGAAGATGAGGAGCCCTGCCAGGAGCCTGGCCACACCTGGCTCTGCCCAGCTGCATGTGACCAGCCTCGGCCGTTAGAATTGCTATAGGCCACTCTGCCTCTCTGCAGAGGATGGAAGATGCTCATAGATATCAAAGACATAGGCAATTGAAGAGAACTCATTTAATTACATAAGAGAGCCTGTTTTTTTTTTATATTAATCACCAGTGAGTGTCTTGAAGTAAGTCCTTGTCACCCTCCATGTGATTCTTTTTCATTTATTTGTGCTATTGCTCAGATTCTTGGGGGTAGGTGTGGAAATTCATATTTATGTCAGTGCACTTTCCATCTAATGACCCTTGCCCTTTCACTAAAGTGCCAACTGGATCTTTACAAACCTTCACACCCACCAGTTTTAAGAAAGTTGACTTTCCTCCCACTCTGGCCTTACTGAAGATAGTGGATGGACACAGGCTCACAGGGAAGAGGAGCTGATGGTGGTGATGCTGGGGCTCAAATTGCTCCCACCTGTGACTTCCCAGTGGTGGCCATTGCCCCCACCACTGCCTAGTTGACAGTCATCCTTCTGTGGATGGATTGCTGATCTTATGTGAAAAGGAAGGGATTGGGGCTCTTTAAAGATTAAGCACATTTTGCTGCAATTTCTTGCTGACCAAGGCCAGCTCTCAAAGATCTTCAACCCTTCTTGGCCTAACCCTTCCTGGAAACTTCAGAGTGGAGGAGAAACAGTAGAGTGATCATAAAATAACAAAATTGCCCATCTATGGTTTCCAAATATAGATTTGTAATTTATAAATGAATGTGTAATTTAATAAAGTAAACATGAGTAATAAAATAAAGACAGTAAATGTCATAATCCAACACTGGAGATTTTCATCAATCCCTGTTGACCTGTTTGTAGCCAGAAAGATACAGGGATCCTGCCTGGCAGGTGGACAGGAGAATTGAGACCTTTCAGTGCCAGAAGATAGGAAGGTCACTGTCTTTGTCTCCCCCATGGTAAGTGGTGATCAGCAGTGAACGTGAGGCTGGGCTTGGGGCCTCGGATACCAAGAGAAGAGGAGACATGGTCCCACCCACAGGCTGGCAGGGTCTGTGGTTGCTCCCATCTCCCTGTCACCAGCATTGCTGTGTGGGGCTGGAGTGCTTATCTGCCTGATATGCAATCACAAAGTTCTCCTTGCGGTATGAGTGTTGATTACACCAGCAGCTGAGGGGTTACTGAGCGACGCTCAGATGCAAGGTGGGTTCTCAGCCTGAGCTGCACCTGTGAATTCCTGAAGACCCTGAGAAGGCATTGACCTCTGGCCCAGCCCTGGAGATTCCAATTAGATTGATGTGGTGTGGGGCCAGGTGTGGCAGTTTTAAACCCCCTTCTATGTGATTGTCAGGCACTGCCAGCATAGAGCTTCCCTACTTAGAGGGTGGTCTGCACCCACCCACAAATGCAGCATGAGACATTGTAAGCTTGTTGGAAATGCAGAATCTCAGGCCCACCCCCAGCCTACTGGGTCCTGGAGGGCCTTATAATAAGATCCCAGGTGCTTTGTGTACAGTCTGCGACCCTGGAGTTGGGGGATTGATAAATGCTGAGCCTGTCCCACAGCAGCCAAGGATGGATTGATGTCGGAGAAGGGAAACTGTGGGGATGTTGTGCAGGCTCATACTAGGCATCAGTCTTGTCTGTCTGCAGCATATGTGGCCATCCTCACAGGGCCACATTGTACCTGTCTGAGGTCCCAGAATCCTGTGGAGCCACCTGATAGTGACCTGAATTAGATGGAATTTGAAGCTCTGAACATCCTAGATAAGCAACACTGCTCATTCCTTGAATTCTTATTTTGCAGATTCATGTCAAAATGAACCCAAAATATTATTGTAAAAAATTTCAAACATAAGAAAAGCTGAATAATCACTCCTTATACCCTCCATCTGGATTGTCCAATGAACTAAATTTGCTTTATCTCAGGACTCTCTACCTGTCCATCCCTGTATCATCGTCCATCCTATTTCTGATGCATCCTAAAGTAACCTGTCTGTTCCTCTGATTGTTACTATATGACAGGTACGATAGCTGCCTTTTGTTGAGTATCTGCCATGTCCTAAGTTCTTTGTAGATAGTGTCTCCAATTTTTATAACTTTACTGCCAAGGCATATTTTGCATGTGATAAAACCTATGCTCTCAGTAAGTAACTCAAGACAGTTACTTAAAAGTTCACACAACTGGTAAGTAGAGAGCCCGAGATTCTAACCTCAGATCTTAAGCCAAGGCTTTGCCTCTTCATGCCTGATGACTATGCTGTTAGACCGAAGGGTGTTGGATGTAGTGGGATGCTATGGGCAGAAGATGGTGAAGACTCAGCCCCTGTCCTCAACTGTACAATGGTGCTGTTCTGGTGCAGTGGGAGCCCATGAGGCATGCACGGAAGGCTTCTTGGAGGAAGCAATGCTGGGTTCTTTTGGGAAGGAAAGCCCATATGGAAGGGCTTTCTAGACAAAAGGAACAATGTGTGACCAAGAGATCTGACAAGAACAATCCACTAGAATATCATGGTAGAAGGATGTGGCAGAGGGAAGCGACTCTACTTATGGTTTATGGTGGCCAGGATACAGAGAGAGTGAGGGGTTAGGGGTCACAGGGAAAATGGACCCTTCCAGGGCATGTCCCTAGTGACCCACTTCCTTTAACCAGGCCCCACCTGCCTCAAGTTCCCTTGTCAGTCCATTCAAACTAGGAGGGACTGATTAGGTTACAATTCTCCTAATCTAATTATTTTATCTCTGAACATTTCTGCATTAAGACAGCTTTTGGGGGATACCTCTTATCCAATCATGGCAAACAGCCTGGGTGGGGACCTGAAGACTCAGCTAGCATGGCATAGGTGGCAGTGCCAGGCATCTGGGTGCCTCTGGGCAGCTTGGTTTTGGGGACCTGTCATGGAGGATTGTGATGGACAGGAGCCACACCTGTAAGACTGTGTCTTACGAGGTGGGGTCTGTACCTTCAGGCTGCTTCAGAGACCCATGACGTGTAGGATTCAGTACTGGACTAAGGGAACTGCAAAGGTATGACCAGTGTGGCCCTGGTGTTAAGGATCCTGAGCTGTAGATAAGGGGGCATGGACCTGTGTAGCCTTGTACATGGTAGGAAACAAGTATAGGTTTCTGGAGATCACAAGGGGTTGTGAGAATTGGGGAAGGCTTCTAGGGGGAGGAGAGACTGGCCAGGGTCTTGAAGGATGTGGAGAGATTTTTATAGATATGAAGTGGAGAAGGCAAGTGAAGTAGGGGAAATGTGGTAGGAGGGACATGGTTCAGGTAAAATGTTAAACAGGATATCAAAATGACAGAATGAACATTCTCAAGGAAATACTAGAGATGGTTCACTGCCAAATGAAAGAGGCTAATAAATATGGTTCAGTGACAGAGAAATTTTCAAAGAGCATGGATTTTGAATTGGGTCGTGAAAGCGGTGGGGGAATGCAGGGACTCATGAACTGGACCAGCAGAGAGGAATCAGGAGGGAGCTCCCAGTAAGCAAGAATAAATCAGAAAATGAAATGAGCAGAGGAAGGAAACCCAAGGTAAATGAGCAGAGATCTGGGAAGGTGGCTGATTGTAGGGGCCTCAGATGGCTTTCTGCAGCAGGCAGGGGAGTCCCCAGGCCAGCAGCAAGGGGTGGGGAGGCAGCCACAGGCAGGTGGGGAGCAGGAGGCCTAGAATGTGGAGGTGAAGGTGGAGGGGTCTGTGGGCAGGAGGCAGGGAAGACTCTGAGTCTCCTCCATCGGAGTGATGGTGGCAGCCACAGCAGAGCCTGGCTGGTGTGGGAGTCGGCAGGGAGCCGGAGGGACTGAGGGTTTTCGGTGTAGGAATGTGTGAGAAGTATGTCACCCAAATGTGCTATTTGAAGGTAGACCACCCAGCAAAGAACCCTCTCCATAAATAGGTGCTTTGAGAGAATTGGTTGATAATCTGAAGATGACAAAAATTACAGCAATATCCAGAGCCCAGTGTCCCATCCCATCTCACTGTGGCAGGAAGATCTAGGCTGAGAACTGGTGGAAGCACAGTTAGAAAACAGGTGGCCTCCCCTACAAAGCGGTGGCCACAGCACACTTATCATCAGCAATAACCCATTAGAAAATACAGTGAAAAAAAAGGTAATCAAAAGTGAAACAACCAATGCAAGAACAAACTCAGGACAAAACTAAGAGCAGAAACTGCAAATCTGAAGAATCTGAAGAATATGGAAACTGCATAATAGGTAATGGGAAGAAGACCCACCTGGATTTCTAGTCTGGGAGACAGACAATTTAGTCTTGGTCAGATTTAAATGCTTAAAAATGTTTTAATATTTTTGTTGTTGTTGTTGTTGGAGGGGGAAGGATATGATGATTGTTGTATATTTCACCTGAAAAAAAAAAAAAAAAAAAAGGAAGGCAAGGCCATAATGGTTTCCCAAAAGAAAAACCCTAAAAGAAGTCTTGCCTAGCCAGCTATGAAACTGTAATGCAGAAATATACTGCCTGGGGTCTTTAAGGCAAAAGTCCTTTTAAAAGGTTAATTTAGCCGGGCGTGGTGGCGCACACCTGTAATCCAAGCGACTTGGGAGGCTGAGTCAGGAGGATCGCGAGTTCAAAGCCAGCCTCAGCAACTTAGCGAGGCCCTAAGCAACTCAGTGAGACCCTGTCTCTAAATAAAATACAAAATAGGGCTGGGGATGTGGCTCAGTGGCCAAGTGTCCCTGAGTTCAATCCCTGGTTCCAAAAAAAATGAATAAATAAAATAAAAGGTTAATTTAGAAATCATAACATCAAAAAATGTTCTTGTGTGTCTGCACAGGGGGTTGTGAAGCTTCCTCTTTCCTCCTCCTGATCCCGGTGGGCAGTGAGGGTGTGTTTTAACTGAGAGCAGGCATTTCAGTCTCAAGCCTAGACTTTACCACTCATGAAGCAGTACAGATAACTCCTGATGCTTGCAATCTTGTCATTCTTCTGATATTTCTGATTGCTCCATTACTTTTTAGGTTACTTGTACCTTTTCATGTGTGTTCAAAGGAAAACTTTTCTTACGGGGTTCTCAAGGTCTTAGAAAACCCCATTTTTTAAAGTTAAATCCTCCCTTTTTGACTGAGTGCAATGGCACACACCTTTAATCCCAGCTGCTGGGGAGGCTGAGGATGAAGGATGGTAAGTTTGAGGCCAGTCTGGCAACTTAGTGAGACCCTGTCTCAAAATGAAATTTAGACAGGGTTGGGGATGTGGCTCAGTGCTGGAGTGTTTACACAGCATGTGGGAGGCTCTGGAGTCAATACCTGGTACTGCAAGGACTTACTTGGTCTCTTGGTGAAATATTTGAAATGAAAAATATCTTGTAGTTTTAACAATATATAATTGACAGGATCAACCAGCATATTTGGTTGCTAGCCAAATAAACAAATTAACACCTCGTCACCCATAAATTTAAATGATCCAAAGTCCCTTGCCTTCTTAACTCACTTTAGTTAACTGATAGTAGTTTTACTTCTGAGATTGAAGAAGGAGGTGGTGGTGGTGGTGGTGATAATGATATGATAATTAACATTCACTGAGCACTTACTCTGTGACAGCAATTGTTCTAGGAATTTCCACTTATTTACTTGATCACCACCACAAACCTGAGTTCTCCCCATTTTAGAAATGGGGAAACTGAGTCAAAGCAGGTATGAGTGGTGAAACTAGGACCTGGTGGGCCCAGGATTTGAGTGTAGACTTCCTGCCTCCAGAGCTTGGTCCCTTCCATACTCCCTGTGCTGCTTTCTTTTGTTCTATGAGTAACCTTTGTGTCTTTGCAAGTCTTCTGATTTTTTTCTGAGTCTCTAGTATGGCTTTTAGGATGGGATTGAATATTGATCACAGAGAATTTAGTTTTTCCTCTTTTCTATTCTGTAGTCTTCTGAGTCATGTGACCTCCTCTGAGCCAGGGTCTCTGGTGATCCAGGCAGCCCTTCTCCATCTGAGGGGTTCACGTTCCATTATGTGCTGCTCGGAGGTTCCTTCTCCCATCTCTGAGCATCCCCAGGTTCCGCTTCCTTCTCCCCTAGCTCCACTCTTGCGTTTAGCTAGAAAGTGCCATGTGAGCCATCCGTGCACCCCAGGGCCAGAGCAGGCTGTGTACAGATGGTGCTTCTGGAAACATCCTCTGCCTGCCCCTGTCCCCTCACTCTTGTTCTCATCTATGGGAGGTGTACGGTGGTGGCCTTGTGCCCACAGGGCTGAACAGCAGCAGATATGCCTTGAAATTCCATTAGGATCGTCTATCCCAGGCAGAGGACCCTGCCTTGGGGCCGGTTAGGATGCCGGGTGGCCCATTAGGGCCTGGAGCCAGGCCAGAGGCCACATTCAGCTCACTTCCACATGATGGATTTGTGCTGGACTTCTTAATGAGGCCGGAGACTGGGGTTTTCCCGAATGTTTGCTTATTTTCCTGCTAGAGGGGCCGCCAACCTGTGGGGCTCTGTGAAAGGCTCACTAATAGCCTGTGATTCAGGGTTGGCACTCCTCACAGTCTCCGTGGCCTGGAGGCAGTTCTCCTCCACCACCACTCTTAAAATAACCAGGTTTGATGGGCGCCTCAGAGAATGCTCTGTGCTTTTCTTAAAGAAAAAGTTGTTTCTTAAACTGTTCCTTGAAGAGTGTTAGTGGAAACCTCCTCAAAAGTTTTGTTTCTGCCTTCCCCTGTTAATCCCAGGAGCTGAGTTTGACAGGGTCAGGATTCTGTGCCTGCCCCTGAGGTGCATGTGCTGCTGGGGCATGAATTAAATGACCACGTACCCAGCTGTACTTGTCAGGCCCTGTGCTCGGCACTCAGGGTAGAGAAGGTGACATGCGCCTTGCTTCTTGGATCCAGCCATTGACAGGGACACAGATGACTGGTTCTTGAAGGAAAGCACTGATGGGCAGTTTTGGATGAAATCACCAGGAGAGAGGTTCAATTACTTTCATGAATGTGGTCTGGAGGGTCGGTCTGCAAAATTTCTGTTTTTCTGAAATTTGTATTAAGTGCCACTTTCTCTGGCCTCATGGGAAGGCCTACTGCATGACAGGAGAAGAGTTGAGAATGCTGTCTGCCTGGGTTTGTGGCTAACTGTTCTGAAAGCTGTGGTCCCTTGGCCAAGGTGCCATCTCTACCCTCCATCTAGCCTTCTCACCTGCAGAGCAAGGATGCCAATCAAGGCTGTGCATTGTGAGGCAGCCAGGAACACATGAGTGAGTGAGTGAGTGGGTGTGAGAGGTGGAGCTGAGCTTGGTGCTGAGAGTTGGCCAGGGCTAAGAAAGGTCCTGGTTGTAGGCGACATTGGTGCTGTGTCTCAACCCTGTCCCAGACCACATGCCTGTCTTGTGCACCTTAGCACTCTGCTTAGGGTCCTGAACTTAGTAAAACCTTGGTGGTGCTCTGAATTTCCCCCCAAAGAAAAACAGAACCACTCTTCTTTGCAGGATGAAAAAAGACATAGTTTCTCCCAGGGAATCTGTCATTGATCCCCTAAGGGCCCGCCATTGATGTCTTTGGCTGGCCTGAACTACCCATCGACACCTTCCTTCCTGACTCATCCTGATGAGAGGGCCTGGGGCACCAGAGTCTTACTGTGGAGCCCTGAGCAGGATCTGAACTAGAACTTGGCCTTCTCCTGTGCCCTCCTCTGGCCCCCTTAGCTGTAAGACAGCTGCTGTTGTGCTGTGTGTTGTTGCTGTTCTTCTGCTGTTGTGCTCCTGGGGTGCAGACCCCTGGAGTCTGACTTTTATTCTGAACATTTCTCTTACTATACAGACTTCAGAATTTTCTTGGTGATGGAAGCTGTTTGTGTTCCTGGAACCTAAACTGCTTGGTCATGAGGGTGTGGGATTAATGGGAGGTGTCCTGTTTCCTGGCTTCCATCCTGAGTGGAAGGGCTGGGGCTCTGGGCTCTGGTGTTCTTGCATCTCCGCCCACATGCACTTCAGTGTCTCCTCCTGTGGCAAGCCCACCTACACACATCTCGGTAGGCTCCTCCTTGCCTCCTTTGCTTTGTTCCAGCTGCCCATGGGGTTCTCGCCTTTGTGGGGATCACTATGGTTAACTCAGTTGAAATAAATCTCAGTGTGGTTTGCCTGAGCTGCCAAGTCCCTGCCAAGAACTGGGCTCCCTCCTCTGTTTTCCTGCCTGACTCTCAGTAGTGATATCAGCATTTCCAAGTGGGCTGTGGTTCTGGTTGCCCTTTGCCATATACAGTGTATTTCTGGGAACTGGGGTTAGTGATGTCACACATTGCTCTAGCAACCAAACAACTGTTGCACCCATAGCTACCAGCAGCCTTGGGGGGCCTCTGGGAGCTACCAATTGATTGGCAGCCCTGTGCTAACCCTCACCCTACCAGCCTGCTGAGTCTGTTGGGCCCATACCCACCTCAGTGCCAGGATCTGAAATGGTAGATGTGAGTAACAACTTAAAGAAGACACTGTAATTTTAGAATCTTGCTGCTAAGCATAGCCAAGGAAATCACCTAGGTGGGTGCTTTCCATTATTTTACTAAAAGAGACAACAGGATGGCAGTTTGGATGAAACGAAGCCTTGGGGTCTTTAGGTCTTCCTTTTCCTTCCTGCCTGCCTCCAGTACTTTCTTTGTCTTTCTCTCTCTCTCTCTTTCTCTCTCTCTCTCTCTCTCATCTCCAAGATGTTGCCAGGAACCCCATTTGAGAATCACAGATAAAGTCTAACTGCCTTATTTGTGAATAGTGTCCCTCTTTAGATCAGCCCTCTGCAATCTGCCCCCAACCTGCAACTTCCAGGAAGACCCCAGGAGGTGTTGAAGTTGTTGTGGGGCTCCAGTAGCCAAGGGTGAGGTGCTGGCCGGGGACCCTCCCTGTTGCCCAGAGAAGCCAGACTGTGTCTTCCCCTCCTATGCATGTTCCTCCTTGTCCTGGGTAGGGAAGACTTTCCCAGGACTTTGCTTTCAATACTTCTGAAGCTGTAGCCCACTCATTTTCTTCAATTGCCTGGAATCTGTTGAGCATCTGTCAGGTGGCAGGAGCTGGGCTGGGCACCAGGGATTTGACCGTGAGCATAGCCCTGAGCCTGGCCTGGGTCTGGGGAGGCTGGTGAGTGGGTTAACTATTCATGGTGCAGCCCCTGCCCAGCCACATCTCCAGACACAAGTCTTAAAACACATGACACTGTGACAATGTGGTCATTGACCAAATGCTACCCAATATATTTTATAAAAGGCACATCTCTCTCTTTTCTTGTCTTTCCTTTCCTTTCTGATTTATTTGTCCATCTGTTGGTTTGTTTATTTAGAGATAGCATCCCACTGTATTGCCCAGGCTAGCCTCAGCTTCCTAGGCTGAAATGATCCTCCTTCCTCAGCTACCAAGGAGTTGGGACTATGGGTGTGGGCTATCACACCTGGCTGTTTTCATTTTTTAATACATTACTTTTCAAAATTATTTTTACAGGGCCTTGTTGGAAGGAGAAAGTAATCCGGAGATAACAATCTGGACTGAGCACACTGAATATGTGCCGCAAGGTAAATATAAGAAAAGCTAATTATTTAACCTTAAAAAGCTTTCCATCTGAACTGTCCATTCCTTGGGTAGAGAGCAAAGCACCACTGATCTGGAAGGACAGGGCTTGGCTATGTTTTTTCAGGTAACAATTCATTTCTTTTATATACAAATAGATTTTAGTTTAATGGAGCATTATTTAAATTATAATGTTGATGATAATGTGTGGGAAAGTGCTTTTTAAACTCATGTGCTCATCGAGCCAATATTTTGAGCTGCTTCCTAGGCAATGTGGTGAGGAGCCAATGTGGTGAGCCAGGCAGAGTGAGGCTCTGGCAGAGGCTGTGGACATGGACCTGTTCATCATGCCTTTGGAAGGGACATGCTTTCCCTTTCCAAAATGAAGCATGAGGGTTGTATCCAGCTTGAGAATATATTGCTTTGACAGCAGTTGGTCAGCATTCTGGAACCTGCTACCTGGGCAGAGATGGGAATGGTTATAGCATTTCTCCCACCTTAGGTGGAGGCAGCTCAGGAGGATGTTCTGGGTGCCCTGAGTGCTGTCTTAGTTCAGGTGCAAAGGTGCGGGACAGGGCCATCCTTCGTATAGCCATAGAACCAACATAGAAGAATTTAGTGTTCATTTTAAAGACCCTAAGGACCTGTAAGATAACTTTAAAAACATTTTTTAAGCCTTGTTAATTTTAAAGGGATTCTGGCTAAATTATGGCAGATTAAATTGTATATGGTATGTTTAATATACAGTTATCTCTTGGGGGCTGGGGATGTAGCTCAGTGATAGAACACTTGCCTAGCATGCCCAAGGCCCTGGGTTCCATCCCCAGCATTGCCAAAACAAACAAACAAACAAACACCGCCCCCCAGCCCTACCAAGTGAGTCCTGGCTCAGTCATCCCTTGGTATGTAGAGGAGATAGATTCTAGAACACAGCCCCATCCCTTGGATATCAAAATCCATGAATGCTCAAGTTCCTTGTATACAGTGATGGAATGTTTGCATTTAACCCATGCATATCCTCTTGTATACTTTAAGTCATTCTCGATGACTTGTAATATCTAATATAATGTAAATGCTATATAAATAGATGTTACATGGTATTGTTTAGGGAATAATAAGAAAAACAGTCTCTGCATGTTCAGGTGCATTTTTAAAAATATGCTTTATCTTCAGTTGGATAAGTATGTGGATGCAGAACCTGAGGAATCCATCGGCTACATGGCTAACTGTCTGATTTCCTCTCGTAGTTTTAGTCGTCATTGCTCCTATTAGGGCCTTCACAGATTTGACAGGTCACTAGGTTCAGAATAACGACTTTGGTTCTAAGCACTGTGACTGGAACAGATGTGGCCTTAGACAATGTCTGCAAATTTGCTAATTTTAAGAATAAGCCTTAGAAAAGCAAAGATGTCCATGTAGATGGTCCTTAATTAGTTAACATCTGACATATATAAAACAACAATTATTCGTTCACCAGATTTCAAGGTTTACCTAGTCATCCACATTTTTGACTCATACATATGTCAATCTGGAAGACTGGGACATAACCGAGAGGGTGGGCCCAGGGTAAGCTGCGAGGGGACCAGCATTCTATGAGCGGGGCTTGGTTACAGTTTACGAGTGGTGACCTTGGGGCCTAGGAAGAGGGCTGATGGGCATCTCTGTTAACTTGTTTCTTTCCGTCATTGTTTTTTAAGCTTCTTGAAGGTTATAGAGGCTTCATATTTGTAACTAAAATTACTTTAGCATTTAAATATTATACCAAAGAAAGAAACTGTGGAATAAAGATTACTAGTTGTGAACTTTTTTTTATTAGACTTTAAGCTTCCAAGTAGTTTTATGCCCTGCACAGTGTGCACCCATGGACTCTTTGTCGAATTAATCTATAGTTGAGTTCCCAGGTAGGGAATTGATCAACACATATTAGTACACTTATATGGCTTTTGGCATATTGCCTTAAATAATGTTGGCCACTTGCTCATGAGATGACAGACCTGAAACCAGCCAGTGATCATCCATATTAATCTTCCTGAACCTTAATTAAAATCCAGGTTGTTCCTGCACTGTTTCCTGGGGGTTCATCTTCTGGGATTTCTCAGTTTAAGATCAGTAAATTTAGCCTGAAAAGAGGAATTCTTGTGGGAATTGTCTCTGGTCTCTTTTCTATATCTTAGGATCTGTTGGAAGGAGGCCTTTGGCCTCAGTTGTTATGAGGGAGACCAAGGGGGAGAGACATCTCTGCCCTAGCTCAGCTGGATGAGGTGTGGGGAGACACTAGGGGCACTCTTGGGAGGATGGTGCTTTGGCCATGTTAAAACACTAGTTGCCATGCCTAAGAACAGGTTGCCCTGGTGGAGTTTGGGCACCCAAAAGGTGACACTTTTTGTGGATGATCCAGAGCAAAGCTGGAAGCCTTAAGGATACTCTTCTCTAGGATAGACTGACGGTTGTCTCTCCTGGACAAATAGTGTATTGACAACTGTTCTCCTTTTTGATGGGCACGTCATCAGATGAGGAGGTTGTCAAGTATAAAAGTAGAAGAGATTAGGAAGCTTAAGAGTGTTAAATCTTCAATACCTTTTTGCTCAACAGGAAATCAGTAAAAAATAAGAGTATATTAAATGGAGGAGAGCTATACTATTTGGTGTTCAATAATTACACACTTTATAATTATAGAGTTCTTCTCTGCTGAAATAAGTAGAATAAACTTACCTCAAAAAAGTAGAAAGTAATGATTCTGAAATATCACAATATTGTGAAATTTCAGCTACAAAATCCAGCACCTCTGGCCTCTCCAGCATATGTGCCATGCTGTATAATCAGATCTTTGATATTTCTCTTAAGATGAATGAATATTTTAAAATTGGGCACTGGTGAAAAGTTTTAAGTTGAAGTATTTGTTGTGCTAGATTTTATTGTGACAGGATTTTTTAAATGACCAAAAAAAAAAAAAAATGGGGGGACTAAAGATGTTTTATTTGCAGGGACCTTCCTGTGGTAATCGGATATTTACGTTGAAAGGGATTTGACCTGCAATGGTGCTTTTATGATAAAAAGATAATGATGCCTATCATCTTAATGAACTGTTTGTTCAATTCCTACAGAATTCAGAAACATATCCTATCGATACACCGACTCACTATTACAGAGAAAAAATGAAAGAAATCTGTTTCCAAGGCAGAAAGCACCCTTGACGGGTTTAAGCCACAGCTCGGCTCTGTATTCTCATGGGTCAGGGCACCTTGGATCTCAGACCACCATGTCTCCTGGAAGTGCAGCCAGAAGAGGATACTCTTCCTCCATCACTACCCGGCAGGAAAACTCTTATGAAAAAATTGTCAATGGTCAAACCAATTTCCAAACTTTCTCTCCAACCCCCAATCTTATAAAAACAACCGACACTCAAGTGAAATCATTCCCCAATAGACCAAAACCTGAAGGTATAAGGGATGCCCCTACCTATTTAGGCAAAGATTCCACTGTTGCCCGTGAGTCATACCGAGAACACCGGGACAAGGTGGGAGCAGGTGTTCTGGAGAGCACTCGGCCAAACGAGAGGACCGTCACTTTGGGAAAGAGGATAGAAGTGAAAACCACCAGGGAGCAAGAAAGAAATAGATCAGGAGCCACCAAAATAAAGCCAGAAGAGAAAATGTTTGATTCTAAAGAAAAAGCTTCAGAGGAAAGAAACTTAAGATGGGAAGAACTGACAAAGTTGGATAAAGAAGCCAGAAAGAGGGAAAGCCAGCACATGAAGGAGAAGGCCAAAGAGAAGGAATCACTGAAGGAGAAAGGTGTGAAAGAAAGAGAGATACCCATTAGTCTAGAGGTATCCCAGGGCAGCAGACCCAAGGTGTCCCCGCAAGGCTTACAGATGACCGGGAAGAAGGATGCTGGTGGCGGTAAAGGTGGAGAGACGATGACAAAGGAGACAAGGTTCAGGCTGGGCACCAGTGACTCTGCTAGCTCCCTGCAAGGTGATTCCATGACAGAAACCATAGCAGAAAACATTGTTACCAATATCCTGAAGCAGTTTACCCAGTCTCCTGACACGGAAGTGTCTGCTGATTCTTTCCCAGACACAAAAGTCACTTACGTGGGTAGGAAAGAGCTTCCTGGTGACAGGAAAACGAAGACGGAAATAGTGGTGGAGTCCAAACTGATGGAAGATATTGATGTTTCCGACGAAGCAGCTCTGGACCGCCTTCTAGGCAAGGATGTCAAGGAAGTGGGGCTGAAGGGAAAATCAGCAGAGCGGATGATAGGAGATATAATCAATCTTGGTCTGAAGGGAAGGGAGGGGAGAGCAAAGGTCGTCAACGTGGAGATCGTGGAAGAGCCGGTGAGCTATGCAGGTGGTGGGGGGGCAGAGGAGTTTTCCATCCCCTTCGAAGTGGAAGAGGTCGATGATGTGTCTCCCAGCTCCAAGGGGCTTGTTGAGGAAGAGGAAGATGATGGAGAAACCAATGTCACGTTCTCAGTTAATCAGCGTCTAAGGACCAGGCAGCCCGGGGAGAACATAACACACGTGGAAGAAGTGACGGAGGCAGGTGACTCAGAGGATGAGCAGAGTTATTTTGTGTCAACCCCAGATGAATACCCCGGGGGGCATGATGGAGATGAAGGTTCAGTGTATGGGCAGATCCACATTGAAGAAGAATCCACCATCAGGTACTCCTGGCAAGATGAAATTGTGCAGGGGACTTGGAGAAGGAGAAAGAGGGATGATGCAGCAGAGGAGAAGGAGGTGGAGACCCTGGAAGTTCCAGCAGCCTCCCTGGGGAGCAGCGTGGGTTCTGCTCACTGGAAGGAAGAAGCTAGTGGTGAATTGCATGCTGAACCCACAGTCATTGAAAAAGAAATCAAAATACCACATGATTTGCACACCTCCATTAAGGGAAGCTTTTCCAAGGAGCCCCGACACCAGCTGGTGGAGGTCATTGGGCAGCTGGAAGAAACCCTTCCTGAGCTGCCTGAGCATATGAAGGAAGAGCTGTCCACCCTGACCCGAGAGGGTCGAGGTGAATCAGGGAGCGTTTTAGTCGATGTGAAGAAAGTGCAGGCCTCTGGTGGCGGGCCTGTGACCTTAGTTGCTGAGGTCAACCTCTCACAAACCGTGGATGCTGATCAATTGGACCTAGAGGAACTGAGCAAAGATGAAGCTGGGGAAATAGAGAAAACCGTGGAGTCAGTGGTAAGGGAGAGCTTAACCAAGCGACATGGCCAGTCACCTGGAAGCCCAGACAGGGACGATGGAGCTGAAGTGCCAGTTGGTGGCATTCGCTTCAAGCGCTGGGCCACCAGGGAACTGTACAGCCCGTCTGAGCGGGATGATGCCAAGGCCTCTGCCCAAGGCCCAGTGTCAGCCACCGTGGAAGTCAGCAGCCCCACGGGCTTCGTGCAGTCTCATGTGCTGGAGGATGTCAGCCAGTCCGTAAGGCACATTAAACTAGGCCCCACGGAAATCTGGAGGACTGAGCAAGTCTCCCACGGAGGACCCACTGCAGAGGTGGTGGAGGTAAGTAGTGACCTCAGTCAGGCAGGCAGCTCAGCAGGGGCCAGCCGGTCTGTGAGGCACTTCACAGTGGGTCCCCATCAAAGTCAAGTGTCCACAGAAGTCATCTTTCAAGGCCCCGTCTCTGCCTGGCAGGAGGCAGGGGGCAAAGAAGAGCCTGACCTGGCAGAGCTGTCCACAACCGATACTGAAAGATCAGAGAGGCACAGCACATTTGGCTCCAGGCAGTTTCATGCTGAAAAGGAAATTAGTTTTCAGGGTTCCATTTCGGGGGCAGTGAAGGTTGGTGAGAATTTTGCAACTGAAGAGTCAGTGGGTACCCAGACTTCTATAAGGCATCTGCGATTAGGCCCTAAAGAAGGATTTAGGGAGGAAATTCAGTTTATAGCCCCCCTCTCAGACAAAGTGGAGTGGGGTACCACAGGGGAGTCTGTGAGCACCCAAGAATTGCCAGGGAGCAGCACATCCGTTAGATACATCGACATTGGGCCTCAGAGGCCACCAACCACTGAGCTGACAGTTTCCTCACCTGTGGAATTTAGTGACTCCGAAGGCATCATCCAAGGAGAGGGCTCACCAGACATGGCTCAGGACACTCGCAGTTACACCTTGGGTAGAAAAATCCTCATGACTGAGAAGAGTGCATTCCAAAGGCTTGTTTCTGAGTCTCCTCAGGAGGGTAGTACAAGGGACATGTCAGGGGCAGAAGTGACTTCAGGTATTAGCAGATCCTTTAGGCACATTCAGTTAGGCCCTACAGAGACCGAAACCTCTGAACACATTGTCATCCGTGGACCCATGGCCAAAACGTTTGCGCTTGGGGGTTCAGCAGACTCCCCTGAGCTAGGCATGTTAACAGGCAGCAGCAGAACACTGAGGCACTTTGCACTGGGGCCCAAAGAAACTTCCTTTACTTTTCAGATGGACGTGAGTAACACAAAGGCGATCCCCAGCTGGACACAAGAGGCAGGGACAGAAGTGGATGCTCACAGAGTATCTGACCGTGGTGTCTGGAGAGATGCTGACAGTAGGAATGACCGGGCAGCTGGCGTGAGCTTTCAGGCCTCTGCTGGGGATGGACACCAGGTCCACGGAGAGAAGGGTGTGGAGCAGGCCGGGTTCGATAAGACAGTGCAGATGCAGAGAATGGTAGACCAAAGGTCGGTGATTTCAGATGAAAAGAAAGTTGCCCTCCTCTACCTAGACAATGAGGAGGAAGAGGAAGATGGACATTGGTTTTGATAAGCAGAAATGTTTTGTTTGAAATGGCATCTTGTTTGGTAATGCACTAAATTACAAAGGCCTTATTTTAGGGAGTTGGGGAGGTTCACTATCACAACTGCCCCTATCTTGCTTCCTTTGGAGAACTCTCAGCAAAGTAAAACTCTCAGTTTACTTCAGAGTTAATCTGAATTTCAGATTAATTCGTGCATTTAAAGGCTTTGGAATTTTTTTTTGAATTGGGACTTTTATAAAACACTTTATTTTTTTAGTCTTAAAAATTTCCTTTTTTTTTTTTTTTCTCCACTTGTGGAGATAGTTTCTACCAGTTTTGCCCTTGGTCACAGTCAGAGCTTCCATCTGTTTTAAACTGTGACTAATCACGTATGAACAAGATGCCTAAACATTAACCAGATTAAAATAATATATTTAAGAGTAGATTGTGTTTGCATGTGCTAACACAAAATAATCAACTAACATTGTAAGGGAAAAATAAGTGCATTTTTCTCTTTCCAAAGTCTTTGGAATAAGACTTTTCTTTAAAAAGACTTTTCTTTAAAAAAAAATCAAAATAATTTCATCTTTAGAAAGTCACTTGTCACTGACTTAAATTCATCTTAAGACTTAAATGAATTGCTTTCTATGTGCAGAACTTTAAAAAATGTAGTGTTTTATTTATGGAGAGGACAACCGTAGTCTACTGCGATATTTCAAATCAACATACCTGCTATATTTGCACCAGTTC
The DNA here is from genome assembly GCA_020662805.1 of Glaucomys volans. NCBI lineage: Eukaryota > Metazoa > Chordata > Mammalia > Rodentia > Sciuridae > Glaucomys > Glaucomys volans. The sequence goes on from JAJEJO010004181.1 coordinate 243,760, forward strand.
CCCTGCACTGGATCCATGATAGGGAAAATGAATATTGGAACTTGCTTAGAGTACCATTTTTTTTTTTTTTTTTTGCAGTACTAAGTCATGAGGTAGTGCATGGCCTGACTACTCTTTTTTTGTAATGACCTAAGTTCTGCAGTAACTGGCTCCTGTCAGAGTCTGCATTCTTGAGCATCTCTGTGCCTCAGCCCTTGGCACCAGTGTTCTGTTTCACTGGTGAGAGGTAGAACCCTGTACACAGTGAGGAGCATGTTGATGCTCAGACTGCACCTGGACTGGCAAGGAGACCGTGTGCAGGAAAACAGAAGGACAGAGTGGACTGCCTCCCAAAGAGGTTGTTCTCAACTGCCCACTTGTGGGTTGGAGCTCTGTCTGAGCTCGAAGAGTGAAGGATGAAAATGCAGCAACCACAAGCCAACCTCATGGAAGCTTTTTGCACTTTAAACAGAAATCCTGACAGTAGGGATGTTTTGCCCAGTGAAACACATAACACATTAGATAAAACAAGGTGTGTGGTGGGAGGAACTGGGTGACTCTCCTGCAGCCTAGCACTGAGGCACCCAGGACAGGCCCTGGAAGTTGGCAGAGGCCCCACTCACACAGGCCATGCAATGTGGACCTGCAGATGTACACCACTGAGTTTAAGATATTAGGAGGAGTGTGCTCATTTGGATTCGTTTTATTTTGCACATGGGTCTTGTTTTTAAAGCTCCCATCTTTAAAAGATGTAGCATCACCTATTAATAGTGTTTCTAGCAGCACAGACTTTAGTCCAGACTAGTTGCCCTCACATAATGTGGGCTAAGCTTTGCTTCCTGTAACAGTGTGATAGATCTGATTGTAGAGAATCCAGGAAGAAGGATCCGCAGTAACGCCACCTGCAGGTAGGTTGTGAGGATGGTGGCGATGTAATGGCAATGACAGGTAGGTTAGGAAAAGTTGGTTTTCTTAGTCAATAAGTGGAGAAGAAATATAGAATGACTTTCAGTATGATCTGTCTAAAAAAAAAACCCAAAAAACAAAAAACCACCACTAATCCAGGTAAAGAAAGGAAGTCGATTTGAATTGCAAGTTTACATCTTTGTTACCTGTCTGCCAAATGAACTAGTGGTTTTCAGACTAGGATAGAGGTGACTGCTTGGCAAAGGCTTGTCCTTCCCAACACAGTCAAAGATGTGCTGACTTATTTTCACTATAATTGGTCATAGTGTTTGTCTAAGTGATTTATTAGAATTTGGTCCAGGTGACAGCTTCCTGCTTGATGACAAGACAAAGTGACAATGAAGAGTCTATTATGAGTCTAAGTAGGCTTAACTGGATGTCAGTGTCCTAGCTCATTAACTTGTAAATGAGTGCTGATGTAAGCAGGTTATTAATATCAAAAACCACCTCTACTTATTTTGGAAAATAAACATCTTAAACCTAAATTTTCATCTCCAAGTTGGAATGCATGTCTTCAAGGAAATATTCTGCGAGAAATATTTACCAGTATGGAGTCATGAGCTGTCATCGATTGCTAAGTCTCTGGATCACCCAGCAGCAGGGCTTGCTCTTGACATCATGGCAGGTCACCCCAGAGCTCCATGTTCTTTAAAACCAGGAACTGTGGTTGGCTAGAGTAGGAACACAAGCAGTCTTTTCCTATTCATTATTATGTGGACAAAACAGTGTTTATTGAATGTTTTTGAACTTCCCACTGGTTGATTTGATAGTTTGTTTAGGATGTGCGTTTAGAATGGAATCATCTAAGAAGATGACTTTGCTAACCTCCTGTTCATAAAGGGAAATGTCAAGAATGTGGAGAAATAAAAATCTGAGGGGATAAAAAAAGCGTATATTGTTCCTAAAAAGAATGAATGTTTTCCATTCGATTTTGGTGTGTTTTCTTTTAAACTCTCATGAAAAGGAACATGAGTTTGCATGCATGTCTTCATGGTAGCACAGAATTACTGGGGAGAATACATACAATAAGTTCCTGTTCACCTGAATTAGAACTCAATACTGTAGGCCCAGAATTAGGATGGCAGACAGAGCATAAGCCACCTGGACACTTAGTGGTAAAAATGTCATCACAGCCTGGAAGATAAGTGCCAGAAGGATGTGACCATCCTCTGCATTGTGCCCAGGACCGAGGGGTTTCCTGGGACACAGGACTTTGTACTAAAACCAGACTGTCCTGGGACAGTTGTTTACCTTAAGTGCAAATAAGAAGGTTAGTTCATCATGAGTTTCTTAGTATTTCAAAAAATTGCAGAAGCTTGAGACAAAGGAACAGCTAAATGTCTTCACCTGCTTGTAAACTTTTAGCCTTTTACCAACAAAAACAAAAACACAAATAGCTGTATTCTTCCTCTTGTAGAAGTTAAATTTAATTAATAGGTGACGTTTGATGAGATATTCCTAAATGTACTCTTTCCCAGGCTTGGGGTGGAGCACCATATTTAAAAGATGTGTTCATTTTCTGTGATTCCAAGATAACCTCCAAGGAATACAGATATGAAGAAAAGCCAAATTACAATCTGTATTTCTGTAAATGCACTGCTCTGACGGAATATTACAGCCTGGTAACTTGAACAACATTTACTTCATGGTTCTGGACACTGGTTAGGTCCTGCAGATTCACTCTCTGGTGAGGGCTCATTCTTGGCCTACAGACACCCGCTTTCTAGCTGTCATCATGTGGGGAAGAGAGATCATCTCTCACCAGTCCCATCCGCCAGGGAAATAAACAAGTGACTTATTACTTCCCAAAAGACCCATCTCCAAATTCCACCAATTAGGGCTTGTTTTAGTCAACTTTATCATCACTGGGACCAGAAAACCTGACAAGAACAACCTAGAGGAGGAAAAGTTTATTCTGGCTCATGGTTTCAGAGGTTCGGTCCATGGGCAGCTGACTTCATTGCTCTGGGCCAGAGGTGAGGTAGTGGTGGTCTTTGCACCTGTCATGATTCTTTTTAGTTTATTTCCCCCGTGAATTCTTGAGGTGCTGCTCTGTACAGTTGGACTTGGTGTGACTGGGGTTTCCTCTGGGGGATCAGAGCACCAGGGTGTCATGCCGTAATACTGCTGCCGTCCTAGCACCAACCTGCAGCCTCACTGGCCATGAAAGGTGGGATGAGGGAATGTGGGGAAGGGACAGCACTGCCCATGCCTGCACCCCACCCTCTGGAGGCTCCATCCACCTTATCCCAGCCCTGATCTCCTGATCTTGCTGACAGCCAAGAGAAAGAGCTCAAAACTTTCTAATGGCTAAAGGGCCATCGACATGACTGTAGCATCCTGCCAACTGTCACTGGAGGAGGATGAAGACCACTGTGGATACAGCACTCAGGACTGCCCAGCTCCAGACGCAGTGCTGTTTGTCTTGTCTTGGGGGGAGGCCTCAGGAAGGAGCAGAGCAGCAGGGAGTGCGTGTCCCTCTCTGCATGGCCCCTCCATTCGGGCCTCTGTCCTGCTCACCTGTCTTCTGACCCTCTCACAGCTGCTTCCCCTGAACCCATGTCCAAGTGAGGACCACTTACCACCCACCCCATTGTCCTCAGTTCTCTGTCGAATTGCTGCTGCTATCATTTACTAATTCCACCATCATGTTTGATATCTAGTGTCATACTGGGTTGCAAGCTCAAAGAGGGGGGAATGTATGTGTGTTGTCTATTATGTCCCAGTTCTTGCCACAGGCTGGTACATACTAGGAGCTCAGAAAATTCACTAAGTGACCAAGAACATGAATGAAGGGACAGCACCTCTGTGTACTCAGGCTCTGAGGAATGCTGGGTAGTATTCATTTAATTTATTTGTTTATTCCAGTGCTGGACATGGAACTGAGGGCTTTGAGCAAGTTAGATAAGCACTCTAACACTGAGCTACACCCTAGTCTTCATTTTAAAAACACACACCAACACCAGTACTTTTGTGTTTCCCTTTATTAGCATTTTATTCTCAACCCCTATTACCTTCCTATAAGAAAGGGCTTTTTCTAGAATCTTTTGTTCTGAATCTGACTCCAGATCTGTGCAAGGGGCTACATGCATAAGGAAGTTCTGAACGTCTGCAGAGAAATCTCGGCCACAGTAGCGCTGATGGGTAAATTCTTGTTGGCAAGAAAACCCACAAGTGGGGACAAAAAGAAAACATACACAAGTGCCAGACTGGCCTGAAGGGCATCCACTGTCAAAATGTGTCCCATAGAGGTTTTGGTATTGCTTTGCATGTTGGAGCCCACGGCTGGCCTTGAGAATCTGTGCATGGGTAAGTTCCATCTTCTAGTTGAACAGGTTTGTACCGCCTCTCAATGGCAGTGCCCAGGACTGCCCAAGGCTTTCTCTGGAGTAAGTGGGGGTGGTGGTCTCAGTCTGCCAGGTTGGGCCTGGCCTTTCCCAGTGCAGTATGCTGAGGGACAGTGGTGCAGAATGCCACCCTGGCTTTTGGAGACTTCCTTAGCTTCCCAGTGACCTCGGGGGCCCTGTAAACAAAGAAAGAGTGGGGTGAGTGTGGCTCCCTCCAACCTCTGCAAGATTTCCACCTCCTGTTTCTTTGCTGCTGTGATGGGAACCTTGTAGCTAACCAGAAACATTTCATAAGTCTCAGGAGCGCGTGTGAGAGAGAATCAAGGCACAAGAGCATCAAACACAAGACACTTTGCTTCTGTCTTAATTCTTAATTCTTTGCCTCCACCTTGGCTGAGCTGAGTCACTCAATCCTTCTAGCTCTGTGAGTGGGACAAGAGCAGGAAAGGGTGTCAAGGTCGGACAGGAGGCAAGGCTGGCTCACCTGCTCTGTCCTAAGGGTACAATGCTCCTATTGGCTGGTCCAGGGTTCCACCCCAGGCTACTGGTGCACTGGACGCCACAGGCACAGGCTATGTGAAGTGGGGGATCTTCGGACAGAGTGCTGGGCTTCTGCTCAGGGTCTGCAAAAGGATGGGCCAG
>JAJEJO010004181.1:249093-260260 GCA_020662805.1 Glaucomys volans
TTTCACTTTGAGATGCATGCTGCAGAGGAATTAGTGCCTGCTGGGGGTTTATCCTTGGCACAGTCTGACCTTTGCTTCAGATATTCTGAGTGACCCAGAAAACAAATGCATATTCTGAGTACTACTTCATTAAACTCTGTGCATGCAAACATATTTAAAATTATTAAAAAAAAAAAGACAAGCACATTGGTACTAGCCAGAGAATGATCTCTATTTTCTATTTTTAAATGGCCCTTGCTATAGTCTAGAAAATTAGGGGGAAAAAGTTTTGTTTTTTGTAAACAAATGCTTAATTTTATATGGGCTTTCTATGCTCATTGCTATGCAGTAATTTTTTTTTTTTTTTGCCACGCTGGGTATTGAACCCAGGGCCTTGTGCTTGCAAGGCAAGCATGCTACCAACTGAGCTGTATCCCCAGCCCATACACAGTAATTTTTAAGTTATTAGGTATTAAATAGCTTATCCTTTATTCAGGACTGACATTGGCTTGATTTCTCCCTTTTACTCAAGTCTTGACATTTGTTTGCACTAGGTCAGGGAAAACTTAAGGAAAGGAAAACGATTAAAGATATACCCCAAATAACCAAACTAATGTTGAAGAGAAATGAAGAATAGGAACTTGCTTTCCTAGATACCAAGACCTTTTATAAAATGACAATAATTAAGACAGTATGGTTTTCATCCCAGGGTATACAAACAGACCAATAGAACAGGGTAGAGAGCCCCATCCTTGATAGATGACAGAAATGGCCTTGAAGATCAGCAAGAAGAGGTGGTAGTCAATAAGTGGTATGAGGACCACTAGGTTCCAAATGAAAGAAAATGAAACTTTAACCCATATCAACACAAAAATGATTCCCAGAAACATTTAAATAGTTAAATATGAAATGCAAAACTTGGAGTTTCACATGGAAATATTGGGGAGTCTCCTAATATTCTGGAGGTAATTAAGTATTTCTTAGACAAGATCTGGACAAACCAAAAGTAAAAAATTAACATTTAACTACATGGAAATGCCAATATCTTTGCACCAAAATTCATCATAAGCAAAATACAAAGGCAAAATAGACTGAAGGAAGATATTTGCAATGCACATAACTGAGAGAGATTTAGCTTTTAGAATGTATAACAGACTTCTAAAAAGCAAGGAGAAACACACCACCACCAATATCCTCCCAATAGAAAAATGTTACTCAAAGAGTTGAAAACTGGCCGAGAAACATGTTTAATCTCACTCACAACCAGAAACACAGACAAAAACTTCAATGAGTGCCCCTTCTCCCATCAGACTGCAAAAATTATACTTTGATGATATCAAACTTTGTCAAAGATAGGAAGCAACAAGAACTATTTTATCTATTGATAGTGGGTGTTAAAATTAGTACAACCCCTTTATAGAACAATTTAGCTATATTTAGTAATGGACAAGTGAAGAGTGATATGTATATATGTTGTCTGTATGTGTATGACATCACACAAAAGTTATGCATATGGGTGTGTGTATATACGCCCACATAGATGAATCTCAGGATTCTAAAGTTGAGGAAAAAGCAAATTCTAAGTAAGTGCATATAATATAAAGCTTTAAAACATGTAAAACAAAACCACAATAAAATAAGAAAAGCATAGAAATCATATCAAATTCAAAATAGTGGTTATTGGGGGTGGGCCAATAGGAAACTTCAACTATATGTTTCATGTTTAATTCTTACATCAAATAGTTCACAGGTGTTAAATTACACATACTTTCATATCTGAAATATTTCTTAATTTTTTTAAAAGATTGAATTAAGTTTTCTACATGGCTAACAGCTTGAGCTTTAAAAAAAAAAAGTGTGAAGTTTGAGGATGTAGCACTGAAGACTTGATTCATTCTGTTCTGCCAACCATTTTCGGGTCTTCAAGAACATGAAAATGCAAGCAGATGAACTGCTTTGTCTTCATAAGCTATGGAAACCATCAAGACTGTCTGAACGTTTGTTTCAATCTCGAGAACTGAGAATGTATGTGGTCCTGGAATCTGGGAATGTGGTTGTCTTGGAGGAAGGAAATATCAGACAAGAATATGACAGAATTTTTTTTAATAACAGAAAACATATACTGTTTCTTACTTGAAGTATAGAGCACCAAGCATTGGAAAACTAGTATTTTACATAGTACATAAATCAAATTCTGCAAAGGCAAGGGACCCAGCTCTTCTGTCCAATGAATCTCTGACTTTCTAAATCTACACTGAGATCTTAGATTGGCCTTGGCAAGGAGCAACTTCGTTCCAAGGGTTAAACCAGTACTCAGATTGACTGTTGTGATCTTGGATATTCAGGAACCTTCAGAAAGCTCTGCTGCTTTGGGGAGAGGGAATGGGGCATGTTTTGTGACAGCCATGACACTGGTTGAGAACGCTTCCAGTGCTTGCTTGGTTTGGGGTACAGTCGTGGGAAGCCTTGGTACCTCTGACCCTGGAGGGGGGAAGACTTACTTCACACAGGCCTGGAAGAGGAGGAAGTGCTCAGAAAGGGACAGGGGACAAGAGAGGCAAGGAGTCAGCGAGAAGCCCCTCTCTCAAGGGCTCACTCTTCCTGCCAGAACAGACTTCATTTCCTCCTTTGTTGTGCGCAAGAGATGAGGTCTAATTTTACCCGCCCCAAGTTCCCTGTTCACATATTTATGAGTGCCTCGGATGCGGCCCATTTTGAGAGGAGCTGAAGTCAGTGTGGCTTGGTGTTAATTCATTCAGCGTGGCATTAGACTTTTACTGACAATAATGATTATTTGAGACAGTCTGAGGTCTCAGCTCACTCTGCCTTAACAGATGGCCCCTAAAATCAAAACATGGGAGGAATTTCCATCCTACCGTTTTAGTGATTGAGCATCTTCTCCTTGGCCTCTCACTCTCCAGGGAAGAGCTGCTGCTTTTTGATGAATAGTTTTGAATTCCCAGGAAGAATGAGAAGGTAATCGATAGAACTTCTACAAATCCACCCATTCACCAAACTGCTCTTCAACACATAACTTTCCTACTTTTAATCAATTTTAAAAAAGGCATTTATATAATATGCTGTCACTTAAGATAAAAACAAACGCACCAAAAAAGGAAAGAAAGAAAATCATTAAAAGAGGGGATTCAAATTTCCATTATGCTTTTATGTATTTTCCAGATTTCCTCCAATTACAATGAGATTTTTAAAATAACATTTTAAACTCCATGACCTCATAATGGACATATTTAAAATTTTATATTTATTGGTAAAATTCTTTTTTTTTAAAACTCTGAAAATAACTTTGTAAAGCTAAAATTAACCTTTTCCCAGAGAAAATCTTAGAAGTACTAAAGAAGAGACTGGAATGCTGACGAGCCGTCGCTTCTCCTTTGGTTTGTGCACTGAGATAGCAGGGCAAGTTCTTCAGCCAGCCCTACAGTGAGACACCAATGGCACACGCTGTGCCTCCCCCATGGCTTCCAAAGACCTCCAACCTCACACAGGAGACTTTGGCCTCCTCAACCAGAGTCTCAACAGGCTGCTCCTTGACAGGTGGCACTTTGAGAACTGCCTTTCAGCAAGTCAAAAGAGTGCCCACAGAAAAATACATCAGTAACATTTGAGAGGTGAGGCCTGGAGAGGGTGAACTCAGTTGGCCACCATGAAGCAGGATATCCATTTAAATAGCAAAATAACCCAATATATACTCCTACCAGAAACTGTTGTGGGTTTTTTTGGTGCTGGGGATTTAACCCAGGGGATGCTTTACCACTGAGCCATATCCCCAGCCCTTTTTATTTTTTATTTTGAGACAGGGTCTTACTAAGTTGCTGAGGCTGGTTTTAAACTTGCAATCCTCCTGCCTCAGCTTCCTGAGTTGCTGGGGTTACAGGTATGCATCACCACCAGAAAATTTTAATTGCTGTGTATTTATCTGAGGAACTATTCATTAATTTTTCAATGTTCTGCTCCTCTTAGCTGGTTTTGCCTAAGCATTTTGGGGTGAAGTTGGTGTTTTGATTCTTTTGTTAAAAAGCATAGACATTGACAGAGTTGAAGTGTTCATTGAAACTGCTGGGAGCCAGGATGAGCTAAGTAAAGAAGCCCCCAGACCTTGACATTAGAACAGTCTCCACCAGAAATAATGGTCTACACTTTCGACTGTTCCAAGAGGATAGTGCACTCCTCTTTGACATTAGCCACTAAATGGTGTTTCTCACTTTAAAGAGTCAAACGAAATTCCAAGTATCCAGATGCATTTTAAGGAGTCCTTATATTGTTCTTCTGACTTTACATGTAGGAGTTGTGAACAGTCACTTGTGTTTCTATTATTCCTTACATGCCAAACAGGGAGCTTTTCCATCCCTTGTGGAAGACAACAGGGGATGTTGCCTCTCACACTAGCCAGCCAGCTGTCCCCACAAGGGCCTGCATGTGTCTTGCTTACCTTGGTGTTCTAGGGCCTGGCACAGGTCCTGGAACACAAGTAGATGCAATATTTACTAAATGAACCAATATTAAATAAGCGAACAAGCACATAAACTGAGGAAATTCTTATGTGGAACTTTGAGATGTGGTTCGAGCCCTGGGCCGCAGTGATTCATAAGTTACAGAACCTTCTGGTGAGGAAGTTCCGTGGTGTGTGAAGGGTTGAAAACCTTCAAAATCATACTCCAGGTAAGCTCAGTAGTATGAAGAGTGCTGTCACTATTTGCTGGTTTCTCTTAGGAGTCGTTCAAAAGCTAGGGTCATTAAGAGATGATCTAAAGCATTTGATGCAAATTTTAAAAATTATATTATTTTTTTGCAGGGGGCCCTGGGGATTGAAATCTGGGGCACTTGACCACTGAGCCACATCCCCAGCCCTATTTTGTATTTTATTTAGAGACAGGGTCTCACTGAGTTGCTTAGGGCCTCACTTAAGTTGCTGAGGCTGGCTTTGAACTCGAAATCCTCCTGCCTCAGCCTCCCAAGTTGCTGAGATTACAGACATGAGCTACCATGCATGGCTAAAAATTATTTTTGACATGACTCTGAGGTTTGAAACCTCTGTTTCCAAGGAGCCCAGGAAACTGGGATAGAGCCATCAGTCTGCTGTCCTCCTAGCTGTGGCCTAGCTCTCTGCTTCTAAGCTAACACCCTCCCAGTGTGGACAGAGGGTAGCTCAGGGGCAGCTGTGGCACAGACATTAGCTAACCTACTACGCTCTGTATTAAAAAATAAAACACAATAGTTAAATATCCAAACTCACAAGGAAGTACGTTTTCTGTTTTGGGGGGTCTCTGAAAAGGGACTGCCATGCCTCAGGCTGTCTTCATGGCAGGACCTCTGCAGAGTGTATTTCCTTCCTCCCTCGCCCTCCAGTCCAAGGTTCCAGAGCCACAGCATGATTTCTATTAGGAAATTTCAGATAATGAAAGTGCTGATGAAACATATCCTGTTTATTAACAGAGACAGGACAGCAAGGGCCACGACTCAAGAGTCATCTGAATTACAAGGCTACGTGACTCCGTAATAGAAAATCGAGAAAGACATACTTTTTCATTTCTGGTAAGGGCCTAAGCCAAGTTTGTCACACTATTACCTGTATTTTTATTTACATGGAAAAATAAAAGAGCCCCGGGGTAGTGTGTAGACTACTCTAATGCTGAGGATCTGAAATCACTACTCTTTTTTTACACATATTATCTGATGCCAGATTACTACATCCATGGAGGAGAAACTCAATTCACAAATTGTGCTTTCGTTTTCATGTCAATTCCCAAGGCTACTATTAAGAGAGAAAGAGACTTGGAAACCATCAAACATGGAAGTATGAAATGTTAAAGGCCTGAAGAAATACAAATAGACTTTCATTTACACATCGTTGCAAGGCAGGCTGCAGTCGTGAGCTCAGGGGAGTGGAGGGGGTCAAGCAGAGCACAGTGCATCACGGTCCTGTGGACAGTGACAGTCGGGTGGGGGCCTTCCCTCACAGGGCCTCAAAATCCACTCCTGTGGGCAGCTTTTGTTTTCTGAGCACCAGCAATGCACCCTCCCTGTACCCACCTTAGGATGCGGCAGGTAATGAGCAGATGTGTGTCTTGCACTAGGGCTTCTAGTGTAATGGAAGAGACAGACACGTACAAATAAAGTAAATATGACTTCTCTGTCAGGTTGGATTTGGGCGGCTGCGGGGGAGGGAGCAAGGACAGCTAGAAACCCACTCTAAGTGCAAACAGCAAAGGGACACACTAGGAGCAACCAATCAGATGCAGACAAATAAGACTTGCTGACCCTTATGTCCACCTGGTCCACCTATTGCTGGGCCAGACCTCCAGCCTATTCCAGCCTATAAAGACCCTGAGCAGCCCGGGCCACGTGCAATTTTCTCCAGCTTTCCACCCCGACTCTCACCCCGGAGGGCTGGGAATTTCACCTGGGAGCACAGACTCTAATAAAGCTTGGTTTGGCTACTTTTGTCTGACTCTGGTTTGGCCACCTGTGAGTGTACATTCCACCCGCCTGCAAGCTTATATTCTCAACTTGTGATAAGAACTAGAAGGGGAAGGGGAAGGAGGAGAAGAGGAGGAGGAGGAATAACAGGCCAAGGGAAAGAATAAAAGGAGGTGTGAGTGGGTGGTAGAGGACACTCAGGTCAGAGGGCACCTCGTGAGGAGGTGGCATTAGAGTTGAGAATGGCAGGATGGTGAGTCAGCCAGGTGAAGACCACAGGGAGGGAGGAGGTAGTGGTGATGGGGGTCCCTGGGAAAGGGAATTCCAAGTGTCTGGGGAAACACTTGGTGTGTCTGTCTCACACACACACAAACACCCCACAGCTCCCTTCCTTGGAAGGTCACTAATCCAAGATCTGAGGTCTGACACACTGATGGGTGGAGGGGGTCTCCTGTGAGAAAAACAGGTAAAGTGGGAGGGGGCCCCTCAGCTGTAGAGAGAAGTGGGGGAGGAGAGGGAGAGAGGCCCAGGCACTGCTGCCCTCACAGCAGCTCTATGTGGACCTTCTGAGAAAGCTGTCATTGAGTACCTCCTGGGTGCCAGCCCGAGGGTGTGGACACCATGCTTGTGATCTCCTCTCTCCTCCTCCACATTGCCAAGGGCTGTGGGCTCTATGTCCTTATCATCATGCCTCAATTCCCTCCATGATTTTGTTCCACCCCTTGGCCACTGTCTGGGAGCAAGTTACCCTCTTCTTTCTCCAGGACAACTGCAACAAATATTTAGGAAACAGGGGCTCCGATTGTGGCTCAGTGGTAGAGTGCATGTCTAACAACTATGAGGCACTGGGTTCGATCCTCAGCATCACATAAAAATAAATAATACAAAGGTATTGTGTCCATCTACAACTAAAAACATTTAAAGAAATATTTAGGGAACAGGAGTGCCAGGACGACATGCTATCAAGGTGGATCCTGCTATGCGCCCATGTACACAGAAGGGCTTCATTTGGAAAGTGGAGCTCCAGCTTGCTGTTGAAAGGTTGGACTGGCCTGTCTGAGCAGGCAGGGCAGGGAGGAGACGTCCCTAAGACCGAGTCCTTTGAGCTGCCTTTTCTTGGCACGTTTCCCTGATGATGTGGAGCTCATCAATCTCAGTTGATCCTTCTGGAATTCATGCCATCTGTATCAGCCACTCCTGACCAGCATTCTTTCAACTTGTTTAAGGTTACGCTCATTTTCTGCAGGAGGAGGTCTGGTTGCCTGGTTACCACCCAAAAAATCCTGTTCTCCAGGCATTTAGTGAAGCTCTGATGAGTTGCCAGATAGCTTCAGGCCAGGACTCACAGCGCTGTGTCCCTCCAGACAATGATGCCAACTGTGGAACTTTGAAGGCACTGTGCACTTGCTAAGCTCCAGTAAGAGTCTTGATATTTGAGGAGCAAATGTAGCTGGATCGGTGGACAGTCCTTGTCCATTCCCCATCTGGGCTTTCTAAGGGACAGCAAAAGTAGTGGGGGCACTGTGCCTGGGCTGCCAGGGTCCTGACCTCAGGAGAGCTCCTCCCTCCTGCAGCAGGTAACATCAGGATGACCAGTGTCCAGGGGACCTGGAATTCTCACTTCCAACCAGGCTACAGAAGAGAAGGGAGGCTCCACATTTTCCCTTCAGAAAGTTAAGAATGAATGACTTGACCCCTTTAACTATCAGTTCGCATTTTCATATAGCTGATTCACAAACATCTTCAAGCCTTTAAGTGCATTTCTCAATCCAAGAACAGGAATGTTTTATATGAAATCAACATCATCATGCTACTTCTCTAAACACAATGGGCTGCTGCACCCAACAATGGATCAGTCAAAGACAATTAGAAGAATCAGTGTCAGGGACAAACGAGGTTCTATACATGAAGATGAGGTGGCTGGCCTGGTGGTTCTTGGCTCCAGAATTTCTGGTATCACCAGGGTCACAAGGAAAACACCAAATGTGCAAAAGGGAAAGTTAGATGAAGTGGACCACGGAGGGAGTCATGGGCTGTGAATTATGTATAAAATATGGCTGTCTCCAAGATGGATCTGTGTATTTACCTGGTTGGAGGAATAACTGGACACAGCAAGGACTACATGACCTGTTCTTCAGCCTTGACCCAGGATCACAGAAGACCAGTCTGGCATTGGCTTTCTTGCCTACAATCTATGAATAAAAATCATGTGCCAGCTCCTTTCTTCAAAAGATTCATTATAGCAGGCTTTAAGATTTTTAGAGGAAGAGGTCACATAAGATTATGTTACTCTTTTATAGACATGTATAATGCTCACAGTGTAAGTGCTGAGGCAACGGACCAAACCCTGCCATTGACAGTACCTGCTGTGGAGGCCAGATCAAAGCTGGACCCCCACCTGACTTCTTAGGTACTCAGGCCCAGTAAATTCCCAGGATGTCACTGATCTACAAAACGGTCTCAAGAAATTCTCTTTGCAGCCTTTCACCTGGATGAAAATGATTTGGGATGCCTATTCTAGAAGCAAACCACTGTTTCTATGTGAAGTTTTGCTGTGGAAATTTCCATCTGGAGCCCACAGAGTTCTCCAATTTTCCCCTGCAGGCAGATGCCTTTAAAAGACAGATCAATAATATGGTTTCCTTTTCAGTAATTTAATAGTGCTGTCTGCTTTGTTTCTCCAGCCTTCCTGTTTTCCATGCCTGCAGGCCTCTGCCTGGACCATTCAGCACAGGGGGGTACATCTGGAAACACCCCTATTCAGTGGCTTCCTGCTACTGAGATGAAAACTCAGGCCAGGCATCCGTTGTTACATAAACAAAAGAAACATTCTCTGGTGGCTTTAGAAAGCTGCTAGTTCACAGAGCCCAGTGCTAAACATGACATTTGAGAAACTCCAGTGAGCTGCAGACGTCAAAGGCATGTTTAAAGTCCCTGTCTGTGCCCTGGTGTTCATGGCGCAGCCAGCCCTGTCCTCAGATGGGTGCATGTGGAGAAGTGGAAATGAGAACCGCATGTACCACAGCGTGACAACTTTCATGCATACAAGTTCCAACGATTTCTCTCTGATTCCGGCAGAGGGCCAGGGAGCTTTAAGTTGTCAGAGTCACTGTTTTCAGGACTTATGGTTAATGAGGTCAAATGAAAGGAAAAAGGTTGCCAACTTCCACTGCAGGTTTTAGGAATGAAGCAACCCAAGAGTTTCTTGAAGCTGAGCTGATTTTCAGCCCTGTAAGTGACAGTATGGCCCAAAGCAATGATTCTCAGTCTCTTTCCCCAGGAAGCTGACAAACATGAAGATTTCCACAGAGATTGATTCACAAGGTGACCCCAATGCGGGAACTTTAAGACACACTCAGAAGGAGCTGGATTTTACTTAAGAGTTAACTGCTCGGGAGACAATTGGCAACTTTCAGGAGCCTCCGTCCCTTTCTCTGTTAAACTGGGCTGCTAGGAATGACGTTTGAACTGCCCCTGGCAGCAGTGGGCAGGGCCCTGAGTGGGGGTGGGGGGTTGGGGGGTTGGGGGGTGATGCAGAGTACCAGCCCAGACCCACTGCTTTGAAGGCCTGTGTAGCCCTGCTCAGGTTTCTGTGCACATCTGTGTTACAGTCTCAGAGATCTGTCCCCATGCCTTTCCCAGTCACCACCGCTAACCCCAACTGCTTTCAGTTCCTTGAACATATTTTACTCTCTTTGCCCTGGAGCCTTCTTCTTCTATTCCATTTCCCAGCCAGCGAACTCCTCGTTCTCCCTGTCTCCACTCTTTAATGATTGCTTTCATGCTTCCCCTAAAAGCCTGTATCCCACAGATCTCAGTAAGAACTTGTAGCATGGGACTTTGCATAAAATATACTCGGGAGTTTACAGTCTATAACTCCCTCACTGGTCTGGAACATTCTTTATTTTGGGTGTGGGTGGGCACAGGGGATTGAACTCAGGGGCACTCAATCAATTATCCAAACCCCCACCCCTTTTTTGTATTCTATTTAGAGACAGGGTCTCACCAAGTTGCTGAGCACCTCATTTTTGATGAGGCTGGCTTTGAACTTGTGATCCTCTGCCTCAGCCTCCCAAGCTGCTGGGATTACAGGCATGCACCACCACACCCGGCATAGTCTGTGACATTCTTAAAGGAAGGGACTACTTCCTTCTATTTTATTCTTTGCATGTCCCCCTTCCTGGATAAGGAGAGGCTCTAGTGACCCTGTCCCAGGTTTTCTTACTATTTATTTCTTGTGCCAACTCCTCCAAGTCGCCAGCTACCTTGGAAGCACCCTGTTCTCATAGTCTACCACTCTTCTGGCCTCGCTGACTGATCTAGGGATGGGCACTGGATTCAAGACATCCCCCATGGTCTTCCCTCGAAGTCTTTCAAGCTGAGGCAAAGAAAAGGCCCAGGGACAGAGGTATGACTCAGGAGTGCTGGAAGCCATGATTTCCATCTTGGGGGAGACAGTGTTGTGATGGCTGAGGAGGAGCATGTGCAGAGAGAGGTAGGGAGGAGTCCTGTGGACTACAGTCCTCCTGGCAGTTCCTTCCAGGGTTCATTTGCAAGTCTGCTTGCTGCTCATCTGTCTATTCCACCCTTCTTTGGAAACCACAAGTCCATAGATGCCTCTTCATCCCTGACTTGGTCCCTAACTCTGGTCCCTGCCCCAGGTCTGGCTAGCTCAGCAACTGGTCCATAGAGGGTACTCAATTTTATTTGTTGACAAACTGATAACAGAGATGTATCATCTCATCACAAA
>JAJEJO010004181.1:265260-436397 GCA_020662805.1 Glaucomys volans
CAAGTGCTGGGATTACAGGCGTGCGCCACTGACCCCGGCTCATTTTTGAAAATGTATGTGTCTAAGAGGAAATCTTTTACCTTAATTGTTATCTTAGGTCTACTGCAAAAATGATGATATCTTACCTAAATAAGCCACTTACATAGTTTTACTCCACAGGAGCATGGTGGAGGGAGGGAATTGACAGGGGAGAGGGAGGGAGAGCCTCATTTTGGGCTAGTATTGGCTTCCACTTTACCTTCTTCAGTTTCTTGTGGGCCCCCCTGAGGTTCCCCTGAACCAGGTCTGCCCCGCCCAGGAGCCGGTATGTCTCTGCCACCTCAGGGCTGAAATCACCAAATGCTTCCACTTTGGCTTCCAGGGACTCTCTCAGGATCGAGGTTGCTCTCTGAGAAAGGGACAAAAAGCTGTCTGGTTAAAAAGTTCTAAGACTGATTAAGATCATTGGTTTCTTAAGATAATCAGGTAACTGTTATGGTTTGGATCTGAAATGTCCCCCAAAACTCATGTGCTGAAGACTTAGCCCCCAGTGCAGCAATGTCCAGATGTTGGGTTTAGGGGAAGTGATTGGATCATGGAGGCTTTAACCTTTTCAGGGCATTAATCCATTTGATGGATTAATATTTGAATGGACCCCTGGAAGGAGGTGGAATCTTCAAGCAGGTGGGCCATGGTTGTGGAAGTAGATCTCTAGGGGCATGTCCTTGGGGACGATATCTTGTCCCTGGCCCTTTGCTCATTGTCTCTCTCTGCTTCCTTTGCTGCTGTGAGCTGATAGTTTTTCTTGACTATGTCCTTCTGCCATGATGTTCTGCCTCCCCTGGATCCAGCAAACCACAGACTGACACCTCTGAAACCATGAGCCAATATAAACTTTTCCTCCTTTAAGTTGTTTATGTCAGGAAGTTTGTTCACAGTGATGACAAGATGACTAATATATAACTGACGTAGACTTTCATTTTTTAGAGGAATGGACTTGGAGGTCTCATGGACTGGGGTTACTCTTCCCTGGTTAAATAAGAGACAGAAAATAACATTTTGGAGGGAGAAGGTTAAAGTGTGAAAAGAGAGTGCATGAAGGCCACTGTGGGGAGGAAACTCACTTCAACTATTACTGAAGTCTGTTCCCATTGGGTAGTAAGAACAAAAGCTAGCCTGTATTGATGGAGTCCTCATGTGTCAGGAACTATACTGCACAGTTTGTGTGCATGATCTCATTTAATTCTGTCTTATTTAAACAGATACAATTTTAATCCTCATTTGTCAGAGGGGGAAACTGAGGCCTAGGGCAGAGAATTTGCTCAAGAGTCAGCTCATCAATGATGGGGCTAAGCTGTGCATCTGGCCAGTAATTTCAATACCTTTCAGATCCACACTCTTCTTCCTCTATAATGTTCTTTATTATAAGAGAAAACTAAATAGAACATCCAGATCATGCTCTGGGTTTTTCTATTCTCAGGAAAAAAATGGTTCAGGAAACCAAAAAGCAAACATTTCAACATGATGTGACATTGTGTTTGGTTTATTCAACTTCTTTATGTCAACTTGAAATAAAAAATGTGCATTGGTTAGAAAACAATATTCCCTGACAATTTCTTCAGATCCCAGGACCAAGACCCTGTTTAGGCATGCTGGTCCTCCACACTTCCTCCTGAAATTCCTCCACGATTTTCCACATGAAAGCACAACTATAGTTGCAGAGCCCAGATGCTGAATCCACCAGCCAAATAAAGCAGGGACTTATGAAAGGGCTTTCCATAACACAGCCCCACGTATCCTGATGGTGTCCCACAGACAGAATGGGCAAAGGGCTTCCATTCTTTTGTTGGCAATAATGAATTTGGGACTGGGATGGAACGGCGGAGGTAGGGATACCATGTTAAAGGTGCTGATGAGGCAGAAATCAATTTCTTAGGAAGAAAGAGAAATTGCTTTAAGAACAGAGTGATGGACTTCCCACATGTGGTCCACTGAAGAACAGGAAGGACTAAGATTTCAACAGAGACCTACCTGAGGGTAAGGCCCATCGCATCCCCTCCTAACATCTGAGAGCAAGGGCATAGACTGATGGGAGTGTTGTGTTTGGTGGCTTTTTTTGGGGGGGGGAGGGAGCCATGGATGGAAAGAAGAGCTGAGACCCCTTTCCCAAAGGAAGCTCTTGATACTGTTTCCAGCCTGAATGGGGAGGCTACAGATGGATGTGCATGGAGTTAAGATGACAATGGAAATGATGCCACTGGGTTTAGAGGAAGCAGGCGTCCCACTTAGGAAATAGTTAGGAAAAGCTTAACAGACAGGAGAGAAGAACAATTAGAACTTAGGTGAGAAGAGCCCCAGAAAATAGAAGCACAGGAGAAGCACAGGAACTATTTAAGGCAAGTGAATAGGGTCATTTGACTGCAGCAAATTATGAAGTGGAGAAGAGAGAGATGGGTCTGGTAGATGATCTGCTTTGTGCCAGACTCAGGAATTTGGACTTTCTTACATGAAATAAGAAGTCAGAGAAAGTTCTTGGCAAGGAAAGTGGCACCTTCTAGAGGTGGCACCTTCTCCCTCCCCCTATATCTTAACCTGCAGTAGAGTGACCTTCACTTACATGTTATTGTGAAAGGTATTTCCCTCCCAAAGATCACTTCCCTGCTGACGTGAGCACATCTATGTATGGCCTCTTGCTTGTCTCTCTGACTGTCCTGGGGCCCAGCCCTTGTTGACTAAGTCCTGCTAGACCTCACAGAGAGAAGTGTGTGAAAACAGCACAAGGCTGCCACGTTCACCAGGCAGGCTGCAGCCCATGTTGCGCTCTCTGGGCACTGTGCTCTGGCATGGGCTGTGTCCACCTGAGCAAGGGACAGCTTTTCTATTCTTACAAGGGGCACTGGAAAGAATATCAGTGACCCTAGAATGAAAACAGTGTTTGCTAAAAATCTCCAATGGCAGCCTGGGAGAGCAAGGAGCATCTTTCAATCAATACCACTGATTTGAGTAACCTGGGCAACCCAGGGCAGAGAGGCACAGCATCAGCGACACCGGGCATCAGTGCCTCAGCAGCAGACACCGTGGCAGGAAGGTAGATGGGAATAGGAATGGGGCACGTGGCCATGGCCATCAGAGTCAGCTGGCCTGTAGTTAAGTAGCCATCCACTCATCTGCTCATCACTTCCCACAATAAACAAGAAGGTCCCTGTTCTCATGGAACTCAGTGTAGTCACACAAGAGACATTGAACATCTATGTAAATTCAGACGTCTGAACACTTTTCTGTATCATACAGGATTCTGTAGACTCATGGGGAGAGTCAAATGCAGACTGGGGAGAGGAAGCAGGGAAGCTGTAAGAACTGAAGGATGCACTGGCGTTAACCTGGAATGGATGGAGAAGGGCTTCCGGGAGGAGAAGAAAGCAGACCCAGCCAGAAAGGGGAATTAGAAAAGGCCAGTGTCATAGGAACACAGATTGGAGAGCAGGGGCAAAATGAGATCAGAAATGTCAGCAGAGTCCATGTCATAGAAGGAATTTTGGGGCATAGAGGGCTTCTGGTTGAACCGAAAGGCACGGAGGGGCCACTGGAATATTTTAAACAAACGAGTGTTCACTAATCGGATTTGCTTTTTGAAAAGTCACTGGGGCTTCCTTGTTCTGAGGAGATTAGAAAGGGGCCAGCATAGAAGCAGCTGGAAGACAGGAGCTTGCTGGAATAGTCCAGGCAAGAGATGATCCCTGATGGGAGGAAAGGGGAAGACAATGGATGGACTCAAGATAGAGTGTGGAGGGGAAAATGGCTGAGGAGTTGGGTGGGGTGAGGCATGAGGGGCAGACTTACTTGGATTCTTCTTACCTGAGCACTCCTCATAGCATGTCTAGAGATAGACCTGAGGGAGGGAATCTGAGGCCTCTGGAAGGTCCCTCTCGCCTTGTTTGGGTGATTCAGAAAATCAATGAAAGTCCACTTGTTATGGTGACTGTGGCCTTAGTTGGGCCTGGGAAACATGGTGCATCTAGATTGAAAGCCCATGTTCCTTAACAGATGGAGGATTAAGGATGAGGGAAGAGCTGTGGGGGAGGAGGTCTACAGATAGCAAGGGAAACCAAGTTTTCACCTCCAAGATTTGCCATGATAGGTTGGAAAGAGAAAATGAGCTGCACACCGTGGCTTCCTGGTAGCTTTAGGTTTCACAGAGAATAAGTTCCCAAGGGTTTCATTACCAAAGAATACAAACTCTGGGTCTTAGTTCAGTTTTATAGTCCATGTCAAGCATGCCTGGATGGATCCATGGTAAAAGAGAGTGAGCTGAAAGTTGTGCACTGTGTAGCTTTCACTAGATATGCAAATTCCACTCATTACCCAAAATGAGGAGAGAAGAATAGACACACTAGCTGTCTCACTCTATCCCAGCCAGAACTGTAGGCTGCAGTAAGCAGGGTTTTGTCCTGAAGGTTCTCAAAGTTTCTAACCCTTTGGGAGCTTTTGTAGGTGAACATGACATCTACCTTCTTATTAACAGTTTTCCAGTTTCTTAGTGTAAGTTATTTGGAAGTTACCCAAAGTGGTCTCGTGGTCTTATTGATTTGTGTCCCTCCAGGGAGAGAACATGCCTTCCACATAGTAGGTACTTAATGGATACTTGCAAAATAAGGAATAGCCCTTCAGATATCAGCTGAGTTGGCATGTGAATAACTAGACATCTGAACTCACCTCTTTTTGTTCAGTGATTTGTAGAAAATGGCAAAACTCATCTTGAATTGAAAGAAATTTGGTTCTTCCTGTCCCTTCACAATCCTTAAGATGAGCCAAGCTGTCTTGAAAATACTGTTCAGCCATATCTGAAGAAAGGCATCAAAATAATAATCTTGACAATTGTTCACAGATTTGAAATGGAAACAGAACAAATATGCTTTTAATAATGGTGAACTATTTAAAAATAACAAGTGTTTGGACAAGAGAAACCAGTTAAGGAGACTGCTTTTTCCCCATTAACCTGCCTGTTTTACCAGAAAAGATTTAGGTCTCAGAAGGGTACTGCAATTTCCTTTCCTTAATTTTCATACATTTTAGCTTTCCTTGTGATAGAAAAGGCAAACTTAATGCAAGAGGAGAAACTATCCCCCATAACCTGAGGATGGTGGTAAGTTTCCATACTGAATGCTCATTAATTCTTTCTGTAACTCCGTTTGCTCCTCACTGACATGAGGATCCTCAGGGCCCACTTATTTTAATGAACTCTAACTGTAATCTTGTTACATATTTCTACAACATGAAAAAATCTGGAAAATACCGTTGATATGCTGCTGAGGGAAAACCTCCAAATTCTAAACCCTTAAAAATACCGGCTATAATTTAACAAAAATATTTTTAAATACATGCCAATCATGAAAGCAAAAAGGGAAAAGTTTACATATGGAAAACGAAGAGGGACTTAAAAGCCAGAGCAGTGAATGGGGGTTAGTTAGCTTTCCATTGCTATAACAAATACCTGAGATTAAATGAATTTAAAAAGAGGAAAGGTTCATTTTGTCTTATAGTTTTGGAAGGTTCAGTCCATGATCATTGGTTCTGTTGTTTTTTGGGCTTGTGGTGAGGCAGAACATCAAAGTGGATGGGAAGCAAAGACAGAGATAGGAAGGAACTTGGGTCTCAGTACTGCCTTCAAGAGCATGCCCCAAATGCCCTAACTTCCCTCTCACTAGGCCCCATCTTCAATGGTGCCACAGGATAGGGTCAAGACTTTGACTCACGGGCCTTTGGAGGACACTTATCCAAACTATACCAGAAGGGAGGCTGAGGTTGAATGGTCCATGCGCGTATTAGGAAAAATGACATATTCTTTTTTCTTTTCCAGGCTTGAGTAGGACTGGGGATAAGGCCTGAGGCCTCTCTCTGGTAGGAAGCTGAATGGAGCTCCCCACAAAAAGCCAGGTAGCCAGAAGGATCCGAAAATGACCCCAGTGTCCTTTACCCTTGCAAAATCCCCTCCCCTTTGTTTCTGTGTGATGAGGTAAGTGTCTGTGATGAGTTATGCTATAGGGCACTGTTGGCCTTAAGAAAGCAAATCTTAATCACTTAATCACTCAGGCCCTTTAAAGGTAGAGAGATTCTCCAACTAGTATTGGAAAAGGAAGTCAGATCGGAAGTTTTTATGATTTGGATCTGGAATGTCTCTCAAAGCTTCAAATGCTAAAGGTTTGGTCCTCACTCTGTGCTGCTTTTGGGAGGTGAAGAGCCTTTAAAAGGTTGGGCCTAGTTGGAGGAAGTTAGGTCACTGGTGGGCATGCCCTTGAAGGGGACATTGGGAACACAGCCCTTTCTTCTTTGCTTCCTGGTCACCACAAAGGATCAGGGCCAAGTTACCATAGACTAAAACCTATAAAATCATAAGCCAAAACAAAAATTCTGACTTTTTAAGTTGTTTATCTCAGGTATTTTGTTGTAGCAACAGAAATCTGACAAACACAGAAGCCTTAGAGCCGTATGACAAGAAGAAAGTTCTCCACTGCTATGGAGAGGGCTGGGGTGCAAGGACAGAGAAAAACCAGTAGAAGGTGAGATGGTCACTGGCCAAAGTCCTACAGCAGCAAGGAATTGAAATCTGCTAATAGCAGGAATGAACTTGTAAAAGACCCCAAACTCCAGGAGACAATGGAGATGGCTCATAATTTCATTTTAGCCTAAGCGGAGAAGTCAACCTTACTCTGACAGATTGATGATTTGCAGAGCTGTAAGCTAATAAATGGGTATTTAAGCAGCTTTAATTTTTGGAAGTAAAAGGCAAAATGGCTTATGTTGTGATCTGAACAAACTTACATGTCGAAATCCTAACCTCTAAGGCATCAGGAGGGAGAGTCTTTCAGAGGTGATTAAGTCATGAGAGTGGAGCCCTTATGAATGGGATTAGTGCCCTTGTGAAAGGGACCCCAGAGAACTCTCTTTCCCTTTCTGCTACGTGAAGACACCATGAAAAGTCTATAAACAAGGAAGCAGGCCGTCTTCAAGTACCAAATCTAGCACTTTGACCTTGGGCTTCCCAGTCTCCAACTTTTGAGAAGCACATTTCTGCTTTTTATCAGCCATCTGATCTATGGTATTTTGTTATAGCAGCTTGAACAGAATAGAATAGCCAAGAATCCCTAAAATGGTGATGAGATCCACTGCCTTGCTTTGAGGTGAAGCTGTAAGGCTGTCCACCCAGGGGCCATGGCTGGAAAATGAATATTTGAAAGGAAGTGGAATTCTAAAATTACAAAAATTGTCTTAAAAATTAAAAGGTGACATTTATTGAGAATCAATATATGTCAGCTTTATTTTCTATTTTATTTTTCTTCCCTTCTTTTTGGTACTGGATATTGAACCCAGGGGTGCTTTATCACTGAGTTATATCCTCGTCCTTTTATTTATTTATTTTTTTAAACTTTGAGACAGGGTCTTATAAGTTGCTGGGGGTCTTGCTAAGTTGCTAAGGTTGGCCTCTAGCTTGCAATCCTCCTGCCTCAGCCTCCTGAGTCACTGGGATTACAGGTGAGTCCCACCACACCCAGCTATATGCCAGTTTCATAATTGTTGCTATGGGCTTCTCATCTATACCAGCCTGAAAAGCAGGTGCACTGGAGGCAGCAGGTAGCAGAGATGGACACTTAAAGGACGGAAATGCTATGAAAATGGACAGAATAGTCAAAGACACAGAAGTCTGAGATCATGTGTAGATAAATGGCCCTGCATCCCTTAACAGCTCTGAAAACATGCTGGAAATTCACAGTGAGAGTCCTGAGTGTTGAGAAAAGATCCAAGGACATTCTGTGAGATCTACTTTAGAAAGGAGAGAAGTCAACCCTGGGAAATATGTCTGTCAAGACTAGTCAACCTAAAGAAAACTTCAGTCTGAAAATAAGTTGTGTTCATCCACACCATTCACTCTGTACCGATTCTAGGCAGATGCTGGACAGATGCAGGAGTCCCTCTGCCAGGCATTTGCTCTCAGGGAGGTAGGTCTCCGCCCAGGGTTTGTAGCTGGGCAGAAGATCCCCTGTTCCCCTCTCTCAGACCAGCAGGTACATTCTTGCCATACTGTTCAAGTTTTTGTACTGGTAGAAGAAAATTCTACCACATGGGCAATGTTACATCTCTCTTGCTCACAACTGACTCGTGGGAGAAAACATTACAGATTTAATGCTCAAACTAGGTTGTTAATTTTGGTACTTTGATAATCTGGTGACAGCAAATGTTGGGGGTGAGGTGTCATTCGTTTGTTAATTCTAAAAGCATTTTAGAACTGGACATTCCATGTCTAAAGTGATGGAGGAAGGGCCGGGGATATAGCTCAACTGGTAAAGTACTTGCCTTGCAAGCACAAGGCCCTGGCAATCCCCAGCACCACAAAAAAATAAAAAAAAAAAATAAAGTGATGGAGGATATTCAGAGGTGGAGTACTTTTGATATTTTAAGTCACTAATTGAGAATTAACTAAAGAATAAAACTCAGCCCTTCTTTAAGAGTAAAGTACTCGCTGGGCATGGTGTTGCAAGCCCGTAATCCCAGTGACACGGGAGGCTGAGGCAGGAAGATTGCAAGTTCAAAGCCAGCCTCAGCAACTTAGTGAGACCCTAAGCAACTTGGTGAGATCCTGTCTTAAAATAAAAAATATAAGGGTTGGGGATGTGGCTCAGTGGTTAAGCATCCCTGGGATCAACCCCTGGTACAAAAATAAAGAAAAGCTTTTTCCACACCCAGTCCCATTCCCTTGGAGACAGGCCCTAACTGTGAAGGGTGGCAGATGTAAGGGGTATGGAAGGAGCTGTAGCTGGAATGCACTGAGTTTCAGACCCCGGGCATTGGCAGAGGCAATTCTGCCATGCACAGGGAAAGGTCAAACCAAAAGCACCCCCCTCTCCTGGGGCAGGAGCCAGTCCCCCAGGCACAGTGGACAGCTGTGCTGGACACCTTTACCTTGTAACATCTTCCCACCCCCCAGTGTTCCTCCCCTAGGTGGTCATGGGCTGGCCAATCACCCCCTTATGCACCCCATTTAGGCTCCAAGTGCAGCATGCTGCTTGCTCTCAATGCAGCTAAGTTCGCAGAGACTTTGAGAAAGGAAGCCGCTGGGCCTAATTCAAACTCATGTGCGAATGGCTTATAACGAGGGCTCAGGAAGATCAATAAATATTTTCCAAAGAGGATGCTTGTAGGCAAATATGAATCTCTGGACAAGGGAGTGGAAGTGATGGAGGAAGGAAGGAATGCATTACTTAAACTAAGGCCATATAGCTCACAGAGGCCTTGCATGGGCAGGAGGGGGCCAGCGCTGCCTGGGAATCTGCTCTCCAGGAGCAGGCTCCTCAGGTCCTGCTTCTCTTCCTCCCTTTCTGAGCCCCCAATTTCTCTAAAGTCTGTGTGTTTCCTACTTCTGTTCCTGGAAGCAGTGTAGTCAACGGGGGACAATGAAGCAAGGGAGAAGTGGGTCCCTGACAGCCGTTGTCACATGCCTGCTGCATCACACATCAGGCATCTATGACCTCATGGTAGGACCTGTCTATATTAGGACAACCTTGAATCATGGGAACAAAAGTAGGTCTCAGTCATCCACAGTGGTCCCCTTCCTGTCTATACATTTGAAATCACTATTATCTTTTTCTGATTCAGGAAAACTCCTTCACTGTAAGACCCTGACTTCCCCCAACCCCTTCAACCTCCCCAGTTAACTTTGTGGAGGACAATCCACATGTCCAGCCTTTGAGGGAAAGTAAATTGAGTCCTATTCCCACAGCAAAGGGGCCATTTCCTGATAAACTGAGTTTGTCAGGGATGGGCATCCCAGAGGTCCCTCTGGGATTAGTGACAACAGGATTTCCAGAGAGACAGGAAGCCATAGCCCCTGGGGGCAGGAAGCCACCTCCCTCATGTCCCTGGATCAGTCCTGGGTGTGGTTCACAGAGAGCCAGCAGTTTCTGTGTTCTTGCACATGAGTGTCCCTACCTTTAAAAAACACTTCTAGAATCCTCTGCAACCTGATGCGGGTGGCCTGGGCAGAAGATGAGGTCATTTTCTAAAACACAGGAACACGACCTAACTTGTAAATCTGAGCCCTGGTGGCAGAGGTATTCCAAAGCCACAAATCACTTCCAATATTTATACCGGCGGAAAGTCTCAGTTTCTGTGAGTCAGGGGCTGGGGTGGGGCGTTGGGGGAAGAGTATGGCTCGGTGGGCAGGGTGGTGTACTGTCTCTAGATGGCTTTGTCTGGGACTCAAAGTCATGCCCTTTCCAGACAGACTCTCTTGGAGATGTTCACATATAGGCAAGAGAGAAATAAGGCTTCCTTCAAAAGGTAATAGAAAGCAGGATTACAATGGAGGTCAGAGGCTTTTAATTAAAATAAATGCTGGTAACCTGGGGCTTGTGTCCTGAGGCTATCCTGAGGCAAGAGTTGGAACAGTAAGGACAGCTTTCATTAAGAGGGAAGTCTCCGTGTACAATGTGACAATTATCTTTTTTTTTAAAACAGTCTTAGAAAACAGTCTTTATACTAACTGCAAAGGCTTTAAAGACCCCAGGGAATTTAAAAGTGGAAAGTCTCAAATCCTGGCCTGTCATTCATCCAGCAAACAGACTGAACTGTTTGGACCCCACTGTGGCTGCTGCCCAAGGCTACCTGGGGTCACAAGGGAAGCCTGAGGACACATGAAGCCCAGCACACTCTCTCCTCTCATCCTTTCTGCATAGCAGACCCCTCTTTGGGAGGGATACTAGTGTGGACGTGTGATATGGCTTCTGGGGGGAGCAGAGCTTCTGCTCACTGGCTGAGTAATCTGAGGAAGTCCAAGGCTATCTATGGGGACAGTTGTGCATCTGGAAAGTGAGGTGCCCAAGAGGGCAGCAGGTGGGGGAGGCTCAGGGTATAAAGGTGCCAAGTGCCCACAGAGGGCCTTGCACCTATGGGTCCTGGTGAGCAGTCCCATCAGATCTGCCTGTCTTAAATGCCCTCACTATCAAGAAGCTGGCCACTACTCAGAGTCCCACTTAGGGCCACTCAGCAGCCTAGGACCTACAGCTCTTAGTCACTTGTCTCAGTGAAGTATATGTTACCTTAAGAATCCTTTCTGAAGCCAAGTTAGGGCAAAAATAACAGAGGTTCTGAATAAAAATTATGAGACAGTGTCGAAGTAGAAGACCTGATCCTGGTGAAAGGGGCCACCACAATGCCCCTGCACTTTGCCTTCCCTAGAAGAGGCATGAGCAGACTGCAGGCCATGCTCCAGATATAGGGGAGAGAAGGCAGTTGATCAGCCGGGAAGAAAGGCCAACAGCACAGACTTGCATTTGAGTAATGGGGTCACTCCTCTCCTTTTCTGCTGGTCCCAAGGGCTGCCTATTCCTGCAACACTCCTCCCCCCCGCCATCACCACCACCACCACAGCTTGTCTTCTGGGGCCTCTGGGCTCCCTGGACCTCTGGCAACTAGGCTGAGACTTCCCAGCATGATTAACTCTCTGGTTTTAGAATGTGGTAAGAAGGCAGCACTTGAGCTCCACTCTAGGCCTAGCTGTGCCTCTACCTTGCTGAGTAACCCTGGTCTCCAATCCTTTAGATTTGATGATTCCAAGCAACTTCCAGAAGTTTCTGAGAGGGATATGTCTAACACTGGTACAAACTATAGAAGTTTCTCCTGGCCTCACCCTCTGCACTCTGACTTCCCCTCTCTATCTTGCTCCCTGTGGGGTACAGAGCCAGCATGGACACTGACCCCTACGTGGGGAGCTCAGAGGCCAAGCTCTGGGACCCTGGGGGTGAGGAAGAGCGGGGGGCAGCACAAGCCAAGCTGAGGAGGAAGAATACAGGAGGAAGAATTGAGAGCAGGGAGGATATATAAGGTAAAAAGAGGAGACTTGGGTGAGGTACAGTGCCTAGCCTCAGATATGTGTATTTTTCATGTCTACTGTGTAAAAATGTGGGGAGATGCACATATTTGTGCATAGAGAATGACATGCCAGGAATCCACTTAGTCAGGGATCCCTGCTCCAACCCCTCAGGCTCCAATGGGGCAGAGCCCATTCCATCCGCTGTCACTGGACCTGGCAGAACTCCCTAGGCTGCAGGAGCCCAGGCCACAGATGGGCCACTTCCAAACAAGGCTTTCTCCACTCAGCGGGCTCTGTTGCCCAAAGGTTTACACTGAGATGTACTTGGCTTTGAACCATTTCATTTTCATATCCTTTAGACGACTTATAAACACAAGGCCAAGGTCCTGAACACTTAGCCAGGCTGGGAGAGCGGTTAATACCAAGTTTGTCGATGGCTGCTCTGGGAAGCTGGCCAGGCTCAGGTTAGTGACATTCCAGGAGCCTGAATTGGGAATCTTTATGCAATCACCACCTCCTGACTTCGAGGGCAGTTTCATCTGCGTGAGGAATTCAGAGAAGGTGCAAGGCAAAGGGATTATCTTGAGCACGGATTAACTTGCTTGGTTTGCTAGAGGGCAATGCCTTCAATGGGCATCCAGCAAGCAGGCAGGCAGGCCTCCAATGAGATTTTTTCTCATTAAAATCTCTTTTTTTCCCCCCAAAACCAAAACCCAAAAAGGTCTCTGTACTCTGCACAGATGGGTTTAAACATAGATAAATGGAGCTCAGACCCCTGCCCCTCCACACACACACACACACACACACACTTGAAACAACTGTAGGTTTGCTTCTGTGGGATCTGGGCTGGACTTCTGAACTAAAAGTGACCAAATTCCAGGTAAAAAATCCTATTTGGGTGAGAGCTGGGGTAGTTGGTCTCCCCTTATTTGTTAGACAAAGGTACGTTCCAAGTTGTCTACTTTCATTTCCCCCCCCGCCGGAGGCCCTAGAGTCCTGAAAAAACCCTAGTCCTGGACTGGTTTCTCTCACTCCTGCTATGAGGGCTTCGACCACATGAGGGGACAGCAGAAAGATGGCAATAAAGGACGGGGGAGCGTACACACCCAGGTTCCTGCAGCAGCCCCTGGCTGGGCTGTCTATCTCATTCCTATTTCCAGAGGGAAACTGATGCCTTACATGCTCCATGGCAGCCCCTATTCTGCCCACCCCACACGTAGGCACTTGCAGGAAAGAGCTGAGAAAATCAGGAAAATATTAACATTTACTTATTCACACTCCTGCTGTCTAGGTTATGAACCTGGTCCTAATGCTTGTTTTTGACTCACACAGAACCTAAAACATATTTGAGTTCATTACCATTATTTAAAATCTGGAGATCTCACATAAAAATCCACATTTTTGCAGTCTCTTAAAAAAAAGCAGATCTGTGAATATAAGCCTGCCTGCCAGGGAGAGTGATGGGCTGGAGCTAAGTAGCAGGGTGTGGACTTCTCTAGTTTGCCAAAGGCTCACTCCACATTGTCTCTCATACTACAGCTGATTGTGAGTAGCTCTTTATAATTATACCTGGCTCTGCTCTTGGTTCCTACCCACTACACTCACATTGCTTGCTTGGTTTCCTGTAGATGTTTGGATTTGTGACTCCCGAATTCTAGGGGTTTCCAACAAATATATATTTGCATTTTAAGTGTTTTCTTAGTGGTTGGGAATGGAAGTTTCTTTGCCTCTTTTAAAGGAGTGTTAGGCACCAAGAAACTGGTCAAAATGTTGGTTCTTTGACAATTTTGAAGCAGTTCTGCATGTTAAATGTGGAATGTTGTAGGGAGGGAGGATCAGACAAGACATCTCGCTCTGTCCTCTGTGTCCCTAGCCAGGTTGTTCCAAGCTCTGGGAGGACAGAATGAGGGGTCTGCAAGGCAGGATGGTCAGGTGGATGAAAATGGAAGCTCTCTATCCATGGACAGAGTTCCCTGCTGGGCCTGTGGATCTGTTCAGACCATGCTGCTTCCCCATCACCTTCTCCCAAGCCCAGCCTGCTAGGCTGACTGCTTAGTCTGACTCCTGCTTCCTGAGTCAGCCCCAAGCCTTCCAGGCACTGATTTTATGTTTTCTAGCACCTTATTTTACTATTACATAACTATTTTACTATTACATAACTATTTTTCTCTGATTTCTTGGAATACACCCCTAGAATTTCTTTATGAGTTGTATTCCATTTCTGAACATTCTGATCCAAACAACAGCAGAATCACTAGAATGTGTGCTTCCTGTCAGTAGAAGCTCTGAGCCTGGGATGATGGAGTGAAGAATTTCCAAAGCTTGCTGTGATACCTATTTCACAAAGATAAGGAAAACCATATGAGCCACACATGGCAACTTCCTTTTGGGGTCCCGAAGCTGTAGAAGTTCACCCCAGTTGAAAGCTCTGCCCTGAGACTCTGAAGGCCAGAGCTGTTGCAGCAGCAATTCCACAATTGTTGAGAACTGTCACCTTTGAAAGCAGAGCAGATTTCCCTGTGAGCCCAGCACCAGCTCCCTTGGGTTCTTAATAGCTATGGATGAAGAGGAGCTATATTGAAGAAGAAAAGGTCAGAGGGAGGCTCCCGGGAGATAGAAAGTGAAGGACACTGGGGAAGGAGCAGAGAAGCAAACCTACAAATTAGAGGAAACAGTGAGGGTTCTCTGAAGGTTCCTGTTGGGACCCCATCCACCTCTTCACCCACCCCCGAGGTGCATCTATGTGAGACAGGAGGAGGGAAGACTGGTTCTCACCATGGTGCTCGGGCCTTCCAGAAGCAACAGCAGCACGGGCAACAAAGTGTGAGGAGTCGGCTGCCTCCTCTTGAGAGGGGTTTCTACTCAGGACGATGAGATGGGCCTGGCAGCACAGAAAGAAGAAACAAGTTGTTTAGATGCTTGGCAGCAGCAACCCAGAACTGTTCTTACAATGATAAGCAGAAAGTCAAGCAAGCTGGAAGCAATGATTGATGTGGAAGCCCAATTGACTCTTAGAGGAGGGCTGGGTTTTAAAAGCATTGAGTGGTGGAGAGAACATTGGGTACTGAATCCATTTGGCTCAAAGCTATGGCTGGGGCCTATCACTAAGTAAACCATTAAAAAGTCTATGATCATTAAAAAGTCAGCAAAGATGATGGGGGGGATGGTCAAGAAGTACAAAGCATCAGTGCTGTGCAGAGAAAGCGAACAAACCCAGCTCCTGGCCTATAGATCACCCTAGAAAGTAGGACCTACTCATAGGTGAGGATCCATGCCTGATCCACAAGCCTGTGTGTCTGCACCCTCTGCACACTGGCGAATGGGAGCTTCCTGAGTGTGGAAAACATTTAGGTTCTTTGGAAATAAAGTTCATCAGTTTTTTTTCTGAATAGAAAGTGAACTTTATTTTGAATCAAATTAAGCTTTGCACTTGCACAGTATAAAATTCCAAAGCTTTTCTATGCCAAATAAATATCAGGAGGATCCACCTTCACAATAGAAACAAAAACAAAGAACAAAATCAAAATATTCAATATAAGGTTAAACAATAATAATGTAAAATCTAGACTGAGTGACCAAAATTTTAAATTATAATATATGGCATTTGATGTATCTCACAGAAAACTTCAATTTGAAACAAAAAAAGGACTATTTATTAACAGTAAATGTAACACTGATATTATTCATATCATACAACTTGAGAAATATAATCCATGGCAAATTAAAAAACACAAACCATACACTGACCAAGGGAACAAGAAAAAAAAACCCAACCTTTAAAGGAAACAAAAGAACACGTACACTTATAAAACCTTCCTCAATCAGTACCATGTTATGTATATGATGTGTAGAAAACTAAAATTAAAGCAAGGTAGTTTTTATTACTTGCATGATTTTAAAAATATGAACTTTTATATGAAATTTTGAACTACATCTCTAAAAGACAACAGAGTAATCACTGAAATATGTATGGAGATAAAGTTCATTTTAAAATTAAACACACACATGTGACCTTATGAACACCAAATAATAATAATCTTTCCAAGTAAAATACAAAATACATCCCTCTGAATAAAAAGTTACTACTCATCTCCTTGTCAATACTTAGTTTTAAAAATACTGTTAGTAATATTTTTACATTCATCCAATTAACAGATACTTACAGATTGCCTCCAGCAGAAGAGGCATGGGCAAGAAGGTGTGGGCAGCTACAGAAAACTGAAATAAAATATGGTGAAGGAATATAATAAACTAATGTGAGATGGTAGGGAGTTTGTAATTAATTGCCAAAAGAGTAATAGAAAGACTGGAATGCCGTAAGTTTTTTTGTTTGTTTGTTTTCTCTGTTTATTTGTATTCTTCAGGAAATCTTTTTTCCCTCCCAGGAGGCAAGATCCAGAGACAACTGTGTAGCAAAATGTACTGGAGATGAGAAGTTAGAATGCCATAAGTTTTTTTTTTTTTTTTTTTTAATTGAACACAAATGGAGTACAGCTATTGTTTCACTGGTTGTACACAGAGTCACACCATCTGTGCGTTCATGCATTTACACAGGGCAATGGTATCTGTCACACACTCTGTTATTAATTTTACCCCCCACCCGCCCCCACCCCTCCCTTCCCTCTATGCTAGCTATCTTTCCTCCATTCTTGCCATCTTTCCCCCCCACATTATGCATCATCATTCATTTATCAGAGAGACCATTCGGCTTTTGGATTTTTGGGATTGGCTGATCTCACTTAGCATAACAGTTTCCAACATCATCCATTTACCTACAAATGTCATGATTTTATTCTTCTTTATGGCTGAGTAATATTCCATTGTGTATATATACCACAGTTTCTTTATCCATGCATCTACTGAAGGGCATCTAGGTTGATTCCATAATCTAGCTATTGTGAATTGAGCAGCTAGAATGCCATAAGTTTTAAAGAGGGAAACTCTAGATTGGGGTGGGCAGATTGTACTAGCAACAACTAAGATTTGAGCAGCAATTAATACTTTTTTTGTGATACCACTTTTCATTTTCTTGATAATTTTTATGATCCTCATTTTATAGGTGAGATAACTGAGAGTGCTGAATGGGTGAGTGCCACAATCTGGATCTAGAATTCCTCCAAGGGCCACATGTTAAAGCCTCAGTCCCCAGGTTGGCACTATTAGAAGGTGGTGGAAATCTTTAAGAGGTGGAGCCTAGTGGGACATGTCCCTGAAGGGAACTGTGAGACCCAGTCTTTTCTTCTTCCTCTGTTTTGGTTTCTTAGCTGCCATGACTTGACCTAATTGTTCTACAATGAGCTCCCTATCATGATGTGCTATAGACCCCAAGACAACAGGACCACCCCATCATGGGCTGAAATCTCTAAAACTATGAGTGAAAATAAACCTTTCTTCTTTTTAAGTTGATGTATAACAGTAACATTATTATAGTAATGGAAAGCTAATACAGTGAATGACCAAGACTTCTCCCTACAGCTAATAAGGAATGGAGATGATATTCTGACCTTGACACTCTGATTTCAAATTCTGCTTTCAGTACCATGAACTGAAAGCTGCCATTCACCCCTCCAACCCAAGGTGGCAGATGTCACTAGCTGATACCAGCACACTCCTAGGAGCACCCTGATTCAGCCTCCAGAAGCTACAATGAATCCATGGAGCTGGTATAAGAGATAAAGTCATTTCAGTAGAGCCTTAGCGTCTGCACCAGGCAGCACTTGCTTCACTGATGAACAGCTGAAACTATAATCAGGGTGGAGTATAATCTCCAACTCTAGTCAGGTACATCACTTGTCACGTGTTAAAATCTGGTGGCTAGCTCTGCACTTTTGGTGAAGGGGTTACTCCAAAATCAAGATTGTTGGCAATAACTTCTACTGTTACATCAGAACAGTCAGAATTCTTTATTCATAGATGTTAACAATATCCTTTGCTTTAAAATTACTTTTCTCATTATCAGATATAAAGAACTGAATGAGGGATTTTGGCAAGCCCACGTTAGTCACTGTCTTTGCTTTTCAAATCATGAGGACTTCAAAAGGCAACTTCAGGAATGCACAGGCTATAGGAGCCAACCGAGAGTAAAAAACTGTCACATGTCTAGTGTTTGGAGAAGGGGAAAGGGAGTGACACATCCCTCCCTTCACAAAACCCCTCAGATGCAAACTGAGTCATGTCTATTTGCATTTCCCCCTTGATTATCTATCTCTACGATCCTCTATTTGAGGGGAACAACCACTCTGATGCCAGGGAAGGTGTTCCTCAGACTCTTACGCAGACTCAACACACACTATTTTAGTTTAAGACTCAAATCCAAAAAATATTTCTATTTTGTTTCTACTCAAATTCAAGGAAATGTAATAAATATGTGTCTATGAAAATTCTTTTCAAATGATTAATTACATGTTCTGGAAGTATTGTGAGTTGCATTTTGCCTTGGAGACAAAAAGCAATGTTTTTCTGACAGCAAAAAATAAAATAAAATAAAATAAATAAAAAGCTCATGATATTAAGCAAGTAGGTATTGAAAGCTCAAGGGAATCTGAATTTATCACAATTCTTTTGTGACCTCAATGTTTTTCTATGTGAGATGCTAACACTGTGTTAACAAACACTTATTATTTATTTCAGAAACTCATTTCCCCGATCTAATTTATTATTTGATGTTCATGAAGTTTTTAAAAACTACTTGCTGGAGGGAGAGGGAGCAGGGAACACCCAGGATATTTCAAATGTGCTAAATTAGAATCTTATTTATTCAGTAAAATTCCATTCAATTCAGTTTAGTTGAATTCATTTCTGTTTGATTCCATTTTTTTTTCATTTTTAAGTATCTTCAACTTGCCTGATAATGCACAAATACTAGGAATTCACCAAAAAAATCGGGCAGGAATTTTGGTTTTAAAGGAGACCACAGAGGAACTACAAAAAATGTGGGATAGTTCCATTTTTACGTAGATAAACAGACACCATCCTGCACTGGGTTTAAGCACGTGGTTCACTAACTTCCTCTCTACCCTCCTGTTTCCAGTGACCTCAGTGTGCACACAATCAGCCTGTGCCTATCAGGAAAGAAAGATGAGACATGCATACAATGAAATGATCCTTCCCACAGATGAAATCCAGTGATGAGAGTCCAGGACCCCAGGGCAAAGTGCTTTACCACCCTTGGCCAGATGAGCAAGACAAGGAGCATTTGCTGTAACTGGAAAGATGAATTGCAGGGAAGAGAAGGCTTTCAGTACAGGGATGCAGCCTGCCTGCAGGGAGCCTCCCGGGAGGAACTGGGGTGGGGGGATGAAAAACCCGTCTCCACTCCCTTTGCATGCTCTGCAATTCATGTCATGTGGCTTTCAGCAGAGGCTTAGTCTGGGACTTAAGGGTCAGCATCTAGGGCACACAGCAGGTCCGAGAAGCATGCAGAGCGGAGCCGAAGGAGCAAACTAAAGTCCAAGTTAACACCTTGGCCTCCTGGGTATTTGACAGACTCATTTTCTTCTGTGTGCTCAAATGCCCAGTATCCAGGTCACACTCCTGGCCTTACTAGTTACCAGCTCTCTGACCATATTTTGCACAGGGGCCCTGACTCTATTACATCCACGTAGCTTCTAGTCTTCTACTCTGCTACCCACTTGCTGTTCTCATGAGCCATCCAAGCCCCCTGGTTTCCTTTCCCGTTCCTTCTTGTCTAGCTTGGAGTGCACTGATCATTGTCTATATGAAAAATGTCTTCACCTGTACTGAAGAATATTTGAGGCGGTGAAAATGGGAAATCATCTAAATACCCATTAGCAGGGGAACAAATATATTGTGGTTCATTCATACAGTGATGGAACTCTATATATCAACCTGGTAACATTTCAGAAACACCAGGGAGTAGGAAAAGTGGCTTGAAAAAGGATGCAGACACCATGGCACCCCTGACTTTCAGGCTTCTTTTTTGAAGAAGTGCCCCTCTCATTCCAAACAAAATCTTCCATGCTTCTCTAATACACACAGCAGTAAGAACCGAGTTCCTCCTACCGAAGCAGATGGAAGGGGTCCTGAAGCACACCTATTCCCACACAGCTGCCCCAGAAGAACCTCCAAAGAACATGAGGGCTCCGGGAGACACAGATTGAGAACCAGTCTGGGCAGTGAGGCCCTCAGGGAGTGAGTGTGAAGGGTGTTGACGGGGTTGGTGATCAGATTATACAATCTCGCCAAACTTAACCACTGTTCACAATTTCAGAACATGCCTTATTTGCTGAGAGAATAAATAAATAAATACCCCAGCGAGTGAGATGCAACTGAGAGCATTTAAGGAGTAGGAATCATGGTGACCAGAATGATAAGAACCCTGCTTGCCTCTCCTGGGGCTCTGCAGTGTGATGGCACTCGCTCCTGCACCACATCATTTGTTAATCTCCCTAGGGCTCCGGTTCCTCCTCATATCCTTCGTTATTTTCAGTATCTTATGGTTACATGCTGATCAACTGTCATCTTGAAGCTGAGGAGGAATGCTTACTATTCCCAAAACTCTCGGACTGCTTCGTGTTGGATTGGGTTAAAAACACAAACAAATGAAAACCCTTTAATATCCATATTGAACAAGGTCATGAACTGAAAAAGGTCACTCACAAGGCCAGCTACCTCAACCCTTGCCAAGGGACAGAGCAGCTGTTTCCTGCAGTGCCTTGTGTGCATTTCTGGGGGAACCATTGATTGCTCCATGCAAATCCAGCTGTCAATAACTGCAGCCAGAGCCAGTGATGGCGGGCTCTTATCTAACTGGGACTGTCTCCTTGGATTTGTAAAACATGCAATATTTCTTGAGGAGAACGCTTGATGATAGTAAAAAGGATGAGGAAGTCTTTCTATTTTTGCAGGCAGATCCCAGCATGTGAATACTCAATAACCAGAGTGCACAATCCCAGCTCTCAGGGACGGGTGTGTCGGAGGAAGGGAATAAATTTCTCCCAATCTGGCAGTGATTTGGGGATCACTGACTGGGAGGTCACCTCCTCTCCTATAGCAAGGTGAAGATTAAGTATACAAATAACTCGCTGTACAATTTGTGGATCTAAAACTGAGTATGCTTATCCTAGTGATGATATCACACTCATGGGGAAGACAGGGAAGACCCGACTTGGTAATAAATAGCCAGGATCTCTTTGTAAAGCTTCAGACTGGCACTGCAGAAGGACAGAGGGAAGAAGGGAACCAACACTGATTAAGCACCTACTTTTGCCAGGTGTGCTGCCAAGCAGATCACACACACCAGCTTGCGGAAGCACGGAAGGACCACTGAGTGACACTGACACTCCCACTTTACAGATGGGGAAATGAAGTCTCACGGTCACATGGCAGGTCAGTGGCAGAGCAGAGATTCAGACTAAGATCAGTAGTTCCAAACAGCATGCTTTTCTAGACTGACAGTAGAAGTTCCAGAAAGATAATTTTTTTAAACAATGTAATGAAGGGCTATTTAAAGGCCAGTGAAAGAGGTTGGAGTGGGCTTTCCAGAGGGAGAATGAGAGACCCAGGTGGCTTCTGAGGACTTTAAAGGGACACAACAGAGGGGAGGAAAGCAGAGCACGTGGATGGAGCAGACATTAAGGCGTCTTCCACCAAGAGTCCACCTTCTGCGTTAGTTCAAGTTTATGTGTTTTCTCAACAGAAGCTCAAGTCCACTTGTCACTGAGCTGTGAGCTCGCTGCGTTTGTTTTATAACTGACCAGCTGTGAAGCTGCATAGCTTTCTCTCTCAGCCTTGCCCAAGCTGGCCATTCCACCCCTCAGCTCTGAAATGACACCATTATGCAAGACAGGGTCATGTTGCAGCTCAAGGTTGCCACTTCCTTTCTTCACCCATCTCTGCCCAGTAGGGAATCCTTTCCTGGGGTTGGAGTAGAGGGCAGCTGGAGAGGCTCAGCTGAGAAAAAGAGGGAGCTGGGAATCCCTGGGGGGGATTAGATGAACGGGTAGTCACTGGGGACAGAGAGCACTTGAAAACTGAGGGCCCTGGACTCAGCCAGTTTCTTTTAATAGCCAGAGAAAGCACTCAGTGGCCGTTCTCCAGATGTCAATTTTAGCTCTTTCAAAGGGCCGAGAGAACAAGCCCTACTCTTTATAAGGGTTAGCACTGAAATAGATGTGTCAGGGGCTTATACTTTCTTCATTTTGTTGCAAGCATGAGTTTCCTTAAAACTTAACTAGATTTTTTTAAATGCATGTAATTAAATCTTAAAATCTTTAAAACCTTTAGTGGTAGAAAACAATAACAACAAAAATAAATAAATAAATAATAAAAACTACTCCCTCCCTTCTGTTTGTGTTTACCCTCTTCCCCCATTCCTACTGTAATTCCTAACTGCTAATCATCATGAACAGTTTCCTGAATATACTGATATGTGTGTAGAAACACACACACACACACACACACACACACACACAAACACAAGAACCTTAACCTGGCCCTGTCCTTTCAGCTTTATTTCCCATGACTTGCTCTGGCTTCTGGCCACAGTGGGAAGACAGTTAAATTGCATTTCTTCGGTAATAACTGAGACTGACAATTATTATTATTTTCATTTTTAACTGACAATTATTTTGACATCTTCTTGACCATTTGATTTCTCTTCTGTAATTGTCTGAGTCTTTTCTCCATGTTTCTATTGAGTTGTCTTTTTCATCTAGATTTTCTAAGAACATTCTAAGATTTTATAAGAACTATTGCCATTTACAATAGCATCAAAACATTTTTCCCTTCTTGACATTTCTTGACTTTATAATACATTGTCATAGTCTTTCATTTCCATACCGTCAAATTCATCACCCTTCCTTTTGTCCTCTTTTTTTTCTTCACTCTCTCTCCTAATCTATACCCATCTGTTCATACCCAGGGAAAAGGCATTCAGCCAGGGTCAATACTGGCTATTTCTGGGCAGGGAGGACTTGGGTGACTTGTGGCTCATCTCTTTGTATTTTTCTGTATGGTTTCACATTTTTTTTTAAATAAAGAGAATATATCAAATTTATAAAAGGTAGTTGTTATTTAAAAAGAAACACTTTTATGGCACTGAGATCTATGTCATTCTTAGAAATTTTTATAATGTTAAGATCAAATTATATTCCACATATTTAAAAATTTTAAACAAAAAGACTGGTATTTTCAGAGCTTTTAAAATTAAAAACAGCATTAATCTGATTATTTATAATAAATGCATTTTGTGTTATAGTAAACACACACAAGATAATAAGAGCCAGTCAGAAGCGCTGCCATTTTCTGTCTATAATAGCACTCCGTGCCTGCCCAGCGCTACATATAAGCGTGGGCAGCCGTCATCCTAGGCCTGACCAACGCCCATAACATGCCTGGAGTGGGACCTCAAATTAGATTTTGAGGCCAACTGATAAATTCAATGATCTCCTCATACTTTGCAAATTAAAATTTCCTAAATTTGGGAACTACTCAGGCAGAGCAGCCCTGAAAACTGACAGGAGATATGCAATTCAAGTGTCAGAGATGTGAAAAAGCAACCCAAGCTCCAGTGTTAATTTAAACCCCTTGGAAACGCACACCATAAACACGCTCTTGCTCACATAAATGAAATCTTGGGATTTTTTTTTTTTTTTCTTTTGGGTAGGAAAATAAGGTTTCATTGCCAAACTCTGCCAAAAAGGAGTTTCAGAAACAATCTATTTGCATGGCTCTCTCTCACGGACCCCTGCTGCAGAGGGATGGATGGAGAGGGTGAAGTCTCTTTCATCAAGTCCCTGGGACTGCTGCCTTCCTTGTGTGGCTCTGCAGGACTTGGTTTACTTT
Organism: Glaucomys volans; assembly: GCA_020662805.1. Lineage (NCBI taxonomy): Eukaryota > Metazoa > Chordata > Mammalia > Rodentia > Sciuridae > Glaucomys > Glaucomys volans. The sequence goes on from JAJEJO010004181.1 coordinate 288,908, forward strand.
TCTCCATTTTAATGGTTTAGTTCCTAAATATACTGCAGAACTTTTTTACATTCTACAAGAAATAAAAGGTCTTTTCTCTCTGGGTGTTTCTCTCACTGCAATGGAATGAAGATCGAAAAACAACAGGGAAGATAACAAAACCTCTTTGTGTACACTTAATAAATGACTTTTAAACATGGGTTCTCTTGGAGAGTGGTGGCTATCCTGTACCTTTCTGTATCTTAGGTAATCTACTAAATAAAAGGGAGCATTTATAAATGTTTAATAATTACTGTTAAAAAGACCAAAACAGCTTATACGGGCCACAGGCCCAATAGTTCACAAAGCACTTTCCATTTTCAAACTTTGAATAGTTCTGTGATGCGGATAGAGTCTTTTGTGGAGGTTTTTATTAATTATTATTATTATTATTTGCAGGGGGTGGAAGTTAAATGACTCGCCTATAACCAATCAGCTGGTAAACAGAATCTGTACTGCAACCCAGATTTTCTGGCTTTAAATCCAATGTTCGTCTCACTTCCTCAAGCTATTTCTTTAATAATGACCAAAATATATCTATTTTAAACACTCTAATCATTATTAACCTCAAGAAAAAAATAAAAAGAAGAGCCACCCATCAGACTTTGTAGGTATTTATGAAAATGAGTGAATTCCTCTTTGACCTGGGGACAGGGAAATCTTTCCAACTTAGACTCAAAATTCAAATACAATAGAGGGAAAGACTGCAAATTTGAACACACTGAGAAAATTGCATGGCAAAAAGTGCCCATAGCAAGTTCAGTAAGGTTGCAGGATACAAGATGGACATAAATAAATCATTTGTTCTAGACAGTAGCAATAAAGAGTCCAGAAAAGGTAGTGAGGTAGGAAAACTAACTTGCCATTTACAATAGCATCAAAAGAACAAATACTTAGGAATTAATTTGCCAAAAAAGTGTAAATCTTAAGTTCTAAAAAGTATAAAAACACAGTGGAAAGAAACAAAAGAGAATCAAATACATAGAAAGATATCCCATGTTCATGGACTGAAAGAGTTAATATCATGAAAATGTCAATACTCCCTAAATTGAAATACAGATCCAATATAATGCCTACAAAATCCTGGAGGGTTTTTGTTGTTGTTTGTTTTGTTTATTGGCAGAAATTGAAAGGCTGATTCTAAAATTCCTGTGAAAATGCAAGGGATCCAAAATAGTCAAAATAATCTTGAAAAAGAAGGAAAAGGGGATTCATGCTTACTGATTTCAAAACTTACTATGGAACAACAATGATTGAGAGGATATGATACTGGCAAAGTATAGACATACGGATCAATGGAACAGAGTTGAGAATCCAGAAATAAACCCTTATATTTATGGTCAGTTGATTTTGACAAGGGGTGCCAACAGCAAAAAATGGTTAGAAAATTGATAAAAAATAATAAAAAGACAGACTTTTCAATAAATGGTGCTGGGACAACTGGATTTCCACAGGCAAAAAAAAGTGATGCTGAATTTCTGTGTCGCACCACATCAACAAATTAACAAAATGGATCAAAGACTTTAACTGTAAGAGCTTAAAAACTATAAAATTCTTAGAAAAAAATATCGACGTAAGCCTTCATGAACTTGCGTGAGGCAACAGATTCTTAGATGCGAAGCCAAAAGAATCAACAAAAAGAGGGGAAAAAGACTAAACTGGGTGAACTTAATGAAAATTAATAACTTTTGTGCTTCAAAGGACACTAGTAAGAAAGTGAAGACAAAACACTGAAAGGATGAAAACATTTATGAACCATATGTGCATTTAAAATCTAGCATCCAGAACATGTAAATAATTCCAAGGCAAACAATAAAAAGACAAAATAACCCTATTTAAAATGGGGAAAAGATTTGAATCAACATTTACCCAAATAAAATACAGAAAGGCCAATAAACACATAAAAGTGCACAACAGCATTAGTCATGAAAGAAATTGAAATAATAAAATACAATAAGATACCACTTCACTCTTGCTAGACTGGCTAAAATAAAAAGACATAAAGTAAAATGTGTTGATGACGATATGAGGAAGCTGGAATGTTCATGCATCGCTGATGGGAATATAAAATAGTGAGGCCACTTTGAATGTCAACTTGGTGGTTCCTCAAAAAAATTAAATATAGAGGAGTCACCATATGGCTTACAAATTCCACTCCTAGTCTCATACTCAGGAGAAAAGAAAAGGTATGTCCGTGTAGAAAAACTTAAATATAAATGTTCAAGGCAGCATTATTCAAAATAGTCAAAGTGGAAACAAGCCAAATGCCTATCAACTGATCAATCAGTAAACAAATGTGGTGCATCTGTAGAATGGAACACTATTCAACCACAAAAGAAATGAAGTATTGATACATGCTAAACATGAATGCATGATAAACATAACACGCTAAAATAGAAGATGCCATATATATTGTGTGATGTCATTTGTATGAAACATCAAGAATAGGCAAATTCATAGAGACAGAAAGGAAATTGGTAGTTGCTAGGAGAAAGGGCAGAGAAGAGAATGGAAAAGGACTACTAAGGGATACACGGTTTCTTGAAAACATTCTGGAATTAGATAATAGTAATAGTGCAAAAGTGTGTAAATACAGCTAGGTGTGATGGCGCACACCTGTAATCCCCGTGCCTTGGGAGGCTGAGGCAGGAGGACAGCATGTTCAAAGTCAGCTTCAGCAACTTAGCAAGGCCCTGAGCAACTTAGTGAAGCCCTGAGCAAGTTAGGGAGACCCTGTCTCAAAATGGAAAATTAAAAAGGAGTGGGAATGTGGCTCAGTGGTTGAGCACCCCTGGGTTTAATCCCCAGTACCAAAAAAAAAAGCATGTAAACATAATAAAACCATAAATTGGATATTTTAAAATAATGAATTTCATGGCATATAAATTACCTCAATAAAAATGTGATGAACAAAATTTAAAAAAACAAATGACAAATTGGGTGGAAATATTTACCACATATTATCAGTAAAAGGGGCAATATGTGTAAGATATGGAGAACTTTTAACAGTTGAGGCAAAATAGATTTTAAAAAATTCTGTTCAAAAACTGGCAAATGATATGAATAATTCACCAAAAAAGACAATCCACAAAAATACTAACATGCCTTAAGCATCTGAAAAGATATTCAAAACTCCACTTAAAAAATAGAAATGCAAATTAAAACTACACTGAGATGTCATTTTTTTTACTCATCAGATTGGAACTAACTCAAAAGCTTGACAATACACTTTGTTGGAACAGGTTCTCACTCATCGCTTGTGGAAATATAACGGGCATAGTCCAGTTGAAAGGAAATCTGGCAATATGGTACAATTAGCAATAAGACAAAACATTAATAAGCTATGAAATAATATGAAAATAACAAAGCATACTCCCTTTGACCTAATAGTCCCAGGTCTAGGAATTTACTCTGAAGATATAATGCCAATAATATGAAAATAATTGCAAACTATTGATATCTATCTAAATGTCCAAACAGGAAATTATTTGGGAAGAAACCCACCCCATTAAACATGTATAAAATGTATTATTTACCTACACAAGTCAATGATAGAGGTTTCTTAAACTGCTATAACATGATTTCTAGATATCTAGTAAGTGAAAAAAAGGAAACATACAAATAAAAATAAATAACTTGTTGGGGTGAGAGAGAGGGATATTTCTAATAGCAGAATGTCAACAATAAGTGTAGAGGAAATACCAGAATGGAAAATCATTATTTTACAATGATAACAATTAAGACTGGTTCCTTTTTCAAGTTAATCAATAGATGCTAAAACTATAAAGAATATTTTTATGAGAAACAGAATATAAAGTCTAAAAATATCTCATTATAAGCTAAGCTATGGAACCAATCTAGGTGCCCTTCAACAGATGAATGGATAAAGAAAATGTGGTACATATACACAATGGAATATTACTCAGTCATAAAGAAGAGTGAAATTATGGCATTTGCCAATAAAAGGATGAAACTGGAGACTGTCATGCTAAGTGAAATAAGCCAATCCCCAAAACTGAAAGCCAAATGTTCTCTGTGATATGCAGATGCTAACTCACAAGAAGGGGTTGGAGAAGAATAGAAGTTCATTGGATTAGACAAAGGGGAATGAAGGGAAGGGAGGGAAAAGGGAACAGGAAAGACAGAATGAATCATACATAAATTTCCAAATCATATATTAATATACGACCAGTGTAACTCCACATCATGTACAACCACAAGATGGGAAGTTATACTCCATGTATGTATAGTATGTCAAAATACACTCTATTGTCATGTACATCTAAAAAGAACAAATAACAAAAAAGAAAAATTACCTCATAATAGAATGCTTATTATCTGTGAGGGAGAAAAGCATTACTATGTAGTGAAGTAACTATCTCACCATGAATGGATGATAAAAATTAACATCACCAATGAAGGACTGGTGGACATTGTGCCTCTGGATGGAACACCTTACCCCTGCCCAGTCTTTCATAGTGCTCTTGCTGACGTGCATCACCAGAATCTACCCTTGAGAAAACATCAGACAAACCCACAGAGGAACAGCTTGTGAAGCAGCTGAACTCTGTTCTTCAAAATTTCAGCATCATAAATAACGAAGATAGGGTGAGAAACTGTTCTAGATTAAAGGAGAGCAGAGTCATGACAATGAAGTGCAACACACGATCCCGGACTGGATCTTGTATGGGAGGGGAAAAGGTCATAATTGGGATAATCAAGAAAATAAATAGGACTTGTACTAATGTTTAATTTCCTAAATTAATAACTATATTATGTTTATGTAAGAGAGTATCCTTATTCTTATAAAACATACATTAAAATACACTGCAGTATTCATGGGTAAAGGGACATAAAATATTAGATATATTTTTCAAATGATTAAATACATAAATAATTATCCCTCAAATTATGTAAATGTGTGTGTATATATAAATCCATATATCTACATATAAATATACATGCAAGCATATAGAAATATGTGTCTATATATAAATATGTAAATACACATGCACACACACACACACACACACACACACACACAGGTAAGGAAAACAAATGGGACAAAGAACTCTAAAATGGTGGACCTGGGCCTCACAGACTCACTTCCCATTTATAGAGTACGAAGGACTTCTGACTGAAAAGGTCGGCTATTCGGAAAGGTCACATTTACTGTGAATCCCTCTGCTGATTCCTGCTTTTGGACATTTATATCACTATCTCTAAGCCAATGTGTCCTAAACTGTGACTTGGATGATGTTAATGTCTTACAGACTTATTAGATCACCCTCTTTATTCAAAATCCACATTGGCACATCTAATGTACTGTAAGCCATGTGTTAAGTAACTGTTTAATTTTAACTTAATATGTATTGATATTTTTTTAAAACCATGAACATGCTTTCCAGAAAGACCTACAAACTAGAATCCTATATAACCTAGGTTGGAGAATACCTCTCTAAACTGAAATCAAATCTTTGAATACATACTGTTGATGTTGGGTCTTAGAAGCCATCTTTTATTCCAGTGAATTTTGTCAGGGGTAATGGCCCTTGGTGGATGACTCTGAACATATTATCATTTGATGTCTGTCTTTGAACTTTAGAAATTGGTAGAGCAAAAGTAGAGCCAAGACTTGAAGGGTTGATCTATATTTAGTCATAAAAAATTTAGGAGCAGCATTTAAAACCAATTTATACAATCCATCACATCAACAGGCTAAAGAAGAAAAAATCACATGATCACTAGATGCAGACAAACATTTGACAAAATCCAACATCCATTCATGATTAAAAAAAAAAATCTCAGTAAAGTAGGAATAGAGGGAACTTCCTTAATTTGATAAAGAATATCTATTTTAAAAATCTACAGCTTCATAACATTTGAAGAAGAAACTTGAAGCTTTCCCAGTAAGATCAGAAATAGAGCAAAGATATCTCCTCTCATCACTGCTTTTCAGCATGACACTAGAAGCTCTGGATAATGCAAACAGATAAGAAAAGGAAATAAAAGGCATATAGATTGCAGCCGGGCGTGGTGGTGCATGCCTGTAATCCCAGCACTTGGGAGGCTGAGGCAGGAGGTTTGCGGGTTCAAAGCCAGCCTCAGCAACTTAGTGAGGCCCTAAGCAACTCAGTGAGATCCTGTCTCTAAAAAAAATACAAAAAATAGGGTTGGGGATGTGGCTCAGAGGTGGAGTGCCCCTAGGTTCAATCCCCAGTACAAAAAAAAAAAAAGTACATAGATTGCAAAGAAGGAAATAAAACTGTCTTTGTTTACCAATGATTTGATAGTTTATGTTGAAAATCTGAAATTAATGACAAAAATACTCCTAAAACTAAGAAGCACCTATATCAAGTTGCAGGGTACAATGTTAAATATACAAAAGTCAATTGCTTTCCTATATATAAACAAATGGGATTTGAAATTAAAAATCTAATAACACTGGGCATGGTGACACATGCCTGTAATCACAGCAGCTCAGGAGGCTGGGGCAGGAGGATTGCAAGTTCAAAGCCAGCCTCAGCAACCTAGTGAGGCCGTTAGCAACTTAGCAAGATCCTTTCTCTAAATAAAATACATAAAAATGGGATGGGGATGTGGCTCAGTGTTAGTTAAACCAGGGGTTTAACCCCTGGTATCACATACACAAAACAACCACAACAAAACCCACCATAACATTTATGTTAGTACCCCCAAAATGAAATAATGGGATTTCCTTAAGAATTGAATTTCATTACAAAATGAAAATTAATAAATTGTACACAAGACCTATATGAGGAGAACTACAAAACTACAACCCTGATGAAAGAAATTAAAAAATAATAGAGACTTATCCCATACTCACAAACAGGAAGACGCAACACTGTTAAGATATTAATTCTTCTCAAATTGATCTATAGATTCAATGCAAATCCAATAAAAATCTAGGCAAGTTGTTTTATGGATATTGATAAACTGATTTTAAATTTTTTTTATTTTTACAGACTGCATTTTGATTCATTGTACACAAATGGGGTACATCTTTTCATTTCGATGGTTGTGCATGATGTAGATTCATACCATCCATGAAATCATACGTGTACATAGGGTAATGATGTCTGTCTCATTCCACCATTTTCCATACCCCAGTGCAGGGGTTAAGGGGTAAGAGAAGAATGGAGGAAATTTAGATTATGTAGAGGGAAATGAGAGGGAGCGGGGATACGAAAAATGATTTTAAATTTTATATGGAGAAGTTAAAGATTCCAAATAGCCAATTTAATATTGAAGAAGAACAAAATTGGAGGTCTGGCACTATATCACCTCAAGACTTACTATAAAGCTTTTGTCTGGTATTGGCAAAAGAATCCACAAATAAATCCATGGAACAGAATAGAAAGCTCAGGACTAGACCCACATAAATATACTCAATTGATCTTTGACAAAGGACCAAAGACAATACAATGGAGAAAAGACAGTCTTTTTAATAGTGTTGGAACAACTAGACAATCACACGGGGAAAAAAAAGAATCCAGAAATACAGTTTAAACTTGTCACCAAAAATTCATTTGAAATAAACCACAGACCTACATGTAAAATAGGAAACTATAGAAAATTTAACTGCTCTTGGGTTTGTGACGTCTTTTTAGACACAACACCAAAAGTATGATCCATGAAAGAATTTATAAGCTGGACTTCATTAAAATTAAAAAATTTCTTCTCTATGAAAGACAGTATCAAAGCATAAAAAGACAAGCCACAGACTGGGAGAATATTTGCAAAGGTTCTTCTGGATAAAGGACTCTTATCCAAAATACATAAATAACTCTAAAAATTCAACAATAAGAAAAAAAAAACTTGCTTAAAAAATGGGCCAAAAACCTTAACAGACACCTCAGCAAAGAAGACACACAGATGGCAAATAAGCATATGAAAGACACTCCCCATCATGTTATCAGGAAAATGCAAATTAAAACCAATAAAATGGTCCAGAATACTGACAACTCCAAGAATGGGGAGCAACAGGAATTCTCATTCATTGCTGGTGGGAATGCAAAATGGTACAGCTGCTTTGGAAGATAGTTTGGCAGTTTCTTATAAAACAATTCTTACCATATGGCATTTACCCACGGTTGTTGAAAACTTATGTCCTCATAACAGCCCATATATGGATTTTTATAGTAGCTTTATTCATAAGTGGCGAAACTTGGAAGTAACCAAGATATCCTTCAGTAGGTGAATGGACAAGCTGTGGTACCTACAGGCAATGAACACCTGACATAAGCCTGGCCTCCTGCACGCCCTCACATCCCCACATCTGCACACTCCCCCAGGCCTGTCATCTCTATTCCCCATATTTCTCACAAATCTGTCCCCACGTCTCCATTCCCAGTGACACCACCTGAATCCAGCCATTGTCATCCCCTACCTGACTGAGGGTGGTCATCTCTGGGTGATTACCCTGCTTTTTTATCCACCACCACATTCTCCACTCCTTAGAAAATTCCTTCTAGACTGATTATTTGATGGTGTCACTCTCCCTGCTTGAAATCTTTCAAATGCCCTGAGGAGGAAGCTCAAATTCCTTAACATGATTTCAGCTCTTATCGGAAGGATATCCATCTACTGCCTTCACCACTCCTGTGGCCCAGGGCGCGGGGTCATGTTCACTATTCAGTGTTTACTCTTTGTCTCGCCCTCAGGCCTTTTTCTGAGCTCCTCCCTCTTGCAGGGCTAGTTCTCTCCACCTCCTAGAACTTTTGAAATTAGTATCTACATTTAGTGTCTGATTCCTCACATGTCACTCCCTATACAATCTGCTTTCTGTCTTCATGTTTGCCCTAATGACCAATGAAATTTAAAAAAAAAAAGGTAGGGGCGGGGGAACAGAAAAGGAAAGACATTTTGGAAAGAGAGAAATTCTTAAAAATCCGTACGTAGCACTGTGTATCAGGACTGTGCTAAGCACTTTACAAACAGTGACATTTATCCTACCAACAAATCCTGTTTCCATGGTAAAAGATATCAAAAGGGAGTGATAGACAAGGTAGCTCTCTCATTTTTATTTTTTCCTTCTGTCCCCTCCACCCCAACCCCACCTCTGGCAAATTCTTCTTCCCTCTCTCTCTCTCTCTCTCTCTCTCTCTCTCTCTCTGCCACCTTATCCTTCACTTGACCAATGATTATGGAAGTTCTTCAAGATTCTCTCATCAGTCAGAAGTTTTCTCTTCCAGCTTCCTCCTCTCTTCCTACTTCTGCCTGGGTGATCACATCTTCCCTGTACCCAAGCCAATGTCTTCCCGAGCTGCAGTCCTGTTTACCCAGCTGCCAGGCTGTCACTTCCACTTGTATGTCTCACAGGCCTCTCGGACCCACCATCCAAAACAGGGCTCCCCATCTCTGCATTACCTGAGCACCCCTATTCCTCTACTGTCAATGGCCCAAAGTCCACACAATCATCTAAACCAGGAACCTGGGAGCCATCCTGGACTTCCCCTGCCTCATCCAAACAATCTCCATGTCCTATCAATTCTGACTCCTAAACATTTCGCAAATTCTTCTACATCTCTTCATCCCCGTTACCTTCATCCTACTCCACACCACTACCATTTTCTGCTTTCACTACTTCAGTAACCTCCCAACTGATCTCTCCACTTCCACTCTTGGCACAACCTTCCCAATTCATTCTCTACACATCAGCCAGGAGAATCTTGCTTTAAAAAAATTACTGGTTTTAAATCTGGGCTATGCCATTTATTGGCTGTATCCTCCTGGGCATATCACTCAACCTTTCTAATTCCTATCTTCCTTCTCTATAAGCTGGAAATAATATGTTACAGAGTGCTAATAATGATTAAAAGAGATGATCCAGATAAAGTGAGATAACGGGGCACTCTAACACACTGTGAGTGGGAGTATAAATTGTCAGACAAATTTAAAAAGACATAGCAATAATGTATTCTCAGTACCATGTCATTATATCTCTTGAAGTAACAGGAATGAGTTAGTCTATGTTTTGCATTCTTGGAAAATTTTTAAAAAGTGCTTTTCACCCATGTTATGATATAGAGACGTGATTGATGTTATGTGTCAACTTGGCTAGGTTATGGGGCCCGGTTGCTTGGTCAAACACCAGTTCGGATTTTGCTGTGACTGTATTTTATAGATGTGATTGACATTTGCAATCACTTACTTTTAAGCAAAGGACGTGGCTCTTACTCAAATAAGTGGACCTCATCCATTCAGTTGAAGACCTAAAGAATAACAACAACAACAAAAATCCTGAAATTTCCCAGAGCAGAAGGAATTCAGCTTTAGGACTGTAACATAGAAATCCTGCCCAAGTTTCCAGCCTGCTGGCCTGTCCTATGGATTTCTTGCCAATCCCAAAATCACATGAGCCAATTACTTAAAATAATTCTCTCTCTAAATATATATATTGAGAAAGACAGGGATCCTCCTGGTTCTTTTTCTCCAGAGTACTCTGACTGAGACACTTACAGCAGGATCTTATGGTGACAAAGTAGAATACTAGATAACTGATACAACTCTAAGTGGCTCCAGGGTAAGTTTTTAGAGTGTTGTTAAAGAAAGAGTCCTAATCAGTTTGGTAATATGAGCTCTGAATATACACTTCATCTTGGAAACAGGACTTAAGTTATGCCCATAATTTGAGAAAACCCATCAGGATGTACAACTCCTGGTGGGGACAGTACCCAGCACCCACTTGCTTGGCCACCTAACATGAAAATCTTTGCTGAACATCTACTCTAAGCCAAGGGTTTTGCCTTATCTATAACAAACAACAAAGCCAGGCACTTTCAGAGGTGCTGTACCACTTGTGTTTATGAGAAGTATTGGGTCTAGCACATCTCTGGTGGCCAGTACGTCACACCTTACCTGTAGGAAGTGATTGATGGCCTCGTCGTGCAATCCCAGGGCTTGCTCTACAGCTGCTAATTCCCTCAAGACTGATATACATGCATGACTTTTTTCACCTTTGCTGATCTCAATATATTCCAAAGCCTCTTTGTAGTAGGGCAAAGCTTCTTTTGATTTCTTCTGAGCTTGATGCATCCTAAAAAAATTCAACAATATTATTTTTTAAATAATTAAAATTGAAAATGCTAAAAATATTTGTGGCCTGGTGGTCAGGATCTCTCTGACCCCTGATGTTCAGGTTTGTTTGCTTGATGGCTGAATTCTTCCTCCTCTTGGCAGCTGGGCATGGTTGTCATGGACTATGGGATCAAGGAAGGATCAAGTATTGACTCCCCCACATACTAGATACATGACCTTCAAATCATGCAACAGTTTCCTTGTGGTAATTTAAGGAAGATAACAGTGTCTACTCCATTAGCTTATTAAATTAGTTAATTTTCACAAAAACACCAAACATAATAAGTGCTATGCGGGTGTTGGTTTAAAAAATATAAAATACTTTACAAAACAACAATAGCAATCATAAAGGATGCTGAGATCCTGATGACTGATCTGCTGAGAAATTTCCCACTATTGGTGAGGATGAATTAACTATTGGGAGAATATAATTTGGGTATACACTTCTCTGTGTCGGAATTATACACATATGGTACATATGCACAAATACAATTCTGCAAATATCACTTCTAGGAATTTATCTTGAAGCAATGCTCTGGCAGGGACAAGAAGAAACACAGGAGAATGTTTACAGTGCCACTCTCTATAATAAAGGAAAAGTACAAAGCACTTAAACTAACCACTAGGGAACTGTTCAAGCAGGTTACCCTAAGTACATCTATATGGGGGGATGCCATGTAGCCATTAAAATGAATGCTAGTCCTCACTTATCAAACCAGAAATATATCCATTTTATATTCTTCAGTAAAAAGACAGGTTATAAAAATGGTTTGTATATCAGCTCAGGCATATGAAAATTTTATAGCTAATCTATAAGGACACAAACGCATAGAGAGATGTCAAAAAATGGTCACTAAAATGTTAGCAACAGTTCATTTTCTAAGCAGTTGGATTTGAGGGATTTTAATTTTCTTGTTTATGCTTTTCTAAATTTCCCAAAGTTTCTTCTATAAAGCTATATTACTTTTATATCAGAAAATGCTAATTTAAATGTTATAAGTAAAGGTGGCAGTGGGAAAATATTCTTTCAGCTTCTTAGGATAAGAATCTTGAATACAAAAATGTATCCCTAGATATTACCCAGCCAATAGAAAGAGAAACATTTAAAAATATTCTCCAAAATATTTTCTAAGATCATTTTCTTCCATGGAAAGATTTTATGTACAAAATTCATAATGAAAGAATCAATCCCTCCTATGTTGCCCTCCATCTCAAAATCTTTTTATTATTATTGTAATTGTTAGCACACTTTAATTGTGCAAATTAGTGGGTTTCATTGTGACATTTCCATATATGTATATAACATGCTTTGATCCACCTTCCCTACTCCTCTACTCTCTCTTACCCCTATTTCTTCTCCCCTGATCTCCTTTCTCTTCCTGATAGGCAGCCACCTTCTGCTCTCATGTTCTTTCTTTTCTTTCCTATCTCCATATAGGAGAGAAAACACATATTTGTCTTTCTGAAACTGGATCATTTTACTTAACATGATGTTGTCCATTTCCATCCATTTTCCTGCAAATGACAGGATTCCACTCTTTTTATGGTTATATAATATTTCTCCATTGTGCATATACACCACATTTTATTTATCCATTCATCCACTGATGGGCATCTGAGCTGATTCCATAACCTGGTATTTGTGAACAGGGCCACTGTAAACATGGGTATGCAGGTCTCCTTCGTATGCTGACTTTGATTCCCTCGGATATATACCCAAGAGTGGTGTAGCTGGATCACACAATAGCTCTATTTTTAGTTTGTTGAGGAACCTCCATACTGTTTTCCAGAGTGACTGTACTAATTTACATTCCCACCAATAGTGTTTGAGTTCCCTTTCCCTGGAATCCTCACCGGTATTTGTCACTTGTTTTTTTTGATAACAGCCCTTCTGACTGGGGTGAGATGGAATTTCAATATGGTTTTGAATTCACATTTCCCCGATGGCTAAAGATGTTGAGTATTTCTTTTTTCATGTATTTATTTGTCATCTGTGCTTTCTTCTTCTGAGAAGTGTCTGCTCAGCTCATTTGCCTGTTTATTGATTGGGCTAGTTGTTCTTTCGGTGTTAATTTTTTAAAGTTTTTTTATATATTCTGGATATTAATCCTGTCAGGTAACTAGCTGGCAAAGATGGTCACCCATTCTATACACTGTCTCTTCACAGTTGATTATTTCCTTTGTGAGGTAGAAGCTTTTTCATTTGACGCCATTCAATTTTTCAGTTCTTACTATTATTTCCTGAGCTCTGGAGCCCTGTTCAGTACCAATATCTTGAAGTGTGTCCTCTGTTTCCTCTAGCAGTGTCAAAGTGTCAGGTCTTACATTAAGGTCTTTGGTCATTTTGAGTTGACTATTGTACAGGGTGAGAGAAATCTAGTCTCAATCTTCTACAGGTGGATTTTCAGTTTTTCCTCTTCAACCATACGTTGAAAAGGTTGTCTTTTTTCCAGTGTATGTTTTTGGTTTCTTTGCTGAAAATCAGATGACTGTAGATGCATGAGTTTATTCCTGGTCCTTCCTCTATCCTGTTCTATTGGTCTATGTGTCACACTCTTTAATGTCAATAGCATGCTGGTTTTGTTACAATGACTCCATAGTATATTTTGAGATCAGGTATTGGGATGCCGCCTCTTATTCCTTTTGCTCAGGATTACTTTGGTTATTCTGGTGCCACAAAAGTCTTTAAAACAAAAGGGATTACAATTCCCAAATGGCACATGGGCAAACTGAGACATAATGTGAGAAAGTGACTAAATGACTGCAAAAAATGCGTCTTGTTGTCAACTCAGTCATTGGATATTTTTCATACCTCTTTGCTCTCCAAAGGAATTAACTGATAAAAGTAAAGATACTTTTCAGATAGGTGGTTCTGTTGAATATAATGGAATAAACTGTTGATCGGACAATGTATGAGCCTGTGTATCTTCTATCATTGCTGAAGGTTTTAAGAGGTTGGGGATTAATATGTGCCTGAACCAAGTAAGTTTATAGCTCATAGTAACCCTAATCTTGGAAATAAAGAGATTAATAAGTGACCTATGATACCGGACTTCCCTTTGACTTTTTTTTTTTTCTTTTTTTCTTTTTTTGTGGTGCCGGGGATTGAAACCAAGGCCTTGTGCTTGCACGGCAAGTACTCTATCCACTGAGCTACATATCCCCATCCCTCCCTTTGACTCTTTTTGTTTTTTTTTTTTTGTTTTTCAGATTTATCACTCATCACAAGAAGCTGGAAAAAAAATCTCCTACATCCCCATGGGCTTCAGCAGCGCTGTTTTGTTGGTAGTATTTTTGCAGAACTGGGGACTGAACCCAGAACCCCCCACATGCTGGGCACTCTGCCACTCAGTTAGCCACTTTTTCTTTGAATTCTGAGACAGGGTCTCACCTAGTTGCTGAGGCTGGCCTTGACTTTGCAATCCTCCTAAGCCTCCTGAGTCACTGGGATTACAAGCATGCACCACCTCACCTAGCAAAACTATCTTGACTTTTAAAACCAACTTTGTTCTTTCTGCAACTTGTACTTAGGATCATGAGTTTATATACAAAGTGTCAGAAAGAAAAAAATTCAAACTGTGAAGAAAACAAATACTTCCCTTCAGAAAAGTCATAGCTAAAATGTTTGGCTTTTAGTGTACACGACTAGCCTCAGATTGAGTGACTTCACTGCAGTGGCTCAGGAAGGGTCACATTCCCTCCACCCAAATCAACCCCATCACAGAACACTTGTTGCTACGTAGCAAGTGGGAGGTTTGGAATGGTTGCCCCATAAGAGAAAAAGACTTCAAAGAGTTCAGACCTTCAAGTCCCTTTGACTCTTAATGAGCTTGGAATGTAGTGAGTGGGTCATCATCATCTTTGCAATTATCAGACTTCACTTTTGCAGAAAAAAAAATCCATTAGAAGCTTTGGCAATAGAAAGAGGCTCTGAAACATGTGATTGATAAGAAACCATTTAGTCAAAGAATTAGATTCCTGGTAGACAAAGCTGAAATCACCCAAAACCAAGGTCAGGAAACTCTGGTCTGGAGGCCAATTTGCTCACTGCTTGTCCTTGTAAATAAAACTTTATTGGCATGCTGCAATGCCCATTGGTTTACGTTTTGCCTATGGCTGCTTTAGAACTATGATGGCGGAGTTGAGTAGTTGTCACTAAAATCATAAAGCCTATAAAGCCTACAATATTTACTACCTTGGCTTTTACAGAAAGTTTGTTGATCTCTGTTTAGAATCGAGAGAAGGCTGCATGCTTTTGAAATGACTTTATATTTTTTTCCCACCTGATTTAGCATAGAGAACTCAGACAATACCATTGACACTTGAGTAAAGGAAAATCTTCTTCATCTTTTTCCTTTCTTATGTTCAAAAATGATGCAGATTGTACCGAGGAAGTAAAGAATGGGTCCTTTGTTTCTAAGGCTGCCTGTTGAAGTCATGGAAGACTAATAAAGCAAATACAAACACCAAGATGATTTCATCTGGGCAACTGCTTTAAAATTAAGAAGCAAACGTCAAAGCTTAATAATCAAGCTTTTAAATGAGAAAAAAGAAGACAATAACAAGACATGTATTAATTCACATAGCAACAATTCTTCCTTTCTTGAGATAGAATACTAAAGAGAAGTGCTTGGGAATTTGTAATGATGGAGACTGTGGTCAACTTGCAGCCACCTACTAACTATTTTAGCCCAAAGCACAGCATATTACTCCAAGTTAACACCATATCACCTTTTCAGGTGTCAAAAAGTCATCCTTTAAATAACAACCTCTCATAGAAATTTTTACAGAAAAAAATATAGGACGAAACCTGGCCTGATGGTGCATAATTGTAATCCCAGCTAGTAAGAGGCTGAGGTGGGAGGATCACAAGATTGAGGACAAACTAGACTATCCAGTGAAATCCCTTCAAAAAAAGAGAGAGAGAAAGCATTTGGCCTTTGGTTTTTTGGGGGACTTGGCTTATTTCATTTAGCATGATATTTTCCAATTCCATCCATTTATCTGCAAATGCCATAATTTCATTCTTCTTTATGGCTGAATAATATTCCATTGTGTCTATATACCACAGTTCCTTTATCCATTCATCTGTTGAAGGGCATCTAGGTTGGTTCCACAATCTAGCTATTATGACTTGAGCTGCTATAAACATTGATGTGGCTGCGTTACTATAGTATGCTGATTTTAAGTCCTTTGGGCATAAATCAAGGAGTGGGATGGTTGGGTCAAATGGTGGATCCATTCCAAGTTTTCTGAGGAATCTCCATACTGCTTTCCAGAGTAGCTGTACCAATTTGCAACTCCACCAGCAACTTACAAGTGTGATAAGCCAAGCCCAAAAAAACAAAGGCCGAATGTTTTCTCTGATAAGTGGATGATGATACATAATGGGAGTGGCAGGGTGGGAGGTAGGAGAAGAATTTAGGAACTGTAATTACATAGAGGGAAATGAGAGGGAGAAGGGAGCAGGAGTATAAAAAGATGGTGGAATGAGACAGACATTATTACCCTATGTACATGTATGATTACACAAATGGTATGAATCTACATTATACATAACCATAGAAATGAAAAGTTGTACCCAATTTGTGTACAATGAATCAAAATGCAGTCTGTAAAAATAAAAAACAGATAAAATTAAAAAAAGAAAGAAGGTTAACGCAGGATTAGAGGCAGGGCAATCAGTTATAAGTATTGCAGCGGGAGAGAAAATACAAACTGTATTCTGAGCATTTGCAGCTAACGAAGCTTGAGCAAGAATCAGATGTCTCTGAATCTTGGTTTCCTCATCTGAACTCTGGTGTCTGATAGGATTGCTGTGAGAATTGAGTAAGATATCAGTCAAGGTGCTTTGCAAATATAAGTGAGCCATAAAGGTTGGTATTAAATGCCTACACATAATCCTACCTTACTGCTCCTCCCTCCCAACCTGCACTCTGCCTCAGGCTGTCCCCTTGTAGAAATGGGCTCTGTTGTGGTCTCAGCTCCACCCCACTACCATCCCTGTAAGATTCTACAAATCAAAATAATGGGCAGAATCAGTCAGAGGGATTGGAAGCATTATGAGAGGCAAACATTTTTACTTATCCAACTGAACTTTTGAAAATTTTAGTGTGTTACTGTAGGAACAATACACATTCATCATGAAAAGTTAGAAAAGATAGGTAAATAAAAATTTTAAATATATGAAATCAGGACCCTCACAGGATGAATACAAATGCTCCAAATGGATGAGAAGCCTAAATTTAAAAAGCAAAACTATGTGGATTTATGGAAGGGAAGGATTTCTTCACAGATAAGTGCCAAGCAACAAAGAAGATAGGTGAACTCAGTCACATTAAAGATAAAAATCCCTCTGCATCAAGCAGCAGAGAGGATGCTGAAAAGGCAAACTACCCACTGGGAGCACACAGGACACATGTAACCAGCGTATGACTTGTTACCAGAAATATGAAGGCTGTCTACAGATTTGTTTTTACAAATTCAAACCACCCAATAGAAAATGAGCAAAAGATGTGAATTAGATAAATCCCAGAAAAGGAATTCTGAATGACTGAGAAACATGAAAAGACGTTCAATCCCACCATCAGGGAAATGTAATTAAATAAACCATGAGATATAATTTTGTATCTATCCGATTGGCAAAGATAAAAAGCTGGACAATAACACCAAATATTGAACATGGAGTATCAGGAATTTATATACCCTGCTAACAGGAGCATAAATTGGTGGAAAGTGTTCAGGAAAACCTGGTAAAGTTGAGGATGTGGATCCTTGCCAAGTAAGCAGTTACTTTCCTGGGTGTATACCTCAGAGACAGTCTTGTGTATGTCCCCAAAGAGACATTTATAAGAATGATCATGCAAATAGGGTCTATGGAAGTAAAAAATTGGAGGCAACTCACATGTTCACTCTCATGAGAATGTTTAATTAAATTAGGGGAAAACCAGACAAAACTATATGGAGGTATAAAGAGACTGGAGTTGTATTTATCAATTGATAGGGATATAACTCAAAACTACAGATGTTGTAGAGAAAAAATCAGTCACAGAAGGAAACTTGTGAAATTCAAAAACATGAAAAATAACATTTTTATGGCCATGCACGTTTGCAGCGAAGGTACAGAAACATTCAGAAGAGCGAGAAACACTAAATTTGACATAACAAGTCTGCAAAGTGGGGAAAGAAAACAGGATTGGGGAGAATATGTAACGGTCTTTCATTTATCTGAAAGCTTCTCTTTTGTCTAAGTTTGGCAATGTGTACATGAGAATTTGCATAATATCTATCCTTCACTGTGCCTCAAATATTTTATTAAAAAGATGAACAGAGACAGCACTGTTCATTGCATACCCAGAATGAAGCACATGCTCTACCCTACTTCCCTTGAAATCACTGCTGTACCATTACAGGGTCCTGGCACTAATGCAGCCAGAAATGGAGTCTATTGAGCTAATGCAGCCCACAATGAGCCTTCTGAAGCTCACCGAGAGTACACTATTCACATAAAAGAAAAGGCGAAATAGAAAATAAAATTACTTCAGTTTCACAATATATTTAATAAAAAAAGAATTGAGAGGGAGTACTATATCAAGAAATAACTAAATTATAGTCTTACCTCCATCTCCAACTCACTTAAAGCATCAGTCAATTTCAGATAATCTTGTCTGTTTCCATTTTCTCCTATGCAATGTTTGGAATAGCAATATTTTCTCCTTTCCATTTTCATTTACCTGTGGGGGATGCTTTGAGGATTTATTATCTAGTGTGTCCGTAATGTGTTTGGTAGCTTTAGGAAACATACTAGACAGATGAAAAGATAGATAATTTCGAACAACAGAATGTGGCAGTATGTTAATTTGGCAGGTCCACAACTTAAACCATGGCATATTTTATTGAATGAAAATATATCCACAGAGATTCCACAGAGCACATGATGACATCTCATCTCAGACAAGTTTCAGGGATCTCACAGGGATGGAGAGTCATCTTAACATGCAATAAACAAAAGCAATCTCCTCTGGTATTACTAAGGCAACAGAGAGCTTCCATTTAAAAACTCTAGAGTTTGGCGAGAATATCGTACAACAGTGAGAAGGAAAGCGTTTGCAGAAATGTCGCTGATGATTGGAATCTGATGAGAAACCAGTCCCAAAAGAGGATTGTGGGAGTTTATTCTAGAATCAAAGTGAGGAAAGACACCTAGATCTCTCTCCATACAAGTGGAGGCTTTGCTGTTGAGCGCACTAGAATTCCCTTCTGCATGAGTGAACTGTGATCCAAGCTGTGGTTAGCAGACTGGACACCAGAGTTTGATTGACCAGGCTCTGCTTTGCCATGTCCTCACAGTGTGACCTTGGAAATGACCTCCATTCTCTCAGTGTCAGATACTTCATTTGAAAATAGAAATACACGGGGCTGGGGATATAGCTCAGTTGGTAGAGCGCTTGCCTGTCAAGCACAAGGCCCTGGGTTCAATCCCCAGCACCACAAAAAAAATAAATAAATAAATAAATAAATAAGAAAGAATGAAGGACTGAGGATGAAATGGATGAAGTATGCAAAGCACTTAGCTACAGCTTGACACAGAAAGTGGTCAATAATTGACAGCTAATGTGATCTGGTCTCTTCTTTTCCCTCCCTCCCTCCTTCCTTTCTTCTCTGTCTTTTCTTTTTCTTTCTTTCTTTTTTTGAGGGTCTACTGTGTACCTCGATGCTTTAACATGGTGTCCATTTAATATTCACAGTAACCCTCTGAGCTCCTGTCACTTTGGTATTAACAGAGGAGTAGACTGAGCCCCATGGGAAGCAGGGCACTTGCCCAAGTTTCTACAGCAGGATAATCTGAACAAACACTGACTTGAACCTAGGGGTTCTGACTCCAAAGTCCACATTATTAAGTGTAGTATGTTGCACTGCCTAGAAATACCTAGCAGATGCCCTGTTCATACTCTGAAGAAAGAAACGTGTTTGCTTATTCCTGGGCTAGTTCAACACTGCCATACCAGGCCACTCACTCACTGGGCGAGCTTCGGAAGTCTCCAAAGACAGAGTCAGGAAGTCACAGGCAGTCGGGTCATGTGTTCTGGAGCAGCAATCTCAACTGACTGTCATCCTCATGTCACACAGAAAGCTAACTTTAAAAGGAGTGTGTGTGTGTGTGTGTGTATACAGGTGCAATGATGTAGGCTTGTATACATAAAGACAACGATCAGTCTCTGGGATCTATTTGTCAGTAATCAGAACAGAACACAATTCTGAAATCTGTGGGGGAAGCTTTCCTGTTTTTCACTGATGACTCTATAAATTTAGCAGATTTAAAGAAATATTACATAGGTACACATGATTGGGATTCAGTCTCCAAAAACCATTACTAAATGAAGTAAGGTTGGGGCAGAGGAGGAGACATAGAGGGAAGAAGCTTCAGGCCGAGTCAGGGATGGATGGTACGGAACATGAGTCACCCTGAAGCACTTATCTGTCAGGCCAGGGAGAAAGGCACTGGCCAGGCCTGATGGACACCATAAAAGGAGAGGAAGTCGAAGGAAGAAGATATACCAAAAGATATCCTTTTAAGAGGGACATAAATCCTACAAGAGCTGCCTGAGAAATTATCCTGACCTTCTACTTCCAAGACCCAGCAAAACAAAAGGCCCTTGTAGTTCAAGGGTAACTACAGAAATGAAATGTACAAAAATGAAGCCCTTTTTTTTTTTTCCAAAGCACATCAGTTTAAACCAAATATTCCCATTTCAACAAGGAAACAAAGCAAAGTAATTGAATGATAATCATGTGGTTGAGACATATATGTTCCAGTGAAGATGTCAGGGTAAAGAAACGGAATAAAAAGAAATGACAACATTTAAAACTCTGCTAAACACCGAAGTAACTTTGTAGAACAGCCTGGAACATGAACTAAAGTTCTTGTTGGTTATTCAACATAGATGTGTACACAGCCCACCATCTTCTGGCAAGATTTGGTACTGCTAGTTTGGAAAGCACTTGAGGAGGTGCCAGATTCTGGTGGCAGAGGATAGTTTACTCTATTTGTAGCAACAGGGTTCAACAGTAAGTACTGATACATTAGTCAAGTCTCAGCAGATGCAACACATATCACATTGTACCTGTGATTTGTACATTTTCTGCCTTAAAATATAGAATAGTGTCTAATTCTGGGCAGGAAGAGATTCTGGGTGGGTCTGGGTATGTAATTCCTCTCAATCACCCCACTCTCTTTTTCCTTATATAAATGAAATCCTACAGTATGATTCTCCTGGGTCTTGTTTCTTTTTCTAATTATGTTGCAAATGCCATCCGTGATGTAAGCTAGAAGTCTGACAATTTGTATGAACAGATCACGATTTTGACTATTCTACTTTTGATGAACATTTGAGCTGTTGCCAATTCTTGGCCATCACAAATAATGCAGTTTTGAATGTACTTGGCTGTATCATTTCATGGATATATGCATGCATTTCTGTTGGGTATATATTTAGGAGTGATATTGTTGGGTCAAAGGATGTTCAAATGTTCAAATTTGTAGAAAATGCCAATTGGTTTTCTAAAGTAGTTATACCAAATATATTCTAAACAGCAGCATGGGAGAGAAAATATCTGAGTGCCACATCTTTGCCAGCCCTGGATATTATCAGTCTCTTACAAAGTTTTAGCCATTCTAGTAGGACTGGAGTAGTAACTTATGACTTTAGTTTTCATTTCCCTGAACATGTTTATTAGTAAGGTGGCTATCATTTTCTGTGAAAAGTCTCTTGTTTAATTTTTTTATTCAGTCGGGTGCAGTGGCACACACCTGTAATCCCAGCACTTGGGAGGCTGAGGCAGGAGGATCGCGAGTTCAAAGCCAGCCTCAGCAACTTCATGAGGCCCTAAGCAACTCAGTGAGACCCTGTCTCTGAATAAAATACAAAATAGGGCTGGGGACATGGCTCAGTGGTGGAGTGCCACTGGGTCCAATCCCCAGGACCAAAAAATAAAAAAAAAGGTAAAGTCTAATTTTTTTATTCAGTTGTTTGTATTCATTTTAATGACATCTGGGTATTCTTTATAGAGTCTATACATGAACTTTTTCCAGCTATATTTACTACAAGTATCTTCTTCTTGGTGCTTGCCTGTGGTGTAAAATATATGGTGACTTAAATACAGGATAACATGAGCCCAAACAGGGTAAAGAGTGTTAACATGGCTACAGGTCCTTGAATTGTCCGGGAAACAGTTAATTGATTAATTTACAATTAGATTATAATAAGTCAGGAATATAAATGACAAACTCAATAGTAATCATTAGAAAATAAAACAAGACATAACTTACAAGTCAGTGGGTAAGAAAATGGAATGACAAAAATATTTGACTAAAAGAAAGCAAGAAAGCAATAGAAAACGGTAGGATGGAGGAAACTTAAACCAAAGACTTTAAAAGATGGGGAAAGGTATTTTAGGAAATTTTGCAACAAGAATGCTGTGGTATAATCTCAGGGAAGATACAGAGGTGGGGACAGAAAAAGGACAAGGAAGATATACTGGTTCAATGGAGTAAGAAATTAAGAGGGTATGTTGCTGTTGAACTCTCCTACCCTCCACAAAACAGCCCCATGGTATATATAACAACCAGAAGATCCAGGAGATATAGATAGACCACTAATTACCCTAGATGATTTAAACACACTCATCTTAAAAACTAATATATTTAATTGGCAAAAAATGTAAATTCAGATAACAGAATTAATAAGGTCAACCTAATTCAGATTTACTTAGAACATTGATCATAATAAATAAAGACTATAATTTCTCTTGTGCCGTATTTGGAGCATTCACAAAAGTCAACCATGGACTAGGTCACAAAGGAAGTGTCAATAAATTTCAAAGGGTCAATAACAAGAAAATATGTTTCTCTCCACCAGGCAATAAAATTATAAATCAGTGCATCAGAATACCTTGAAAGATCACATATATCTGCAAACTAAAACACATCATTGAATAATCGTTGGACTAAGGAGTAATTTCTAGCTACAAACATAAAGACAGTGGTAAATGTTGCATATTAAAGTGTATGAAGTAGAGCTAAAGCAGATCTTATAGGGAAAATTCAGAGAATATCTTTGATATTAGGGTGGGAAACACTTTCTAAACAAACTCCTGACACATAAATTGAAAGGTAAAAATGAATGAATTTGACTCTAGTGAAATGAGGAATTTCTATTCCACGAAGAACACTACAGACAAAATTAATAAATGGGCAATAAATGTAAGAAAATAGAGGCAATATCATTAATATTTATAACATACAAGAAAATCTTGATTATCAAAAGGAGAAACATAGGGAATACCAAAAGAAAAATAAGAAAGAATACTAATAGGCTATTCACAGGTGGGGAATCTGGAATAGCAAAGAAGAATATGAAGAGGTAATTGAACTCTTTAATGGGATAAATGTAAATAGACCTAAAAATAATCAGCATGTTACATATGGCAGGTTGGCAACAATTAGAAAGATCAACAAGGCTAAATAATGTTGGGGATGGGAGAAAAAAGGAAACCATCTGTCCTGCAAGTGAGGATGGAGATGGCAGCAGCCACTGGCCAGTGCTTACAGTACTTGAAGTACCTTTCTCCCCTGTGACCCAGCAATCCCCTGAAGCATAAACCTAAGAAAAGAGTCTCACTTACTTACATAAGTGAGGCTGCATATGAATATCAGTGACAGCACTGCTGTGTGGGGACAAACTGAATGTTGCTAGGAGGATGGAGAAGCAAAATGTGGCAAATGCATAGGAGCAGAGTACAGGCATCAGTTAAAAAGTACTGAGCAGAAAAAAGAAAGAAACACTGAGATAAGTACTAAAATTTTTTTTGCAAACTTAAAACACATAAATAAACAATACTAATACATAAAACAATGCTATTTATTATTCAGAGATCCATCTTAGAAGACAGATCATCATTAAAATAGATATCTATGCTATGGGAGGGGAGAGAATAAGGGCGAAAATCTGAGCTTATGGGAAGATTTTAATTTGAAAAAGCACACCAAAGGGCTTACATTGACAGACTAATGGTGGCCTAGCAGTCCAGAAAAACCCCAAAGAAAACAAAATAAGAAGGTAGAATTGTAATCACAAAAGAAAAACCTTTAAAAGCTTGAGTCAGAGCTGGTCCTTCTCAGTTTCTATTCATATGGTAGCATTAGGTGTATTGTCCTGGGGCCCTTTGCTCTTACCTCTCTTAAAATGATCCTCCTGATTCTGTGAGTTCTCTTGGTTGTGAATATAAGTTGAATTCTTCCAGCCTTGGCTAAAGGCGGTCATGTAGGTCAACTGGGATGCTCTGCCTCTTCTAGAATAGACTGTTCTCCATCCTTCTGCCCCACTAAGCCATCCTTCTGAAGAGCATGGGTACTCTACCATCCCACACTCTAGGGAATCAGCATGGGGTTGGGTTTGGGCACAGGACCAAGGGCCCATCACTTTTTCTTTGCAACACTTCCAGCTGGGGTTATTTGGGATGAGGAACAAAGATGTTGAGATGTCTCTCAACATCACAGACCAGATAGGTTTAAAGGTCTTCCTCCTTGGAGGTCCTTGTCACAAAATCAATCTATTGAAGCTTATCAGAAGGGAGCAATGAAAACAAGGATGGGAAGGGATGCAGGAGCAGCAGGTGGAGAGGGTGATCAGGCAGAAAGTCAAGGGATAATGATCAGGACTACAATGGATGGATATGAGAGCACTTGACATCAAGTGAAGTGTCCCGAATGTATGTCTTGGGGGCTGCCCTGACTTGACTGTGTTCCTCTTCTACATCTGGACAATGGCCTCAGAGAAGCCATGGACACAGCCCCATGTAGAAGCTCCTCCTATCTGAAGACAGATTCTACTGGCAAAGAACCTCTAGCTGCCATGCATACAGCCTTAAACTTGACACTTACTGTGCAAAAGACAGTTTGATCGGTGCTTGGATTTCTATCCAGTCTTCCTTTATAATCCTTCCGCATTGTAGCAGCTCCTTTGAAAGTCTTTCTGCTTTTCTCAAATTCTCTGCAGCTTCCTTAAATCTGAACAGTGTTTAGGAAAGTTTCCTCTTGGTTCTAGATTCTGGGACCCCAAGTCCTGGACTTTCTTGGCTCTCACCCTCCCCAAGTCATCTGTTAGCTTTTTATTTGACCTTGAGAATTATATATAAATATGATTATATTTTTAGTATTTTTATTTGTAAAGATCAGACACAAAAGGATACTTTTGAAGGGAGAGTAGGGCTTTCCCCATGGTATGGAAGAGTTCTATTGAACACTTAAAAACATCTGAATTGTCGTTATAAGGAGGTGCAATGGAGTCGGTGAGGATTTCTTTGGCTTTTTCTGCGTGTTGTTTTGCTTGCAGTGCAAATCCTATGGGCAGAGAAGAAGAAGTCTCAGTCTCTCTTGATCTTGGCTAGACATTAATACAGTTCTCTACGGCTAGTGAATCTCACAAAGTCTCACTCTGTTGTCAAGTGGCACTCAGAGAGGTATTTGGGCAGCAGGGAATATTGCCATGACTATAGTAACCAAAGAATCGTCTCATATCAAGTGCTCAAGAAAAAATTTTCCCCAAATGGCTTTTTTTAGAAAGTAAAATACCCGAACAAACTGGAATTGAACAACTTTGAAACCTCACCAGTATTAGATGTAAAACATGTGACTAATAATTATAAAAACAAATGGAATACAAGGACTACAGCATTCTGGGCAGGAAGTAAGATGATCATGAATCTTGATCCTGGCTTTGTGACAGCAATCTTAATGAAATACAAAGAATTCTGAATCTCCTGCGCACTCATCTATAAATGTGATGTCAGAGTTATTTTAACAATACAAACACAATTGCAGTGAGGTCATGGACCACTGTGAAACAATCTCTTCCTGTGGGGTAGTAGGCTAATATGAAATGAAATAGAACAATGAAAAGTTACTACTGAGAACTGATTTCCCAGAGGATTCCAGTGCTCTTCCCAGGCTTATTAATCTATGGGTGGGGTGACACAAGGATCACCAGCTGGGACCCAATGCTTCCTTACCATCCTCCTCACACTGACACCCTCTTCCACTCATGCCCATACATGGTGGTCCTATGTTCAGAATTACATGGAAACTGAAACTCGAATCTCTGAAAAGACTATCAAAATATGAAGTTAATTCTGTTCTCATGTCTATAAAGCAGAAACAATATACTTTCTAATAGAGAAAGTCAAGGCTATGTTCTTTATGTGAAAACTCTTACAGAACTTTATGGATCTTATTCTTTTTTAAAGCATATACTCAATTATTTGCTAGAAATTTATTAGTGCCAATGGTGCATGTGATATACCAAAAGACACTGTAGACTGGATTTCCAACTCGGGTCCCTTCCCTTAAGAACATGAATTTGAATCTACTGGAGACAGCATAGGCTGAGGTTCGAGAATATTGGCTCTGAAATCAGACTACCCAAGAAAAATTTGCTGCTCTACCACTTACTAGGAAACTTTGTCCTCAGTTTCCCCAACTGTACAAAAAGGATAATAATAACACCACCTCACAGGACTGTGGTGAAGACTGAATAAGGTCATGTGTGGAAAACAGCAAGGCACCTTCCTAAATGCTGGATACCACTTTTGATTGAGGAAGAAAGACTCATGCAGAAAAGAAGCAGGTGTAAAGGAAAGCATTACTTGAAAACCAAGATGGCAGGACACTATGACTGGCATGCAAAATCTTAGTTTGTAGTCTTGGATCAGCTATATGTTAACAGTGTGATCTAGGGCAAGCTGTTTTAACTCAGATTTGTTGTTTCCTCAGGATCTAGAAAATGGTGTGGGAGGGAGCAGAAGGTAAATGATATGATCCCTAAGGTTCCCTCTGGCTCCAGTGGTCTTTGATTTAATAGTTAAGACCAGTCTATAATAAGTTTTGGCCAATATTATTGAGTGATAATTCCATGCTTGGCATTGTAGCACTTTCCACTTCTACTGCTTTATTTCCTCATGGGACCAAACCTGGGAACCTAACACCATCATCAGTCTTGTCATAGCTTTTCAGTTGAAGAAACTGAGTGCAAAGATGTGGTCTTGTACATCCTGCCCTAGGTTGCATAGTCAGTGACTAGAAGACGTCATATCCTGGTTGTTATTGTTGTTTTTGCCTTTCCTGTATCCCTTCTCTCTTCTTTTTCCTTTTGGTCCCTGCACAACCAATCTGTGAGTCCTACAAAGCCAATTTCTTCCCAAGCATCCACTGAAGTGAAAAGTTAGTCTGGTCCATCACACTGTTCCCGGCCTGTGGCATACAACTCAAGTTGGTCTAATTAGGATGTCGCTGAGATGTTTTGGTGGTGGGACATTCTTTCTTTCCTGGGAATGAGTAGAAGGGAAACCTAAAGTTCTTGGCAGCCTTGCCACCATGCGGGCCAATACCAAGAAAAACAGAGCCAACATAAACATGCATTGGGGAAAAGATAGCCTCTTCAACAAATGTTGCTGGGAAAACTGGAATTCACATGTAGCAAAATGAAATTAAACCTCTATCTCTTACAAAACTCAAAGTGGATCAAGAACCTAGGCATTAGACCAGAGACCCTGTGCCTACAAGAAGAAAATGGAGGTGAACTCTCCATCATGTTGGCTTAGGAACTGAATTCCTCAACAAGATACCAAAAGCCCAAGAAATAAAATCAAGAATCAACAAATGGGATGGTATCAAACTATAAAGCTTGTTCACAGCAAAGAAAACAATCAAGAATGTGAAGAAAGAGCATGCAGAATGGGAGAAAATCCTTGCCACCTGTACCTTAGATAGAACATTAATCTCCAGGACATGTAAAGAACTCAAAAAATGCCAAAAAACCAAAACAAAAACAAAAACAAAAAGAACTTTAACAACAACAATAAATAGTCCAATCAAAAATGGGCAAAGGAACTGACAGGCACGTCAGAGAAGAAGAAATACAAATGGTCAACAAATGTATGAAAAAATGTCCAACATCTCTAGCAATTAGAGAAATGCAAATTAAAACCACACTGAGGGGGCTGGGGTAGTGGCTCCGTGGTGGAGCACTTGCCTAGTACACATGAGGCCCTAAGTTCGGTCCTTAGCACCACATAAAAATACTGTGTCAACCTACAACTAAAACGACATATATTAGAAAAAAGACACACTGAGATTCCACCTCACTCCACTCAGAATGGCAATTATCAAGAATACAAGTAACAATAAATGTTGGTGAAGATATGGGGAAAAAGGTACAAACATACATTGCTTGTACTGCAAATTGGTGCAACCGCTCCAGAAAGCAATGTGGAGATTCCTCAGAAAACTTGGAATTTGACCCAGTTATCCCACTCTTTGGTATGTACGTAAACGACTTTAAATCAGCATAATACAGTGGTGCATCCACATCAATGTTTTTATCAGTTCAATTCACGATAGCTAAGCTATGGAACCAACCTAGGTGCCCTTCAACAGATGAATGGAAAAAGAAATGTGGTACATATACACACAATGTGATATTACTTTGCCATAAAAAAGAATGAAATTATGGCATTTGCCAGTAAATGGATGGGACTGGAGATTATCATGCTAAGTGAAATAAGGCAATCCCAAAAAACAAAAGGATGAATATTCTCTCTGATATGTGGGTGCTAACACACAATAAGAGGTGGGGGAAGAATAGAAGTTCATTGGATTATACAAAGGAGAATGAAGGGAAGGGAGCAGGGATGGGAATAGGAAGGACAGTAGAATGAATCAGAAATGATTTTCCTATGTTCATATATTAATACATGACCAATGCAACTCCATATCATGTTCAACCCCAAGAATAGGATCCTAATTAGAGTAGTTATACTCCATGTGTGTATAATACGTCAAAATATACTTTATTTTCATGTATATCTAAAAAGAAAAAATAAGAAAATATTTTTTAAAAGAAAAGAAAAATAGAGCCAGTGATGAGAAAAGAGAAATGGAATCCTGACTTAGCATCAGATATGCTAAGTCTGAAGATATCTTAAGATATACAAGCCTTGCCCTTGGATTTTTAAATCATATAAGCCAATACATTTTAGCTACGTCAGTTTATGTTATGTTATGTTATGTTATGTTATTTATTTATTTATTTATTTTTGGTTATTTACTGTCAAAAGACTCTCCATCAAAGATGCTAATGGCCAGGCACAGTGGTGCACACCTATAATCCCAGTGGCTTGGGAGGCTGAGGCAGGAGGATTGTGAGTTCAAAGTCAGCCTCAGCAACTTATCAAGGTCTTAAAGCAACTCAGCAAGACCCTGTCTCTAAATAAAATATAAAAAGGACTGAGGATGTGATTCACTGGTTAAACATCCTTGGATTCAACCAATGGTACCAACAAAACAAAATGCAAATGGATTCCATTTTGAGTCCTTATTCCTTGTCTTATGTTTTTTTCCTAGAATACCTTCTGATCTAATAGATTATCTCTTAAGAACCCTAATTTTAAGATCATAAAAAAATAAACCCAAAAGTTTACAGTTTTCCTTCCCTTTTCCCTTTGATTATTGATATGTTATATACCTAATTGACTTCAAAAGGAAATGGCTTTACAATATTTGAGGAGAATATCCAAAAACCTAGTTCTTCTACTTAACTGTGAATCAGATTTGGAGAGAATAGCAGTAACCAACCAACTGGTTCTCGGTATGAGATGAGCTCACCTTTCAGCTGGAGGTAGCCTTGAGCCAGATTGACATGTGCCTCTGCTAGTTTCCAATGGGAGTTTCCAAAGCAAATTCTTGTCAATGCTATACAACGCACAAGCTCCTGGACAGCCTGTTTATACTGTTAGGAAAAGAAATGAGCTTACTAGTTAGATGGCTTAAAACTTCAAAGTCACAAAAGTGCAACATCTACTTATACTCTTATTCATTCAACAAATATTGATCGTCCACTATGTTCTCAGCATGGCTCTAGGCCCTTGGGACACATCACAAATAAAGATTCATTTTGGGTGGTAGAGTGCTCATAGGGTTGGGTGAAATAAACAGTAAATGTAAGGAATGAATACAACTTATAGTACATTTAAAAGTGAAAAATGTAACGGAATAAAGAAAAAAATTGAAAAAGTAGAACAGACACCTAATCATACCCTAGGTTTTCCAACTGTCCCTCCAATAACAGCTCCTACATACTCAGGTTCAAGTGAGCAAATGGTAGTGGTTTTCAAATAACACATTTTTGTTCTCAATTTGAAACCTTCCTTCACAGCTTATGTCAGTAGCATGGCAAATAAAATCAGTAGGACTGGCAAACAGACTTTATTAAAGCAGTGAGAAGCACATTTTCATTCAGGGCTAGGACAAAGAGAATAGGCACTGTAGATTCCCAGCACCAGGTCAGCTCAGAGGAGGTATATATTCAAAGAAGGCTGATAGTGTTAAAACATAGTTTTGAAATTCTTTGACATTCCTTCTACCTAGAGACGGGGGGGTGGGGTGATGTCTACATCCCCTTCTCTTTGGATCCGAACTTTGTGACTGTTTGGCCAATAAATGTGGACAAAATGACATGGTGCTAGTTTTTAGGCCCAAGTCTTAAGAAACTGGTGGCTTCCACTTTCTCTCTCTTCTTGAGTGTCACTCTTGGAACCTGAACATGGACTATATTATGTCCCCTCCAAATTCATATGTTGAAGTTTCAATGTCCTATACCTCAGAATGCAACCATATTTGGAGATGAGGCCTTCGAAGAGGTGATTAAGTTAAAATGAAACCATTAGGAAGACCCTAATCTAATATGACTGATGTCCTTACATAGGAAGAGGAAGAGACACCAGGGATACACGTACACAGAGAAAAGACCATGTAAGGACAAAGAGCAGTCATCTGCAATCCAAGGAGAGAGGCCTCATAATGAAAGCAATCCTACCAACCCCTTCACCATGGACCTCCAACCTTCAAAACTGCAAGAAAATAAACTTGTGCTGTTTAAGCCCCACAGTCTATGGTATTTTTTCATGGCAGCCCTAGTAAAGTAATACAGAACCCAACCACCTCACAATGAGGAAGACTAAGTGGCTCCATGGAAAGGCATGAATTGCTGACACCAATTAGTCAACCATATGAGTAAGCCATCTTGACAGTAGAGTCTCCATGCCCACCTAGGCCAGCAGATACTACATGGAGCACAGCTGACCAGACTCCAGTGGGATTTGCACCAATTGCAGGCTCATGAGTAAAATGAATGGTTTGTTTCAGGTCACTAAGTTTCAGGGTGTTCTGTAGCAACAGATAAGCCAGAACAGCCAGAGAAGAGATGAGAGGTAAGATACTGAATAAAAACCAGCTGAAGTGGGGAAAGTAGAGGAAGAAAAATAGAGCTGTGGAGAAGGTCTAGAAGACCCAGTGTGAACCCCGGGCAATGCCAACTAGAAACACTTTAACCCTGAAACAACATTCTTCTTGGCAAAAACGGACACACATCCAGTTAACCACAGAGTCACTTTTGTGACCCAACAGGAGGAAGCTGAGGGAGGAAGCTTACCCCATAGCACTGAAATAAGGTGGGGCTGTGGCTGTTTCTACAGTATCATGTTTCTTATTACAAAAGTATTGCATGCTTGTCAAAACGCACAAGAGCAAAAAGGTGAAAGCTAAACATCACCTGCAAGCTCACCTCCTAGAGATAACGAGGTAACTATATATCCCTTTATTCTTTCAATTTTATGAATCAATCTACACATATTTTCTTTTTCAAAATAGACTCATAAAAAAATAAAAATAAATAAAAAAAAACAAAATAGACTCATAAGCTATAGGTTTGCAACCTGCTGTTAATTTATGAACATCCCTCATGTCATCTTCTAAGATAAAAGTTTTAATGGCAGCATAGTATTCTATTACATAGACGTAGCATAATTGAATTACTCAATCCACTGTTACTGGATACTTAGTTTTTACTTAATATTTAACTCTTTGAATAGTTTATATGGATTAAGGAACAAGGAAGCTCAAGACAAACCTAAAAAGTCTTACCGTGTCATAACTTAAGAAAGTGTTCAAAAACCGAGTGGTAAATCAGGGACTTAGCCAGCTTGAAGGCGCTCCCACTGGCAAATATTGGACAATTTCAAGCTTTGATAAAAATTATAGGTTGTAAAACACAATTTTCTGATAATAAATGAATAGTAAATAGAGTGTGAAGAAGGAAAAACTCTTATGGAATGCAAACAAACAAATGCTGAAAGAATACCAAAGTCAGAGATATGCTATTTGACAAATATCATAGTAATGATGGATTCAAGTGAGAATCATTGCTGGATGCTAAAACTAAGGGGTGAAGTTTTAAGTATGTACACAGTTTGATGCATCTCTCCCAAAAATACTTAAACTAATAACAAAGGGGAAAATCGTAATCCTACAGTGTACAAACCTGTCAGACAGCACTTTAACCAAGTGTTCAAGGTTAGAATCTCAGTAATGAGACCAGCAGACACTATGAACCTCCTCCTATGCACCCAGAAGGCTCAAGTGTAGTGCTTGTGCTACTTCTGCCTCAAATGCATAATTTGAATTGAATCACAAGGAGAGATAACACAAATTCAAATGGAGAGATGTTCTGCAAAATAATTGGAGTGTACTTTTCAAAAGTATTGAGATCACGAAAGACAAAGATAGGTTACTGTTGCTGATTAAAGGAGACTAAAAAGACATGACATCTATATTTAACATGAAATCCACGATTTCATGTTAAATATATGGGTTTCATGTTAAATATATGGATCTGATTTTTTCTTTCCCCAAAATGAGTTTATCATGGAGAAATATGGATATGGTTTATAAAATATGTAATAGTATTATACTAATAATAATTTCCTAATTTTAATCCTTATTCTTAGAGAATAGACAGGTATTTAGAGGTATTTAGAGGTAATAGGTAGTTAGAGGTAAAGGATCATAATATCTGTAACCTACTCTCAGGCAAAACATGAGAGTGAAAGAGAGAGAGAGAGAGAGAGAATAAAGGTGAATAACAAAGTGGGCAGGGGCTGTGGCAGAGTGTGCTTAATTTGCATGAGCCCAGTGTTCCATCCCAGCTGCGAAAACACCACCACAAAAAACCAAAAACAAAACCCTTGAAAAAGCAAAAGAAAATGTTAACAACTGGTGAAAACTAACCCAAGTCAAAAAATTATTATAAAATAAAAAGTTACCCCAAAATGGTCTTTTGTTTGTTTGTTTGTTTGTTTTTGTGGTGCTGGGGATTGAACCTAGGGCCTTGTGCTTGTGAGGCAGGCACTCTACCAACCCTCAAAATGGATTTTTTTTTCTTTTTAAATTTTGTAGTTGGACAGTATGCCTTCATTTTCTCTGTTTATTTTTATGTGGTGCTAAGGATCGAACTCAGTGACTCACACATGTTAGGCAAGTGCTCTGCCACTGAGCTACAGCCCAGCCCCAAAATGGATATTTTTAAAAGTAAAGTGCACTGTGTGATCTTCACTGATTTTTTAGAGATCTCCCAGGGCACAAAGCATTCAACCCTCAAGGCCCTAACTGAACTGACAATTTGTCCAACCACATTTCGTTGCAGCCCAGGACTTCTGCTCTTAACTCGGTGCCTACCTTCCAGATTTAACCTGTGCTCTTTCCTATGTCTAGAACTCATTTCCGCTATGCTGTTTCTTCTGTTCCTCGGTTCTCAGCTCATTTGTGACCTCCTCACAGAGCACCCTCCTAACCACAGAAGGTCCACCATCTGGTTGATTATGTCAGTTGCCCTGTAGCTCCACAAAGGTGTGCACCTTGTCTATCCTGTTCACTTTGGTGTCCCAGGAACCAGAGATCATGGTTCTGATGTTTTAGTACCATTCTGGACACACAGAAGAGAAGTTAATTCTTCACATATGCTAAATGCCTTTGGGCATTAGGATTAATTCTCTTGTAGGACTTTGGCTGAGGAAGGTTACTGACCAAAAACCTACCTAGCATGGGCCTGGTACTGAATAAACACTGGTTGCATAATGAACATGCACACACTCAGAACCAATTCATGACCTCTTGCTATGATCTTGCTCTTCTCCTGTATTCACTGTACAGGTGAAGGGCACGTCACCTGAGCAGACTGAGACCAACTCAGGGTCTTTCATACCTGCTCTGTCTTGCTCTCACCTCTCCTCCTATGTTCCCTTGATCATCCAGTCTCACCAATCTGCATTTCTACATTCCTCTCAAAAGGTCTCAGCATCTCTGCTGCCTTGGCCCTACATAGTTCAGGCCCTCATAATTCCTTGCCAGGATTATGGCACATATCCTTTTCTTTTTACAGTTTCATTCGTTTCTCCTCCATCCTCCAAAGAGCTGCAGGAATGATCATTCTTAAACTCAAACCTGCTCAAAGCAGGAGAAAGCTCAAAGCTTTCTCCTATTTATAATCCTAGAACATTCCTCCAGTATCTTTATGAGAAATCAAAACTCTTTTTCTGGGCATCGAGTGTCCTCCAGGTCCAGCTCCTACCATAATCCAGACTCATTTCCCTAAGTCACGAGAGCCTTCATCCTAGACAACTTCTTGTAGTTCCCCAGTTAGACTGTGCTCCCTCAGGGCCACAACTCTTCAGCATCTACTACTTTTGTCTCAGAACACTTCCAAGCTCTGCCTCACCTGGCCAACTCCTAAGGGCTATAACTAGTGCTGACCAAGCAACTTCCATCCTAGAAACTGCTTTATTTGCTGTCCCTCTATCACCTCCAGGTTTACTGCCTACCCCATTTGGTTTTGCATGTACGTCTTTCTGAGTTTGCGTTCCTCACAGAATTTATCACACTGACTACCATTATCTGTTGCCTATCATCTCAGCCAAACCATATATCCCTCTGAGGAAGAGGCTGTGCTTTCCTCTCTGGGCCCTTGGCACCTTCATGGCACCCAGCACGGCACATATTAGACATACAATGGGCATCTGTGAAATAAATGAATGGACAAATGGTCTGGATGAGTGAATGAATAAAACTTCTGAGAGGGAAAAAGAAACAAAAAACTTTTGAGAGGAGGAGAGGAAA
The DNA here is from genome assembly GCA_020662805.1 of Glaucomys volans. Taxonomy (NCBI): domain Eukaryota; kingdom Metazoa; phylum Chordata; class Mammalia; order Rodentia; family Sciuridae; genus Glaucomys; species Glaucomys volans. Next base: position 324,087 of record JAJEJO010004181.1, read on the forward strand.
GAAGTGTGCAGAGAACAAGAAGATTAAAGACAAGGAATTCTAAACTCTAGAAGCTTCATCTGCGTTGTGTTGCATTACCGTGCTTAGACCAGGCACGTGGTAAAAGTTCAATACATATTTATCATTGACCCTACCAACTGCTGGGCTTGGAGCCCTAAGGGCCCACATTCACTCATGTTATAATAAAGGCATTCACACTCCTGTGATTAAGAATGTAATCTAAAATACTTCTTCTATTTTTTTTGTGGGTACTAGGGATTGAACTCAGGGGCACTCAACCACTGAGTCACATGCCCAGTCCTATTTCATATTTTATTTAGAGACAGGGTCTCACTGAGTTGCTTAGGACCTTGCTAAATTGCTGAGGCTGGCTTTGAGCTCACGATCCTCCTGCCTCAGTCTCCTGAACTGCTAGGATTACAGGTGTGTGCCACCACGCCCACCTAAAATACTCTACTTCTTTTAAAGGTGAGTGATAGCCCAATTCCCAGAGTACAGGCAAGGAAGTGAAAGGCTCCTTACATCGTGACTGCTGGAAAAGGACTTTGCTTTCTCTTCACAGAGGTGGAGCTTCTCTCTTGGCGGCTGGAACAGAGTTGTCTGCGGCAGCTTGTTTTGGCTCTTGGTTTTAGGAGTGATGCTGACAGCAGCAACAACTTCGTCTAGATGGTTGGTTATGTGGGTTTCCTGTGATTCTTGCATATTTTTAGATACATTGTCCTCTAATTTTAAATAAAAAACAAAGGAGTTAAGATAATTTCCATAGTTACTTTTTAGAAATACATATTTTTCCCTAGAAATTGAGGTTAGAATCTAGGAAACTTTCCTCATTGTACCTATGACCGGTTTGAAATTAGTAACATTATACACCAAAAGGTCACCAGTAGAAATTAGCTGAGCCCAAACAGCTCTCAATGGGTTCATACTGGATCAACTGAACCACAACTGACCTTAAGGCAGGAAGTAAATGACTGTTGTTAAACCTTCACTTCTGGCCAAAATGGAATAATTGGAACCAAATTTATCCTACTGACTAAAATGACCAAACAACCAATAAATAAAACAAATCAACAACCCACAGACAAATAAGCTATGATGCAATGGTTTTAAGAAATAGGACTCAGGCAATAGGAGTGACTCCTAATGGACGGAAAAAACAAAGTTCAACCCAAGATCACTCCAGTTCATTACTTTGAGAGAGTATCCAAGACACTGTTCAGGGAGAGGGGAACCAGAAGTGACTTGGTGGATTATCTAAATTGAGGATATTGAGCTGAGACTCTGGGTGACCAAGATGGCAGAGTTGACAGGACAGATTACTGTAGAAGAGAAGACCTGCACAGAGAGAGGTCCCTAGAAGTGAGCAGAGGGACCCCTCAAGTATGGGGAGAGATACTGATCAGCATGTAAGAAAACTACTGGAGTCTGGAGAAAAGAATTCTCCAATAAGATTTAAAAGAAGAGTGCCTAGCAGTCACACAGGCTTGGCAGTGCCTATTCCCACAAACTGGAATAGAAAAACTCAACTTAGAAGGCACTGGGCAAAGTACTCGGAATTTTTATCTCCACAGTGGAGAATAATTAGCCCTAAATTAAGTGCTACTCAGACCCACCTAACAAATCATAAAAGAGGCAGGAAAACAAGGCCTATAATAAAGATAATAATCAATTGATCAAAACTGACCCCAAATTAGCAGAGATGCTAAATTAACAAAAAATACATTAGAACAATTATTATAATCGTATTCCATCAGTTTAAAAGGGTAAATAGAGCTGGGCATGGGAGTGCACACCTGTAATCCCAGCAGCTAAGGAGGCTGAGGTAGGAGGATTGTGAGTACAAAGCCAGCCTCAGCAACTTAGCAAGGTGCTAATGGTTTGACCCTGTCTCTAAATAAAATATAAAAAAGGGCTAGGGATGTGGCTCAGTGGTTAAGTGCCCCTGGGCTCAATCCCTGGTCCCCCCCGCCCCCGAAACACACACACACACACACACACACACACACACACACACACAAGAAAGTAAATAGAGACATGGAAGATATAAAAAAAAGGACTCCAAATGAACTAGAGATATGAAAATTATAATGGGTGGGATGAAAAAAAATTGGATCAAAGGCATATTAAATACTACAGATGAAAAGGTGAGCAGACTTGCAGACAGCAATAGAGATCATCAAAGTTAAAACTAAATAACCAAACTATGAAACAACTTCAAATTACTCAATATAGATGCAATTTAAGTCTCTAAAGGCAAGCAGAGGGGGTGATGCAGGAAAAATATGGGGAGAACTCAGGCCAAAGTTTTTACAAATTTGAGAAAAGTATAAAGCTTGAGGTCCAGGAAGCTCAACGAGCACTGAACACAAGGAATATGAAGAAACTACACCAAAGACATGGTGACCAAATTGCTCAAAACCATGAGAAAGAGAAAAGCTTAAAAGTGATCAGAAAGAAAAAAAAAAGGAAAATTATGTACTTTAAAAAATAAAGATAAACAAGATCAGATTTCTTGGAGGAAAAAGCATATCAGGAGAGAGTGAAGCAGCATCGTTAAAGTAAGGAAAGAAAAAAAGTTGTCAATCTCAAATTTTTACCAGTAAAAGTATCTTTCAAAAATAAAACTTGAAACAGTTAATTACCAGCAAACTTTCACTACAATGTTCTCAAAGAAATGGTAAAGAAAGTCTTTCAGAAGGAAGGAAAATAAAAGCAAATGGAAATCTTGATCTGAAGGTCAGGGGTGGAATTGTGGAAGTTCTCATAGAAGATGTGCATTGGTATAGTATTACCTAGCGATAGAGATAAGTTAAAAACATACAATATAAAGCTATGGCAACCATTAAAATAATGCAAGAAAGATTTGCAAGTTGTCAAGCATACAAGAGAGACAAAGGTAGAGCTGGAAAAATAATCCAATAGAAAAAGTGGAAAGCATGAACGAAAAACAGACAGGACAGATAAAATAGAAGGCAACAGAACTAAATCATACTCATTAACTTTTAGTGGTCTCACACCCCAATTAAGAGATAGAGCTCATCACAGTGAATAAAAATCAGAACTCAACTACATGTAGCTCACAAGCAATTCACTTTAAATATTGATAGACAATGAGATTAAATATGGAAGGATGGAAAATAAGATTCAAAATTAATCAAAAATGAACTTGGAGTGATTATGTTAATATTAAAGTAGATATTGTAAAAAGAAAATTATCAAGGACAAAGAAGGTAATTTCATAGTGATAAAGGGGTCAATTCATCAAGAGGACATAATCACCAACACATTTCTATACCTAATAGCAGCTTCAAAATATAAGCCAACAAGAGGATAGGGTTGTAAGGAGAAATCAATAAATCCTCAATTATAGTCAGGTGATTAATTATTTCTGTCAATAATAGATATACCAAGTAGGCAGAAAATAAGGATATAGAAGATTTTTACTACATCATCAGGCAATTTGATTTGGCATTTATTAGAACATTCTACCCCAAAAAGAATACACATCTTTTTCAAGTGTACATGGAAATTGCCTAAAACAGATTTTATTTTTGGCCATAAAACAAGTTTCAATACAGTTATAAAGAGTCAAGTAATACAAAGCATATTCTTCTACGGCCACAATGGATTTAATCATAAATCAGTAACAGAAAGATATTAGTTGTTCAGATATTTAGAAACTAAGCAGCACATTTCTAAATACATTGTGGGTCAAAGAAATAAAAAAGGAAATTTGAAAGTAGTTTGAACTGAATTAATATGAAAGCATAACATATAAGAATTCAAGAATGACCGAAAAGCTGTCCTTATCAGGAATTGATATAGCATTAAATATGTGTGTTAGAAAAGTAGAAGGGTCTTAAATTAACCACCTTCATTTATCTTCATAAACATGAAGAGTAAATTAAACTCAACATAAACAGAAGAAAAAAATTATTAGTAAATAATAATGCTAAACTCATAATTCAATAAAATAAAAATAGCAAAATAGATGTCAATGAAACCAAAAGCTGGTTCTTTAAGATCAGTAACATGATCTATAATCAGGCTAATCAGGAAAAAAGGGGAGAAGGCACAAATCATCCTTAGCAGTATTGAGAGCATAAACTTCACTACTGACTCTACAAATACTAAAAGATCAACAATAGAATATTTTGAATACCTTTATGTCAATAAATTCAACAATGTAGATGAATGGACAAATTCCTTTAGAGTCACAAACTACCAAAGCTCATTCAAGAAGATAAGATATGCAAACAACCCAGTATCTATTAAAGAAACTGAAATTATAAAAGCCTAAAAAAAGAAAACTCCAGGCTTAGATGGCTTTGCTAGGAAATTGTACCAGATATTTGTGGAAGCTAGAATACCAATTCCACACCACCTCTTTCAGAAAATTGAAGAAGAGAATATTTCCTGACTGTTTTTGTGACACTTTGATCTGAAAACAGGACAAACATTTTACAAGAAAAGTAAACTGCAGATCAATATGTCTCTGAAACACAGATTCAAAATTCACAGCAAAAGTTAGCAAGTTAGACCCAGAAATATATAAAAGGGAAAGTACATCATGATTAAAGACTGGCTGAACATTTAAAAATAAGTCAATGCAATTCACAATATAAATTTTAAAAAGAAAAACTATATGATTATCTCAATCAACACAGAAAAGGCACTTGACAAAAATCTAATTAATAAAAAAATTCTTAGTATAGTTGGAATAGAATTGTACTTCTTCAACAGAGAAAAGGCATCTATGAACAACCTACAGCTAAAATCAGACTCAAACAGACTCAAAGGTGGAAGACTGAATGCTTCACACCCAAGATCAAGAACAAGACAAGGAGTCACTTTCAATAGTTTGACATTGTATTGGAGCTTCTAGGCAGTGCAATCAGGAAGAAGACGGGGCCGGGGGGGAATCCAGATTAGAAGAAATAAAACTGTCTTTATTCACAAAGATATCTATGGTGAAAATCTGATAGAAAATGCAAAAAGTCTACTAATAAGTGGGTTTAGCAAAGTTGTATGATACGATCATTATATAAAATAACATTTCTAAATCAAAGGAAGATAAGCAGAGTAAAGGGACCAAGGGCAGGGAGGATGGGAGGGAAAGGGGAAATACTGGGGAATGATACTGGTCAAATTATATTGTTATGTCATGTACATGTATGACTATACAAAAACAAATTCCACCAATATGTATCATAATGCACCAATAATAATATGGAAAAATAAAATATTTCTCTATATATCAACAATGAATAATCAAATTGAAATTAAACTACAATACTATGTGCATTAGCATAAAAATAGGAAAAAAGAATAAATCTTCCAGGCTGGGGATATAGCTCAGTTGGTAGAGTGCTTGCCTCCCAAGCACAAAGCCCTGGGTTCAAATCCCCAGCACTGTGGAAAAAAATAAAAATAAAAATAAATCTCCCAAAAGATGAATAAGAACAGAATGAAAATCAAAACTCCATAACACTAGTAAGAGAAACTCAAAACAAAACAAAACCAAAAAACAGAAAGTAAAGGCCTAAATAAATGGGAACACACACCATGTTTACGGGAGGAATACTCAACATTATTAAGATGTTAATTTTCCCCAAATTGATCTACACATTTAAAGTCATCCCAATTCAAATATGTGCATGGGTTTTGGTTTTGGTCCTGGTAGGAACTGACAAATTTTCTAAAGTTCATATGAAAGCATGAAGGATCTACAAACCAAAAAGACTGTGTTTTGTTTGTTTTTTTCTCATTAAACTTTTGTTTTCATGGGTCTCAAAAATCTGTGACAGATTTTTGGTCAAGTTGTTTCCATTAAAAAGTACTGATTTTAAAAACTAATAACTTAAAACTGCCATACACACAAAAAAACCAAATGGTCCCAAAACATTCTCCTTTCCTTCTGAAGATTTTACCATGCATTGTTATCATTAACCAGTCTTTTACTATTAGACTTAAATGACCAATTGAGACAAACTGTTCTGAGACCGTTCTTCCACCACTGATTAAGACTGGGGTGGCAGGTGTTAGGGGTCATATTCATTTAGCCTTTTGAGCTTTCTGGGCAGACATGGTGACCTTGCCAGCTCCAGCAGGCTTCTTGTCCACTGCTTTGATCACACCCACAGCAACTGTCTGCCTCATGTCACGAACAGCAAAACGACCCAGAGGAGGATAATCAGAGAGGCTCTCAGCACCTGGGCTTTCCTGGAACCATATCAACGATGGCAGCATCACCAGACTTCAAGAATTTAGGACCATCTTCCAGCTTCTTACCAGCTCAGCAAACTGCAAGCAATGTGAGCTGTGTGACTATTCAGTGCAGGGGCAGAGCCAGCACTGATTTGGCCTGGACGATTCAGGATAATCACCTGAGCAGTGAAACCAGCTGCTTCCATTGGGGGGTCATTTTTGCTGTCACCAGCAACACTACCATGATGAACATCTTTGACAGACATGTTCTTGGCGTTGAAGCCCACATTGTCTCCAGGAAGAGCTTCACTCAGACCTTCGTAGTGCATTTCAATGGACTTTACTTCAGTTGTGACATTGACTGGAGCAAAGGTGACCACCATGCCAGGCTTGAGAACTCCAGTCTCCATTTGGCCCACAGGGACTGTACCAATACCACCAATTTTGTAGACATCCTGGAGGGGCAGACGCGAAGGCTTGTCAGTTGGACAAGTTGGTGGCAGGATGCAGTCTAAAGCTTCAAGCAGTGTGGTTCCATTGGCACTACCCTCTTTATGGGTGACTTTCCATCCCTTGAACCAAGGCATATCAGCACTTGGCTCCAACATGTTGTCACCATTCCAACCAGAAATTGGCACAAATGCTACTATGTCAGGGTTGCAGCCAATTTTCCTCATGCAGGTGCTGACTTCCTTAACGATTTCCTCATATCTCTTCTGACTGTAAGGTGGCTCAGGTGGAATCCATTGTTAACACCAATAATTAGTTGTTTCACACCCAGCGTGGAAGCCAGAAGGGCATGCTCACGGGTCTGCCCATTCTTGGAGATACCAGCTTCAAATTTACCAACATCAGCAGCGACAATCAGGACAGCACAGTCAGCCTGAGATGTGCCTGTCATCATGTTTTTGATAAAGTCTCTGTGTCCTGGGGCGTCAATGATAGTCACATAATAATTGCTGGTCTCAAATTTCCACAGGGAGATGTCTATGGTGATACCACGCTCATGCTCAGCTTTCAGTTTATCCAAGACCCAGGCATACTTGAAGGAGCCCTTTCCCATCTCAGCAGCTTCCTTCCCAAAATTTTCAATGGTTCTTTTGTTGATCCCACCACATTTGTGGATCAGATGGCCAGTAGTGGTAGATTTGCCCGAATCTACATGTCCGATGACAACGATGTTGATATGAGTCTTTTCCTTTCCCATTTTGGCTTTGATTTAGCGGTGGTTTTCACGACACGTGTTCCAGTGGCAAACCCATTGCAAAAAAGCCCAAAATGACTTTGTAAGAGTAGAACCGAGTTGAAGGACTAACGTAACTTTTCCTTAAGATGTATTATAAAGCTAGAGTAGGCAAGGCACTTTGTATTACTGTTAAGATAAAAAAAAAAAAATAGACCAGAATGGAACAGAATAGAGTTCCAAAATGGACCCACAACACACAAACAATGGATTATTAACAGAGGCTCAAAGGAATTTCACTGGAGAAAAAATTGACTGTTCAACAAATATGCTGGAACAACTGGAAATTCACATGTAAAATCAAAACACAAATCTTTTGATCCAAATTTCACACTATATTCAAGAATCGACTCAAAATGGAATTTAGGGCTAAATTTAAAACCAAAACCAAAACAACAACAACAACAAAAACAAAAACATCTAGAGGAAAACCCTTGTGACTTGAAGTTAGGCAAAGCTTTCCTAGATGTGACCACCAAAAAAGAATCATAAGAAAAGCAAAATTATAAATAAAACTTCATCAAAAGTAAAATTTTCTGCTTTTCAAAAGAAATTGATAAGAGAATAAGAAGACAATCTGTAGGCTTGGAAAGAATTTTCAAAAATCTGTATCTGAAGTAGGACATGTATTTTAACCATATAAAGGACTCAACACTCAATAAAATAGTTCACTATAAAAACAGACAGTTAATTTTAACAGACACTTCAACAAAGAAGATGGACTAAGGACCATTAAGCACATGCTTTGTGCTCAACATCATTAGTCATCAGGGAAATGCAAGTTAAAGTTACAGTAAGATGTCACTTATATCAATTAGAATGATTGAAAGTAAAAAATTGGCTTTGCTAAGCGTTGGTGAGGACCAGGAACAACTGGAAGACACAGGCACTGTTGGGAATGTAAAATAATACCATCTCTTTGGAGTGCAGTTCAGTAGAGTTTTTAAAATCTTGGTAAAATATACAAAATACAATGAAGTTTCCCATCTTGATTTAATCATGTTTTAAGTGTCCTGTTCAGGAGCTGGAGTTGTAGCTCCATGGTAGAGCACTTGACTTGCATGTGTAAAGCACTGGGCACAATCCTCAATCCTCAGCACAACATAAAAATAAATAAAGTTATTATGTCCATCTACAACTAAAAAAGTATTTTTAAAGAAGTGTACTGTTCAGGGATATGAAGTACATTTGCATTTTGGGCAACCATCACCAAAGATCCATCTTCAGAACCCCATCCATTAAACAGTATTATCCCATGCTCCCCTCCCCCAAGCCCCTGACAACCACCCTCCAACTCCCTTAATGAATTTGACTACTCGAGGTACTTCCTATCAGTGGAGTCACATGGTATTTATCCTTTCGTGACTTGCTCATTTCACTCCATGTTGCAGCCTGTGTCAGCATTTTCTTTCTTTTTAAGGTTGAAAAAAACCATATTTTGTTTATACACTTTTCCATCAGTGGACACTTGGGTTGCTTCCATCTTTTGGCTATTGTGAATACTGCTACTACAAACAAGGGCCTAAGTGGGTTTTATTTTGTTTGTATCTATTTGTCCAGAAGTTGAGCTGATGAATCAAGGTAAGATATGTCATGATTTTTAAGTTTTTTCAGGAAATACCAAACTGCTTTCCGTAGTGGCTATACCACTTTCCAGGCCCATGGTGCACAAGGGGTCTAATTTCTCTATACCCTCACCAAAACACACTCTCTCTTTTTACATAACAGCCAACCTAATGGGTGTGAAGTGACATCTCATGGAGGGTTTGATTTGCATTGCCCTACAGATTATAATGATGATAGTCGTTGAACATCTTTTCATGTGTTTATTGACCTACATGTCTATTCAAATCCTTTCCCCATTTTTTAATTTGGGTTGTTTTTTGGTTTCATTTTGCTTTGTAGGAGTTCTTCAGATATCCTAGATCTTAAGCCCTCAGCAAATATGATTTGCAGATATTTTCTCCTGTTTGATAGGTTCCTTTTCCTACTCTGTTGATAGCATCCTTTGATGCACCAAAGTTTTAAATTTTGATGCAGTTCAACTTATTTTTTTCTTTTGTTGCCTGTGCTTTTGATGTCATTTCACTCCTAGGCATTTACATGAGAGAAATGAAAGCATATGTTCACATGAAGACTTATGTGCAAATGTTAATAACAATTTTATTTTTATTAGCCAAAAAACTATAATCAGCTCAAATGTCTCTCAATAGGAAAACAGATGAACAAACTGTGGTGTAGCTATATAACAAAATACTACTCAGCATTAAAAAGGATTGAATATGCTACCAAATGAATAAGCAGTTATGGCAAGGGAAGGAAATCAGATAAAAGAGAATAATACTGTGTGATTCTGTTTATAAGATTTTGAGAAAATCTAAAGCAATGTATAGTGATCAAAAGCAAATCAGTGGTGTCCTTGCATGAGGAAAGGGGGTGGTGGTGTGAAGGGGAGTGGAGAGAGGCAGGAAATGTGAGGAGGTGGAATGGAGGGACAACAAAGGGGTGTGAGGACTCCTTGGGATCATGGATATGTTCTCATGATTGTGACAGTTTCACAGGTGTACACATATGTCAAAACTCATCAAATTGTGTACTTTTGTATGCCAATTAATAAAGCTGTTAAAAAATACACATAGATCAGAGCTGGCTCCTCATTCTTCCTCTCCCTGCCCAAATCTACTACTTACTGCAGAAAACATTTTTAAAATCTATGCTACTGTCATTTGCTTATTTATTAACAACTAAAAGCAATGTACCAGAGTAAAACACTGTATGGAAAACAGTAACCCCAAGAAATGTAAGACCCAGCAGGAAAATAGATGAGGTGTACGTGAGCATGACACTAGCAGGTACGCAGGCTGGAAGAGGGAATCATGGTTAAGACTTCAGAAATAGGAATCATTGCTGCTGTGATGATTTGGCTTATTTGAAAGGATTTCAGAGCGAGGACAGAGAAGAAAAAGCATCCCAAGTGAAGTGAATAATTAGTAAAAGTTTGGAAGTGCTAAAGTGAAATGAATATATAACTCTTGGTACGCTATGGGTCGGGGCATGGGTAGAGAGCAGCACTCGCCCCAGCACAGGAGAGCCACAGGACATTTCACAAAGAGGGGTCATTGACAGAGGGGAGCGAATGAGTTACTAAACACAAATATTGGTTCCACAAAAGGAGGATTTTACAATCAAATAAATGGGTAAACATGAACAATTTCTTTCTCATCTCAAAACTTTTACTATTGTATATAATGCCTTGTGAATGGAATATCCTAGAGAAAGATATAGAATGAAGCATCTTCCTAAACTTTTGGCCATGAAATCCTCTTTTTTTCTGGAGCATTGATTAAATGTTACAGAACTAATATTTTTTGAACATTGTTTGAGAAATCCTATGATAAAGGAAAAGTGGAAATCTGTATTTCAAGCTAAAAAGGCATTGATTTCAGGCCAACAGTTTGATTGACTTTAATGGGCAGGAAGTGGTAAGCCACTGAAGGTTTTCTCAGGAAAGGAAAATGAAAATGTTCCTATGACATTGATCTGCAAATACTGGACAAATACAATAATCGAACTACAAGAGGCAAAATGGCCAGTGATTTTCAATATGCTAGTACCATCCTGATGACTTTCTCCCTGCACTCATTATTGTTAACTTTTTCTTTCAACTCACTTTTTAAAAACTTAAATGCTTACTTCAGACTCATCCTAATAATGAATGAATGGTTTTATGGGTTTGATATCCTAGCTACATGTTCCCCTCATGCACATTAAAATATAAACGTAGTATTAATGTTTTCAAAGTGTGTCTGTGTTCTACCTAACATCACAATCATAATCATTGCAGACCTTGGAAATTCTAAATTTGAGCAATGTTGCACAACCATTTTTAACCAGGACCTATCAACCAGGATTTCGTCAAGTTTTATTTTCCGTAATGTATATGCTGGTTATGTAGACATTGTCCTTAATAATAAACTTTTAATATTCCTTATGCTTTTGAAACTTTTCCCAAGAAATTCTCATACCTCTTCAGTAAATGTATATGGTCAGACAGTCACTCCCTTGCTTCCAGTTGAAAAAAAAAAATACTGAATGTTACTGTGATTATACAGAATGAAGTTAGTTCCACAGCAGCAATGGGAAGGGAAGAGAGAGAAGTGATAAAGGGAATTACTGAAAGGAATAATTATCATAACTTGAGAGTAGCTTGGATGTTTGAGAATTGCTTGGACGTATATCTTAAAGGAGGATAGTCAAGAATAACCACGACATTTTCATTCTGTGACCCAAAAACAGGGGTTGGCAGATTATGGCCATGGGCCAAACTGGGACCAGTTTTTATAAATAAAGTTTTATTGGAACACAGCCATGTTAGTTACCTTACAAATTGCCTATAGCTGCTTTTGCATTATAGTAGCAGAGGTAAATAGTGACTGAAACCCTCCGGTCCTTGAAACCTAAAATATTCACTATCTGGTCTTTTATAGAAAAAGTTCACCAACCCCTAAAACCTGTGATTCCACAAAGAGAAGTAGTAACATAAAAGAGGGTGACCATTTTGATAAGACAAACAACTTATTTTCAACCAAAATGAAGTTGAGGTTGTGAAAGAAAATTTACATAAAAATGACCAACTTAGACATTAAAAACACACTGTACATGATGGCACATGCCTGTAATCCCAGTGACTTGGGAGGCTGAGGCAGGAGGATAGTGACTTCATAGCCAACTTCAGCAACATATGGAGGCCCTAAGTAATTCAGTGAGACTCTGTCTCTAAATAAAACACAAAAAAGGGCTGGGGATGTGGCTCAGTGATACAGCGCCCCTGAATTCACTCCCTGGTATGAAAAAAAAAAGTTTTTTAAAGAAGCTTTTATATTTATATTTTTAAAATATTTAAAATATTTATATTTTATATTTTTTTAGAAATTTTATATTCCATTCACTAGAACTCACTAGTTCTGAGTGACATTTTTCAAAGATAACAATCTTCCTTTTTTAAAATGAATACTTATTCTATGGTTTCTTCCAAATAGGACTTGAGATTAGATAAATATTGAAACAGACTGGATATAGTCACCAGAGTACTGTATAGACTCCTTAAGGAGACACCACAGAATTTTACATTTTCATAAAAAAAGATGTCCATGTTTTATCTCATGTGGCCCTTACTTCATAACCATGTGAGGTACAGGGGGGCAGGCATTCCTACCCCTATTTTACAAATGTGGCCAATGAAGCTGAGAGAGGCTAAGTCACTTGCTCAACATCATAGGACCAGAACCATGACTCTGCACTTTTAATAATTTAGTGATTTTCTACTATATCATCCTGTCTTTCACTGACCACAGTCTGTAGTGGTGGGAAGAAAATACTGTTACTTTGGAAACACAAATCTGCATTTTAAAAGTGACTATGTATTTTTTAAATTTTTTTTTTTGTGGTTGTTGTTGTAGATGGACAGATGCTTTTAGTTCATCTTTTTATTTTTATGTGGTGCTAAGGATCAAATCCACTGCCTCCCACATGTTAAGCAAGTGCTCTGCCACTGAGCCCCAGCCCCAGCCCCGTGACCATGTATTTTTATGAAAAGGAAATGCAAAATCTCCAGTGGATTTAATGACATTTTCTTATTTTCCTCAGAGAGAGGCAGAAAATAATGTTTAAAATGACATAAGCAATATATTCTGCAATATTCGTTATTCTGGACCTTTGAATCTCCTGCTAAACTTCAAAATGGGGTTTTCTTTTTTGGCTTCACCTTAAAAGAAAAAGGTGATTTGTCTCATGTTACCTCAATTTTGCACTTTAAAACAGAGATTATATATAACCTGAGTGTTTGTAGGCTGGATCTAACTTGTGTGCATTTTTTCTTTTTCTTTTCTTTTTTTGCCAAACAATTAAAAAAGATTGAGGCATTATTTTAAAATTAGGAGTTTCATATAAAGATCTAGATTACTGGGTTTTTTCTTCTGTTGAAAACTCGGAACACCTGTCAACACTGGGCTTCTGCACTATAGGCAACCACTGACCAGGAGGGAGGGACTACTGTCCCTGGGGGCAATGACACTCTTTAGCTTGCCAGTTGCCACCACTCCTTACTGACTCTTGGGCACAGAGGAGCAAAGTAGTTGCCATTTGTCATTGTACTTGTGTATGTGTATGTGTTAGTTTCTTATTACATCAGGTCTCTGTAGTCATCTTTCTTTCAAAGTGAAAGGCCAAATAGAGGAATGTGATTTTTCTTGCCCATGCCACTCATTTCCTGAATTTCAGATAATCTAAAGCATCCTTGATTATTGGACACTGGCATTTTATACCCCATTTATGATTTGCCATCAATTGCAATGTTCATTCTAATTTCAGAGACATTTAAATGCCAAAGGAAATGTGTGTCTCTGAATTAATGAAAGGAGGCATGATACCTGCCTGGCTTCTGGAAAGATTTGAATCCTGTGACCTTGCCTTAAATGTGTGTCTGTTTCAATGTATGTTGCATTACACAGTAACACTTTAGCATAGACATATTTTCAGTTCACTTACTTTGAGCTACATGCTTATCATCAGCCACTTTCCTTTTCTTTGTAATAGCCATAGCTGGGGCTTAAAAGTTCATTAGAAATGAGCCCAGGCCCCACACACCACCCTCTCCCTGCCAGCCTTGGGTTCGGCTTCCCAGGATTCTCAGTCAGTACCCACAACTGCCATTCAGGTTTACCCAATCAATTGATGCTGCTCTTTCTGCCAGACCTGTCCAGTAGAATACTGAAGCACATGATCAGCCCCAGTTTAATGTGGGAGGAAGAAGAGGTCTGAAGTGGGGTCTTGGTCTTCCATTTCCATAAGGTGATGTTTAAAATATTTAATAACTGGAAGAACCGAGGGATCAATTCATCTGTATAGGTAGAATCTATGCTGGAGCTGTGTTCTGAAGGTCCCCTGCTGTTCCAGGTGTTAACTTTTGGGTGCTGACTTGCAAGGAGATAGAGGAGGGTTGAAGGAGGGGCATGGGCGCTCAGGTAAGTGGCTCTTAGGAAATAACAACCATTATGAATGTACGAGGCTATGAATTAAAAACCAACCTGGACCTTATTTACATGGAGGTAATGGAAAAACATTCTAGAAAGATATGAAATATTTAAACTGAATAAAGAAACAAAAAATCTAAAAAGATCTATAACTAGCAAAAAAAAAAATAATTAAAAATGTTTACATAAAGTTAAGTCCAGGTCCAAGTGGCTTCAATGGTGAATTGGACCAAGCCATTAAAGAAGAAACAAAATGTGTGTTTTACAAACTGTCCAAAAATACAGAAGGAGAACTTTTCCAACTCATTCCATGAAGTCAGTATTATCCTCATACCAAAGTCCAAATCTAGCAACATATAAAAAGGACTACATACTATAATCAAAGGGGATTTATTCCAAGAACAGAAAGTTGGCTTAACATGTGAATTCATTAATGTAATACACTGGATTATGTGAGCTTGATTGTGGGAATCATTACATAAGGTACAATTATATCAAAACATTATGTTGCACACCTTAAACATGTAAAATTTTTAATTTGTCAACCATCACTCAGAAAGGTAAGGAAAAAAATCTCCAACAAAACAGTGTGGTATGGACATGAAGTTGACATTCGGAACAACAGAAAAGAGTTGAGAATCCAAAGTGAAACCCTGATATATATGGTCAATATTTTGGGGTACATGTGTTGGTGGGGATCAAACTCAAGGCCTTGCATATCAACATTATTTTGAGAAGGGTGCCAAGATAATTCAATGGGGGTAAAGAATAGTTTTTTAATAAATAGTGCTAGAAAAACTGAATAAGTACTTGTCAATGAAATTGGCCCTCTACCTCATATATCAAAATTAACTCCAAATGAATCAAAGACCTAAAATTGAGAGCTAAAATAACAAAACACTTATGAACATAGAAGTAAGTCTTTATGAGCTTGGGTTAGGCAAAGATTTTTTAGATAAAACATTAAGGGCACAAGTGATGAAAGAAAAGGTAGATTAACTGGATTTCATCATAATCGAAAACTTGTTTCTTCAAAGGATACCATTAGAAAAGGTGAATGTCAACCTACAGATTAAGAGAAAATATTTGCAAATCATATAACTGATAAAGGACTTTTATCCAGACTATATAAATACTATTTACAACTCAACAATTTGATGACAAATAGTCCAATTAAAAAATAGGCAAAATATATGAAAAGACATTTTCAAAGAAGATACATGGAGTGGCCAATAAGCACATGAAAAGATGCTCAAAATTTCAAGTCATTAGTAAAATGTAAATCGAAACTATAATGAGATACCACTTTACATCTGCCAGAATGACCATGATAAAAAGACCCTAAGTGTTCTTGAGGATCTGGAGAAATTGGAACTCTCATACTCGAAATATAAAGTGGTGGCGCTTCACCTTGGAAAGCCGTCGAAACATTCTTTATAAAGTTGTTGGTGTATAACTCACCAATTTCACTCCTAGGTATGAACCCAAAAGAACTGAAAACACATATTTGCACAAAAACTTGTATATATCTTTATAGTAGTGTTAGCCATAATAGCTATAAATACCAAAAGCAATCCTAATGTCTGTCAAATGATGAAAGGATAAATGAAATGTGGCATTGCTATGTAATAGATTATTATTGGGCAATAAAAGAAATAAAGCCACGATACATACTACAACATGAATAAACCTTAAAATATTATGCTAAGTGAAAGCTCCCAGATGCAAATGACCCTATGTCTTGGATTCCCTTGTTATGAAATTTCCAGAGAAGGTAAATCTACAGAAAAAGAAGTCTTTGAGTGGTTAGGTGGGGCTGGGGACAGCAAAGAGGAATTGTCTCTAAATGGGCACAAGTTATCTTTTTGGGGTGACAAAAACTTTTTAAAATTGGCACATGGCACTGGTTGTACAATTTAAAAATTTTAAAAAACAATCATTGAGTTAAATCTTTAAAATAAGTGAATTTTATGGGTTTATGAATCCTTACTAAAGCTTTTAAAATGGCTATGAAACCACAATGTTTTATGTGCAATTCTGGTTTTTACATGTCTTGTGACTACAAGACTAATAAGATAGGGCAGTCTTGATTTCCAAAGACAATACGGCAGAGGTCTCAACAATCTTTAAAATCAATCTTAATATCATAACTGTACAAATAGATGGATCACTTGACATCAGTGCCTGGCATCTAAATTGGCCCTAATGAATGCTTACTAGATGAACAATTAAATCATCCTTATAGTATGATTTTTCTCCCCAAACACCTCATCTATGTGATACCTAAAACAGTTTATTAGGGTGTTTTTCCCCTAACTTAAAAATGAAATGCCGAAATCTTCAGGGGAAATTCTGTTAATAGGTGGAGGTAGTCTGGATTGGGTAGGCCACAAGGAGGTGTAAAGTATTAACTCTTTCATGTTGGAGGTTCACTTGGTTGAGGATTGGGGATGGAAATGTCTGCTTCACAGACTCACTTAGAGACCCAGGCTGACCAAGGCTCAACTATTATACATCAACAGGAGTCATGACAGAATATGAGAAATACTGGAAATTATGCATGGGCTTTTTGTTGCCATTGCTCAGAAGGGATACAAGCCACTTCAATTTCATCACATTTCTTCAGCTTCCCCAAACTTCAAGAGGGCTGGGCTGTCCAGGTGACTTAAACTGATATTTGATGAGCACTGTTGTCTATCACATCAGTCAACAGTAGTAGGGGACCTTGTCTCAGAATTGTTTTCCACAGCCAGAGATTTGGATTGTTTGGGGTACTAGGGATTGAACCCAGGGAGGTTTAACCACTGAGCCACATCCCCAGCCCTTTTTTATTTTTTATTTTGAGACAGGGTCTCACTAAGTTGTTTAGGGCCTTGCTAAGTTGCTGAGACCGGCTTTGAACTTGTGTCCCTCCTTTCTCAGCATCCTGAGCTGCTGGGATTATAGGTGAGCACCACCGTGCCCAGCTAAAAATTTCTTCTTCCTCTGTCTAGGATAGATGAGCTTCAGATTCTGAAAAGCAAGTTTTGTTGCAAGAAATAAAATGGGTCGGAGACAAACACCCCTCTTGGTGTCCCCTGAAGCTATGCATATTTGCTGACAAATCATTCATTATCTGGGATGCCACTTTCCTTCTTTTTAATCTACTGGAAATTTGCCAGTTACTCAAATTGGTACCATACCGTGAAGCTCTCCCTAAATAATTCTGCTTATGTTGATCTGAGCTCCTGAAGCACTGATAGTTTACAACAGTCATTTGGGCATCAAGAACTGTCCAGAACATTATTAAATGTTCTAAAGCTCATTTTTCTAGTTTGGTATGAGCTTCTGGAAGATTTTTATGTAAAAGCAAAAATCCATCAGTTATTAAGATCAACCCAAATAATGAGATTTCTTGTTAATATGGAAATAATCGCATACATGCAAAATAGATTAGCAATAGAAAAACAATTTAAAAAATCAATGTTAGTTTCTTTGTTTTCCTCTTTTAAAAAGAAAAATTGTGGTTTTGGGTACGTTAATTTAACATCTCATTTCTCTTGTGTTTTATTATTTTATATTCTCTAGTATGGACTAATATTGGTCAATTAATTTTTTTCTGTTTATTAATATCTTCTTAAACTAATATTTTAGTTTTAATAAAAAATATCATTTCAAAAATATAAATGTCAGACTTCTGTTTTGGAAATTTATCCTACATGAACTGCCTTTGCCATAGGCAGATGTATCTGGATTATCACAGTTTACAAATATACACAAAATTTGGGTCCAAAGTCAACTCTAATTTCTCTTATATCTTTGAATAAATGGACTTTTCTATTATACCAGGTATACAAACAAAAATATTCATTTCATTTAAAAATTACATTATTATTGTCAACCCATATTTAAGTTACAATAGTAACAGAGCACAGTTTCTTAAAGTAGAAAACAATCTATAATTACTCTTATCTTGGTTGCTTTACCTTTCAAACCCCCACTGACAATCTAGGAGAAATACTTTCCAACTTCATCCAAAAGGAAAACATCCTCTGCAGACTCTCATCCTGCCTCCCTTACAAAGTGCCTGTATTTTCTCTGGGTTTCCTTTGATACTTCTTTAAAACATTGAAAAACCAGAAAATTTTCTTCAGCTCTCAGATCTCCAGTTATATGTCGTCAAACCCTTTGTCAATTTACCTAGTTGGCAGGACAGAATCTCTGTTTCTTTTCCAAGCGAATCACAGTGGTCTTGAAGCTGGATTTGTCAGTTTGGTTTCCGCTGACTCGATTTGGGATTCTGGTAGCGATTGATTATCACAAAAAGTCTAAAGTAGGGCAGTTCCAGACTAAATTGGAACAGCCTTTTTCCCCCCATAAAGCAGCCCAGTACCTCACAAAACTTCAGGGAGAAGAATGAATGATAGAGCATTCACCAATAGGGAGTGGAGAAGAGCATTTTGTCAAAGTTTTTAACCCAATCCTTGGAAGCCAGAGGTGGGAATTTTAAAAGGGGTTTGTCTTTTCTTGGAATTTTCTTAAAGTGGTATCGCCACCTGTGTTAAATTTTGTTGAAGACTGTTGAATTACCAGTTTAAAGGGCTCTCCTGCTTTGTTTTAAGACAAATATATGTAAATTGACTCTCTATAAAATGAGAGAGCTACAGAGTGGTCATAGGATACTCTAATATCACATAATCACTTGGCCACTTTTTTGTCAATTTGGGGAGGAGGTAAAAGTTATTATTAATTTTTCATAATCAAATGAGATGTTCAATTAATGTACCCCAAACCACAATATTTTTAAAAAAATAAAATTAAGAAACTAACATTGATTTTTAAAAATTGTTTTTCTATTGTTAATCTATTTTGCATATGTGCGATTATTCCAATATTAGCAACAAGTCTTATTATTTGGGTCGATTCTTAATAACTGAAGGATTTTTGTTTATACACAAACTCGATTTCCTCATTTCAAGTCCAGCAAAAAGTTTCTGAGGTATTATGAAACTCTATAAAAGGTCTTGGGAATACAGGATATGTACATGCCCCATCAGTAACTCCTGGACTAGATTTAATAAATAGATAATTGATAACTATTTGATTATAATTCACACCCTATTTTGGAACCATATTACTTTGTACAACTCTGCTTTCTAGATAATTCATCTCCAGGAGTAATTAAGCCAACATAAAACTAGTTCACTATAAATTTAAGGTTGTTTGACAATAAGCCTGTAGCAAATAGACCAAGGTTTTCAAAGGACAAAAAATAAGTTTTAGATTTTTTTTAAAGAAGGAAAGGTGCTATAGTAATTAACACAGTATTTTTAAAAAATAGTTTTTAGTTGTAGATGGACACAATACCTTTTTAAAATTTATTTTTATGTGGTGCTGAGGATCAAATCCAGGGCCTCACATGTGCTAAGCAAGCACTCTACCATTGTGGTACAGTCCTAGCCCTGAAGTTTTTTTTAAAAACAAGTTTTAATGTTCCCGAACAATGCATGTATTAAAAAACAAACAACACCAAAAGCCCTTTTATTTTGATGTCTTCACTGACAAGAAATGTCTTTTGACATCCTCCTTAGTCATGCTAGTAACTGTCATAATATTTAACTGAACTAAATTGTTATTGTGCTTTTTTAAGCAACTGTTTCTCAAAATAGACCTTGTGTGTTTGAAATGCAGACTACTTTCTTAGGAACCTATCAGTGCGCACACTGGGTTCTTTAACTCAGAGCTTGGGCTCACAGGTCGCGGCCGAACCCCGATCGCATTACTTAAACCTATCAGTCTCAGTTTTAAATCCATCAGACTGCTAGAATAACAGTACCTGTGTCATGGGATTGCTGTTAAGACATGAAAGAGATAATCTGTGCCCCATGGTACACAATAAGCGCTCCACGTCGCGTGTTACTGTCATCCCTCAACAAATGAGTTTAATGACCAGTTCGAGCGCCTGGATGAATGTATGAACAAAAGAAAAGGTCAATGACCAGCGGTTCCTGAGGTTGGTACCCGCTAAATTACCCTTCCAAGATACTAAGCAAAGAGTTACTCTCTTAAATCCCCAGGCGGGAGCTGGAAGCAAGAGTAGGACCGCCGGCAGGGCCATGCGGAAGGAAGCTGAGTTCTAGACCAATAGGCGCATCGCTTGGAAAACGAGCCTCTCGTCCCACCTATCGTGAGACCGCGAGAACTGGGACGAATTATCGCGAGGTCCCGTTCTCCTTTCCACGGCTCCCTTTTCCCCAACTCCCAGTAGTGCGGGTTCCGCCCCGCCCCCGGGGCCCGCCGGCCCTCGCCGTCCCGCCCCGTCCCGCCCCGCCCCATCCGCTTTCCTTAGGCTTGCTGTCCAGCTCCGCCCGCGCCCGGGAGCGCTGGCTGTGCCGGCGCCGAGGTGAGTGCAGCTGTCCACCCCGTCCGGAGGTTCAAGTGTCAAGGTCCCGTAGCCGAGTCCCCGGCAGGGACGTCCTATACCTGACCCGGCATAAACGCCTGGCCGCAGCGAGTGGGACGGTGGACTGCCCGGGCCCTCCCCGCCCGCGGCCCCTGGGATCGGACAATCCCAATAATACCGGGTCTGTGAAACCCCTGCTACTGTGCGCTGCTGCCTAACTGTTACGATCTTAGTGTTTAACTTGGGCAGAATGGTATGTGTTTGCTTAAGACTTCTGCTACCATTTCTTAGTACTAATGAAATAATTTTCTACAAAAGCTTTTAATATAGTTTATATTTCCCTAATCTCCAGTGTTAGGATATCGGAATGGGTATTCTGTCGTGTTAGATTAGCCCAAGGGACTCCTTTCCTCCTTAAAATGTGTGGGATTTTCTTAAGATGGGAGGGTATTTTTTTAAAATAATAAGATAGATTGGTGCACATGTGGAGGTGCAGCTGTATATAGTTAATACTAAATGTATAATTTGCTTTAACTGTAGGCAAGAGGTAGTGAAGTAAAATGGATAAGAAAATTATCCTGTTATAGGCTGTTGCCAGTGAATGCATATTGGAAAACCATAAGCATTGTTGGCAGCTTTCAGATTTCATTTGTATAGATTTAATCTGCCAATCTATCTTTGCAGCAAAATAAAATGCATTTTATCAGGGTGTAATGATGGTTTTGAGGTAACCAATTCCAGCCAGAGCATTGAGAAGGAAAACCATCAGGTTATAGTGAACTCTCTTATTGAATTTTCTATCAATGAGTGTGAATATAGTTTTAATTTATGGTTTTGGATACAGTTTTACTTTATGAAGCAAAGATTTGATTTATGTAAGTTTTGTGTACAACATAAATGGTAGGAAGAAGCACTGGCTACACTGAAGTGCATGAAAGGATGCCTTGTAGGATGGTGCACAGCTTCACAGTTATGCCACCTGCATTGAGATTCTTGCAAGTTCCTTTCTGAGAAACTCAGTGTCCTCATCTAGAAAATGAGCTAAACAATGTCTCCTGCAATGTGTGGTCCTGAGGTTTGGAGATCCTTATAGCATGTAGCAAGCTTATAGACTCTATAAGTGGTCTTGAAATGGATCGATGAAAAGTCACCCTTCCAACATTATTCCACATATTCTAATTTTATCCATTCATTAACTATTTGAAGGCTTGCTTTTTGATACTGTGCTAGATGTGCAAGCATGAAGAAAGCAGCAAAAATCTCTGCCCTTAGGATTTTACAGGATTTTAATCTTGATAGATTGAGTAAACAAGTGCACCAGTAAATATATAAATTGCAAATCGTATAGAGGCCTATGAAGAAAAACAGCTGGTTGCTTGAAAAGAACACCAGGGGAATACTTTCACTTGGAAGAGGGAATTGTTTTTTATGTTGAAACCTTGAGGTTGATGGGGAAGTGCTTTCCAGACTTAAAGGATGGTAGAACAGTAAGAGTTCTCAGGAATTTGGTAGTTCCAAAGACTAGAAAAGTCCACGAATTTGGGAAGCCAGGGAGGAGTGCTGCAGATGAGGCTAGAGAAGTATGTTGGGCCCAATGGTGAAAGGCCCTGAAGACCTGGTAAGAGTTTGATTTTCTAAGTAAGAAACTTCTGAAGGGTTTATTTATTAAGATGTATGCCTGAGAGAGAATGAGATGCAGTTGAGTTTACAACTTCAAAGTCTCACTGCTATGATTAATGTGTTGGAAATGATTAAAGTGGACTTAGAGAGACCAGTAATAAGAGTTAACTCAGGAGATGACAGTGGCTGTGGTTTTGGCAGATGGAAGATGTAGATGGATTTGAGGTATATTCTGGAAATGGAAACCACTAGCTTTGTGGTAGTTCAGAAATGTGGGTGAATAAGAGAATAGAATCATGTATGATTCCAGCTTTCTGGTCTGAGCTGCTGCATGGTTAGAAGTATGCTTTTCTCCTCATTTACTAAGATGGAAAAGACTTGGGAGGTTCAGACTGGTGGTGAAAATCTAAAACTCTGTGAATGTATTAAGTTTGAGATGCTTGTGAGGTATCTTAAATGTTTTCAGTTTACTTCAGTCAGTAATTACCTAGAAAGCTTCATTTTCCAGTCATTGATATTGTTATCTAGTTCTCCTAGCTTTATAGAGAATTAAGGTGTCTAAAGATTGAGGCTCTTGCACAAAATCACGTAATATCTCATAAAGTGGGTGAGTATGTGGAATAAATATGGGGAAATATTGAATTATTATATTGCATTGGGAATTTTATTGAAAGTTTCATATTCTTTGCTCTTTTATATTAAATGGCAAGTGCTGTCCTCTTAGCTAGGAGTTAGAGTTTGGGAATAATAGAAAATAATGTAAAAGTTGCAAAAACTCTGTTTATTGACAGCTTTGGTATTAATTGTCTGTGAAAGGTAAAAGGTTTTTTGTTTGTTTGTTTGTTTGTTTGTTTGGTGGTGTTGCTTTTTGTTTTTTTGTAGGGAGTTTGAGAAAGGTGCCCAGGAAAACAGAGTAGACTCTGAGCAAAATTCAGCTTCTTTATAATCACTTTAGCATTTCCTTAGTATCACGTAGAACCTTATGAGTCAGTATAAAGAACCAAGGCTTTGAAATTCACTGAACCTGATTTCAAACCATTGTTCTTAATTCCTTGTGAGCTGTTTCCTTGAACAAATTATGGAAGCCTTCAATTTGTTTCATCTTGTGTTCAGTGATGCTGAAGTTTGTTTCAACCTAGTGGGTATGAGGTCAAATGTTACTTCTCTTCCTGCCCTTGTCCATTTTGTAACTAGAAGAAAATTTAAAATAATTTGTCCTGGCGCCTTTAAACCAACTTATTAATTATTAAATCCATTTTATAGTTTAATCAGCTGAGGCCCAGACAGATTATAATAGAATAATACAGTATTATTATACCCTTTTGCAGTGTTCCTTCTTTCTTTGAAATGACTTAAAATGATAAAACTGGTGACAGGAGGTGTTGCTCAGTGGTAGAATGCTTGCCTGACATGCTTGAGGCCCTGGATTCTATCCCAGCACTGCAACAAAAAAGCAAACGAATAAAATGTAAAAAACTTGGTAACCCTGGATCTGTTTCTTTGCTACTTCAGATAATCTGCAAAGCTAAAAAGAAAGAACATAATGAAGAGATAAAAGAAAGAAAAAGGATACAGGACAACGTTTAGATACTAGGAAATAAAGAAAACAAAACTGTTAGTGATCTATTTAAAAATAACATATATTCTAATATTTTTGACATACATAAATTCAAAGTGGAGTAGTTCAAGATGAAAGTGAGGTTTGAAGCATTTGATTTTTAAGCTTTTTTTTTGTTTGCATGTTATAAACCAGTCTCTGTTCTTTTAGACAAGGATTCCTACCTCAAGTCCAAAAAATGTTTTTTCTATTAGGACCATTTCTGGTAAGTATTAAGTGTTGCTTAATCAGAGTATTTTATTGTTTTTCATTTTAATCTCCTAAATTTCAGTTGTTATAAAAGAAAACATAGGGTAGAACATGTGATTCATCTTGTGTCTGTACATATGTAGCTTTGTAAGTAACAGGTTTATATGGTGATGTCTAAAAGAACTCCTTTTTCTTTTCTTTTTTTTTTTTTTTTTGATGGTGGTGGGGATGGAACCCCGGGCCTCACACACATGCTAGACAAACACTCTACCACTTAGCTACACCTCCTGTCCTAGTAATAAGTTTTATAATGATTAAATTTTTTGTTCTCTTTATAGAAATTGATCAATTTTGACAAGATGTAGTGCTGCATTGTGCCTGATGGGATATGATAAATCATGGCATCCGAACTTTGTAAGACGATCTCTGTGGCAAGGCTTGAAAAGCACAAGAATTTGTTCTTAAATTATAGGAATCTGCACCATTTTCCACTGGAGTTACTGAAAGATGAAGGACTGCAGTACTTGGAGAGACTCTATATGAAAAGGAACTCCCTTACCACCTTGGTATAGTATTATATTGCATTAAAAATATCATTTATGAATATGCTCCTGGCCAAGGCACATTCTATATATCCTAAGATATGCAGATCAGGATGAATATCCCCTCTTGCAGGTAATACACAGACTAGGGGTTGTCATTAGCTGTGAATTTATTATGCATCTCACTGCAATCATGAGGTTGCAGAAGGAATTGTGTAGGAAAGCAAAATATTCACTAATGTAACATTTTGGAAATTAGTGCCTACTCCAAAACCCCACTTCAGTTACATGTGCATCTATCCTGACTTTTGCTTTCTTTGGTAAGCTTTCTATTTTTTAGATATTAAGTGCACAGCAGACAAGTTAAAAAGGAAGCAAGAGAAAGCCTAATGAGAATAATTGAGTAATAGGCATTAAAAAGAGAATGATTTGAGGATAAAAATAGTAAGTGAAACATTTAGGGAGTTTAATGAAGCTTTGAGAGTTAAAAAAAACAAACTTGTATAATTGCCATATGAAAATCAAAATGATTTTGAATTGGCCTATCATACAATTTGTTGGAAAAAATTCTGCCACAAAAGCAACATTTGATTCACACTTTATCTTCTAAGAATAAGCACATAATTTTTGTCATAACCTAAATTTTATTACATGTAAGATAAACTAAAAATTTTTTTCAAGAGACTGTCCTAATCAGGGGTTTATTCCCACTTCATTATAAATTTGATCTCCATTTTAAATGAATTTACTTTATATGGCTTCTCTGGCTATCACTTAACCTCACTTGAGTCTTTTTATTTGAATTCTCATTCTTACTCACTTTAGATGATTTATGACATATTGTTGTTTGTGAATTGACCCTTTTAAAATTTCTTTCTACATATTGGGCTTTTGTAAAAATCTGAAAAGTATTTGGTATTGCTTTCACATAAATGGCATGTGTTCCTAGAGAAGTTTTATTTTATCTGTGAAAAATACCTACTGTAGGTAGAAAGCATTTTAAAGTTTATCTTTGTATTTGGAAGTAAATGGATATGTATCTTTTATTTTTAGCGTTTGGCATATTGGTCCATATGTTGAATTCCTAGTTAGATTTTTAAAATTAGATGTTTCAGGGTTTAAACTTGGAAAGTCTATATACAGTTACATGAATCCTTTTTGCAAAATCATCATTGCATAATATGAAACCATATTTACCTAGAATTCTTTAGCCCTTTGAGGAAGAAGTAGTGTAAGATATATTTTTTTCAAGGATGATAACTTAGATTTTCCCGTGCTTGTTTCTTACGTGCAAAAAATTGTTCATGAGTGGATTATGTCTTTCCTGTCAGTTATAATCCAATGGAGTAGACTTTCTTCAAAGAAATTAACCTTTGCTTATAGAAGTTAAAGTAAACTTTTGGTCTTGTGATGTTTTCTCGTCTGCAATTTTCTGTTTAGGAAAACATCTAAGTGTCTACTGTAATTCAAAAAGATCTGCATAATGCCTCAGCATACATTTCCAAATTCATGTTCTACTTTTTTAATCATCAAAGGTTAAATTATTGCATGCTCATAATGCAAGGTGTGTGTATTTTATTTTAATTCCTTCCTCTTAGTAATTTAAACATGGGATTCATGTAAAGTATAAAGTGCTGTACAGTTATCAGGGGATGGTGGGAATCATAGCAGTGATCCCAAACCATCCCATTCCCTGTGTTGGATATAAGACAGTTTACTGTGCAGTCTTTGAGAGCAGGTGGAATAATACTTGACCCAGAGTGCTCAAAGCTAGTGAATTAGGGTTTTTAGGATATTTGCTGAGAAAATAGTTCCTATGGGAGACAGTGTTTGTGAAATTTAACTTACAACTATTCTATGTCCAAAGGGAGAGGGCATTGTTGGACATATATGGTACCTCATACACATTAATTGGCCTTTTACTATTTGTTCTTAATAAGCCTGGGAACCTGCCATTCATTTCCATTTTCATGTTGTTTTATTGTTTCATGTTAAAGTTCTTACATTTTGTTAAATACTTCCTCCTCAACATTCTTCTTCTGTTCTCCTCCACTTCTGAAGTGAAGCCACTTGGTGGGAAGAGAAGTAGTTAGCAATGTACAACCTCTACCCTTCTTCCTGTGCCCTTCAAGTTACTTGGTCCAGCACAGTGTCTCATATTTGTAGGGTAATCATATATGTCAAATGTTCAGAACTTGGGGAGTGCCCAAATTTAGAACTAAAGTACAGGAAAAAGCCTTTTTTTTTTTTTAACACTGAAGTAATGAACTTTTTCATTTTTTAATCACATAAATACCTTCCCTTATGTCAAACCACATAGAGGAATAGACAGTGTGACTTATAAACAAGAAAAATTTATTGTTCAAATGTCTGGAGACTGAAAGTCCAGGAGCAAGACTCCATAGATGGTGCCTTCTTGCAGGGTCTCTCTTGGGCCTGTTTTTTAAGGGCACTGGGCTCATTAATGAGGGCTCTGCTCTCATGACCTAATCATCTCCCAAAGGCCCTTCCTAATATCACCTTGGGGATGAGAATTTCAGCGTAAACTTTGGACTAGCTATGGACATTCAGGCCATGGCACTTGCTTGTGTTTATTTAACTATATACTCTATATTTCTTTACATTTTCCCCTTTTATTAATAAAATAGAAGCTTACTACATGCATTTCTCTGCAAATTTCTATTTTCATTTCATTATTCCACTAACCTCTAGATTAGTAGAGATACATTTACCTTTGTACATATGTGTGTGCCTATATTTAGGATAGTTTTGAAGGATTTCTGGGCCAAAAGATAGGCACATTTCACATTTTAAAATACTTGAAAGCTTTTTTTCACCATGCGGTATTATCACTTATTTGTATGGTTAAGAGATATTCAGACTTTTTTTTTTAATACAATATGAGTTGGTTTATGTAGGAAATCATTTACATAATTCATTGGTGAATAAGAAGTAGTATAGGAAACATAATTATGGTTTCTAATATTTACCTTATTTTAAATGCAATTCAAGAATTATTAAGTCCCTGGTCTTTGAGATAGTTTTGAGTATTTTCATAGGAGTAACATAGGATTGTGTTTGTTGTACAAGTATTCACATATTTATGAAAGAATAAATTAAAGTAGAATTGCATAGAGACTACAAGAGTTCTAGACTGAGAGGCTTCAAGGGCAGGGACAATGTCTTGAGGTATGTATCCCCATGTCTGGCCTACTGCCTAATATTTGTAGGAGACATACTTTAATTCTTTGTAGCAGGATTGTTAGATTTTTAACTTAAGGCTCTATTTGCATGACACTAAAGAGTGACTTTAACAGGAGCTTAGGAGGTAGAGCATTATTCATTCATTCAACATAGATTTATTGAGTACTTACTGTACCTAGCACTTTTCAAGACACTGAAAACAGAAATTGTGGAACAAATTCTTATTCTCATGGAATTTTAAAGATCTTGGTTTGTGGAGATCGCAATTTCAAATTACTGTTTTGAAGAGTCTGCATGGCAGTTTAGCTAGAGAAAGGTAATAGACTTGTTGGGCTTTGTTCAGCAAGCATTTGGTGACTTGGCTTATGGTAGAAGCAAACCATCTGCTTGTATAGGGGGTAGTCTGCTGTAGTCAGCTATTTGGGGTGTGAAGAAAGTGGTTTTTACATTTCATACAGGTTTAGGTTTTTGCTGGGTGGATGCAGTACAAGTGCAGAAAAATTAAAGAGGTTTAGGATTTTGGCAAGAGGGTGTTTAAATACCAGGAGGTGAAATCTGAGCAGTTTGGAGGCAAAGGAATGAGCGGTGAGAATGGAAAGAAGCCAAAGGACCCCTTGATGTTAAAGAACTGTTGTTCTGGCCATGATTAAGTAAGCCAGCTGATGATTGGGATATTGTGGTTGTTTGTAGACACTTTAATCATGGGGAGTGACAATGATCTGATGATGGTGACCAGGTCTGGTGTGCAAGGTGGAGGAGGCTGAGGAAGAGCCAAGATCAGTAGCTAGGGTCTTTGTAAGAGGGAGAACAATATTTGGAAGCATCAATCACCAAATTTTCCCTCCCTCCCTTCCTCCCTCCCTTCCTTCCTTTTAGTGATTAAACCCAGGCATACTTAACCACTGAGCCACAACCCCAGCCTTTTTAAAAAATTTATTTTATCTTTTACTTTGAGACAGGATCTTGCTAAATTGCTTAGGGCCTCACTAAATTGCTGAGGCTGGCTTTGAACTTGCAATCCTGCCTCCCGGCCCACTGGGATTACAAGTGTGTGCCACCATGCCTGGCTTACTGGGTCTTTTTGATTCCGAAGTTCATCCAGGGAAGAAATTAGCAGTGGAAACATTTGAGGGCTGCAGTTCCAGGAAGTGGGTATCGATTGTTTGGTAGCAAAATTCAGTACTGAGAGATAACAGGCCCAGGTTCTCTGTGCTTACTCTCTTTGGACCTCATTTCCCTGATTGTAAAATAAAAGCCTCAAGAGATTTAGAGGAAAATAAAAAAAATCTCAACCTGGAAGCAGAATCATTTACTGAATCTGTCAACTTCTCCTAATGGGGGCAGTTGGCCTTATTGGGGAAATGAGTGACTTACCCAAATACAGTTGCTAGTTTCGTTTATACATATGAATGGACAAAAAAAGGTATCTTAGTTTTAATGAAAGAGGGAATTTCAGACTTATGGCTAAATAACAAGAGCAGATGGATTCTCTCATTAAGCAATTAATCTATGCAACGAGAGAATGTAACTTAAAAGTTATATTCTACGGAGATCCAAGGGAAGAAGAGGTCTGTCAATCATGTTCCTGAATTTGGCTGGGGGTTGAAGCACAGATGTTTTTTCTTTCCTGTTGACCCAGGAGAAAACATTTCTTTACTCTCCATATCTAATAGGGATAAGTACATGATAGAAGACTATAGATAGTAAAAACAAATAAAAAGATATTCAACTTCCATTAGAAAAAGTGAGAAATCACTGATCATTTTTAGCTTTAGATTGTCGAAAACTAAAAACATTAATACCTCGTGTTAAAGATTATATTAATACCCAATCTTGGAGACAGAAGATAGTCACACACTGTTGGAGGGGAAATTGACTTGATATTTGTGTTGATAGATGGAACCTTGTTAGTAAAATATTATGTGAGTATATGTTTGAATCAGCATTTTCACTTGCAAGAATTTACTCATCCCCCTCCAAAAAATAAAAAAAATCAAATCCAGCTATGAACAAGAGTGTTCATCACAGTGCTGTATATGAAGAATTGTTTTAACCTAAATGTCCACTGGAATTGGATTGGTTAAAATATGGTAGCAGCTAATATCGATTGAGTCTGTAGTGCCATCACTTGAATGCCAGGTCCTGTTTTAAGCTGGTATTATTTAATCCCTATCTTATAGGTGAATAAGGCATTAAAAAAGGGTTACATTGAACTTAATAGTGATTATAGCTGTGAACAAGTTGAGGGTGTGAAGGCAGGTGTGGGGTTGAAAGAAACAAGGCCTTATTTACATTTACTAGTTAAAGGTAAAGGCTCTATTATGATGTTTGATTTACATTCTTTTCAAGAAATACTTTTTATAATTAATAATTAAGATGTTAGGAATATAGTACCACAGAAGTTTTATGCAGCTCTCATATTTTGTTAATCAAAGGGTCTCTGTGGTCCAATGGTGACAGCTACATTTATGATATTTTGACATAAATGACGTCCTTGAAGCTGGTGGCTATGTTGAGGGTGAGAGAGGTTGATGGTTAGGGAAGTCACACAACTTGCATTCTATTTCCCCATTAAATTTGGTGATACAGGTTCAGTATCTCTTATCCAAAATGCTTGGAACTGGAAGCATTTTCAGATTTTTAATTTTTAGGATTTTGGAATATTTTCATAAACATATTGAGTTATTTTGGAGGATTGCACCCAAGTCTACACAAAAATTCATTTGTGTTTCATATACATCTTATTATACATGTTTCCCAATGGTAATTTTATGCAGTATTTTCAGTGTGCCTGCATTTTGACTGCAGCTTGTCACATGAGGTCAGGCATGGAATTTTCCATTTGTGGTGTCATGTTGGTGCTCCAAGGATTTTGGATAGGATTTCAGATATTCAAATTAGGGGTCTGGATCAAATGAGCATTGAAACAGCTTAGCTTGAGGAGAAAACTGTAAGTTATTCTAGGGCACATAATCGCTATGACTACTCTGTTGAGCTAGCTGTGTATAAAAGCATCTTATTTCTTACACTGAATATGTGGAAATAGGTAAGTATGTCAAACAGAGCATTCCATGGTCTCTGTGTTTCAGCGTTTATGTGTAACCTGTGGTGTAGTTCTGGGAAGCCGTCATTACAAATGTGTTCTGTCTTGATAATATACGTGTGCCTGAGAATGAAGAGTTTTATTACCCAATCTTTTCCTTTTGAATTTTCAGATTTGTAAGTTTTTCTTTCATCACTAACCATTTGACAGTTCTTTGTGAATAGTTAAAAGGCTGTAGCTAAGCCTCTTACGTGTCCTAATTGAGAAACACATTTTTTTTTAGGAAAATGCACATCTGACCTATAATTTTAATTCTGTGTATTGAATCATAAATTTTAAAGCGAGAAGGAATTTTATCAATATTTGAATATTTTGAGGAAACTAAACTTATAAGAGGTTAATGGATGGGTCATCTATTTAGAACAAAAGCAAAATCTCATGCATAATCCCATGAGTCTGGTTTTCATTTTAATTCTGCAGGTGATTGTTGATGACCTCTTCCTAGCCTAGCACCATGCAGTTAAAATTTAACCATGTTTCTCCACTGTGGAGTAATGAGGGGTTGCATGGTAAGGGAATTTTCCTAGCTTACCTCTGTGAAGTTCACCTCTAGAATTTGTGAGGAAAAGTCTAAGTTAATGGAAATATTTTTTTACCACATATCATTCTGGCTTTCTTAGGTAAAATTTGGGAAACTGACTTTACCTACTCTGTGATTTGTAGTTTCTTATCTGGAATTAGTGAGGGAGGACTTATAAGGAGGTGACAAGGTGATCCCTTATAGCAGACCATTTGCTTATGCACTTGAAAGGTACTAATTGCAAGCAAGACTTAAAACTCATGGCTGTGTGTGTATGCCCACAACTTTAAATTCATTTTCAAGCATTCACTATACTCTAACATGTTACCTATAAACAAAAAGCGAGACCCAGTTTCTAAATGTTAGGCCTATTAAATCAAATAAATACTACTAAAAAGTAGTATCTTTACTTGTTTATAAAGATAGTATAAAGAATAATACTATCTTTATTTAAGTCAGGAGCTCAAAATATCAGATGAACATTCCCCAAAAAAAATTCCCCCCCAAAAAAAATTGTCCTAAGTTCATAAAATTAATCAGGTTATAGATAATTTTAGGTGGTTGATCTCGCTTTATGGGAATAAGTGTTTACTATTCTTTTTGTGTATTTTTGTGCTGTTTTGAAAGTTCCAATTATAAAATCACATATTAAATATTTTTTAAAAATTTAAAAAACAGCTAGATAAGGGCAAGTGATTCTCTGTCAACCCTTGCTTATGATATATGTGTACATATGACTTTCATTTTTAAGCAGATATTTTAACACTTAGCAATTTTTAGTGCCTTTTTTTGAGAAATCTTTTCTTGGTGACCAAATTTTTATCAAATTAATACACCCTTATTTTTGTAAATGTACTGATTTTGCAATTCTTTAAAATTTGAGCATAGATTTTGTGAATTTTTGCCAAGTTAAAAATATTAGACTTGGCCGGGCGTGGTGGCACACGCCTGTAATCCCAGCACTTGGGAGGCTGAGACAGGAGGATTGAGAGTTCAAAGCCAGATAGTAACTGAGCGAGGCCCTAATCAACTCAGTGAGGCCCTGTCTCTAAATAAAATACAAAATAGGGCTGGGGATGTGGCTCAGTGGTGGAGTACCCGAGTTCAATCCTCAGTACCCAAAAAAAAAAAAAAATAGACTTGAAGTTTGTTTTCCATTTTTTGGCAATAAAATACCTGCAGCTTTAAAGATATTTAAAAGTTTTTAATTACATTTATTTGGTTATCGTTTTTGTTTGTTTGTTTTAGGTGTAGAAGGTGAGCCCAGGGCCTTTCATGTGCTAGGCAAGTAATCAGGTGCAGTGGTGCATGCCCATAATCCCAACAACTTAGGAGGATTGCAAATTTGAGGCCAACCTCAGCGACTTAACAAGACACATGCTAGGCAAGTGCTGTACCACTGAGCTCCATCACTAGGCTAATTTACATTTCTCAGGATGAGGTTTCAGTCTGTATAAATGCTAAACAATGTCTCAGAGTCTTCATTTATTTCTCAGAAAAATGGTGTAAAAATTTATATTCATACAGTAATAGTTATCCTTTTTTATTTTGCATTTTGAAAAGCTGAGTTAAAGTAAAAAATTGGTAGTGAGTATAATGGTAAAAATTGTGCATTCTTTAATATGATACTGACCAGACTTGAGTAACTATTAATTTAGTGGGAAGTAATAATAAAAATTCAATTTCTTGGGACTGGGGCTGTAGCTCAGTGGCAGAGCACTTTCCTAGCACATGTGAGGCACTGGGTTCGATCCTCAGCACCACATAAAAACAAACAAATAAAACAAAGGCATTCTGTCCATCTACAACTAACCCCCCCAATTTTTTTTTAATAATTCAGTTTCTCAGTCACATCACTGCATTTTAAGTGCTTGATAGCCACTTGTGGCTAGTGGCTAGCATATTGGAAAGCAGAAGTAGAGAATATTTCCATCATTGCAGTGAGAAATAAAGGAAGAGAAAATGAGTAATTAATGGGAAATGAGCCAAGAGATAAAGGCATAAATGGCAGAGGACTTTGGGGAGCAAATGGTAGCTAGGACACTGCAGGGCTTTTACGCTTTTGTAGAAGAAGAGTTATACCAATTTTCTTTGCTTGTATTAGCCTGCTGGGGTTTCTGCCTCTCTTGTTGATAAAGCTACATACATAGAAATGAAGAGAATTACTGAAGGAGGAAGGGGCAAATGTTCCTGGCAGGAGAAGAGGTCTATCGCAGTTGTTTTCCTGTAGATACAGGGTATTTAACTTGTGTACTGGCTCAGAAGCAGTGACACTGCACTATTGACCTAACTAGAAAGCTCATTAAGGCTGTCATGAATGAGTTGTCTTTTTTTTTTTTTTTTTTCCTTTACCAAAACTTCATTGCCTTGTTTTTAATTAAAAATGATTTTACTCTGGTGAAATTGGTATAACAATTCATCATTTTAAGTGAACCGTTCAGTAGCACTTAGTACGTTCACAGGTTGTGCTATGACCTCAGTCTGCTTCCAAGCATTCCCATCGCTTCAAAGGAAAGTATTTACTCATTAGTTAGTTTCTCTACTTTCCCCTTCTTTCCCTAACACCCACTTCCAGTTCTAATAACCACCAATTTGTTCTGTCTCCATAGGGATTTACCTATTCTGGATAGTTCATGTACATGGGATCATACAGCATGTGACCTTTTGTATCTGATGTCTTTCACTTTGAAAATGTTTTCAAGATTCAGCCAGGTCCTACCATATATCAGTACATTTCATTCATTTTTATGGCTAAGATTCCATTGTATGGATGTGCCACCATTTGTTTTTCCATTCAATATTTATTTATTATATTTATTGGTGGGCACTTGAACTGTTTCTATCTTTTGGCTATTGTAAATTGTGCAACTGCGAACATGAGTGTACATGTTTGAGAACCTGTTTTCAATTCTTTTGGTTATATATGTAGGAGCAGAATTGTGGAGTCATATAATTCTACATTGAACTTCTTGAGGAACTGCAAAACTATGGCTGAGTCATTTTACATTGCAATACATTTACATTTTACATTACCACCAGCAATGTATAAGGGTTCTAATTTCTCCACATCCTTGTCAGCACTTGACATTTTCTCTTATTTTTGGTATAGCTATCCTAGTAGGTTTAAAGTGGTACCTCATTGTGATTTTGCTGTGCATTTCCCTAATGCTGATGATAGCATCTTTTTTTTAATTATTTTTATTCATTGTACACAAATGGGGTGCAACTATCGTTTCTCCGGTTGTACATGAAGTAGAATCACACCATTTGCATAATCATACATGTACATAGGGTAATGATGTTTGTCTCATTCTGTTAGTCCCCCCTCTTATTTTTCTCTATACAATCCATCCTTCCTCCATTCTTGCCTCCCCCCACCCCATGTATCATCATCCACTTATCAGAGAAATCATTTGGCCTTTGGTTTTTTGGGATTGGCTTATCTCACTTAGCATGAAGTTCTCCACCTCCATCCATTTACCTGCAAATGCCATAATATTATTATTATTTATGGCTGAATAGTATTCCATTGTATATATATACCACAGTTTCTTTATCCATTCATCTATTGAAGGGCATTTAGGTTGGTTCCACAATCTAGCTATTGTGAATTGAGCGCCTATAAACATTGACGTGACTGCGTCACTGTAGTATGCTGATTTTAAGTCCTTTGGGTATAGACCAAGCAGTGGGATAATTGTGTCAAATGGTTGTTCCATTCCAAGTTTTCTAAGGAATCTACATACTGCTTTCCAGAGTGATTGCACCAATTTGCAACCCCACCAGCAATGTATGAGTGTACTTTTTCCCCCATATCCTTGCCAACACCTGCTTTTGCTTGTTTTCTTGATAATAGACATTCTAATTGAGGTGAGAGGAAATTGTAGGATAGTTTTGATTTGCATTTCTCTTATTACTAGAGATGTTGAAACATTTTTCCATATGTCTGTTGATTGCTTGTAGATCTTCTTCTGTGAAGTATCTGCTCATGTCCTTAGCCCATTTATTGATTGGGTTATTTGTATTCTTGGTGTAAAGTTTTTTGAGTTCTTTATAGATTCTGGAAATTAGTGCTCTATCTGAAGTGCATGTGGCAAAGATTTTCTCCCACTCTGTAGGCTCTCTCTTCACATTGTTGTTTCCTTTGCTGAGAAAAAGCTTTTTAGTTTGAATCTATCCCAATTAATTGATTCCTGCTTTTATTTCTTGCACTTTGAGAGTCATGTTAAAGAAATCTGGTTCTAAGCCAACATGATGAAGATTTGGACCTACTTTTTCTTCTGTTAGGTGCAAGGTCTCTGGTCTAATTCTTCGGTCCTTGATCCATTTTGAGTTGAGTTTTGTGCAGCGTGAGAGATAGGGGTTTAATTTCATTTTGCTGCATATGGATTTCCGGTTTTCCCAGCACCATTTGTTGAAGAAGCTATCTTTTCTCCATTGTATGTTTTGGCACCGTTGTCTAGTATGAGATAACTGTATTTATGTGGGTGATAACATCTTTTTATATGCTTGTTGGCCATTTGTATGTTGTGTTGTCAGCTTCCCATTACTATAATAAATACCTGAGATAATCAACTTATACAGAGAAAAGGTTTATTTTGCCCGTGGTTTAAAAGATTCCAGTTCATGAGCAGACCCATTGCTTTTAGACCAAAAGCAGTGGTGGGGAGTGCATGGTGGAGCAAAACTGCTCCCCTCATGAGTGGAAAGCCAAAGAGAACAAGGAGGTGACCAGGGTTCCATAATCCCCTTCAAGAGCATATCCCTGATGCCCTAAAGACCCCTCACTAGGCCCCAACTCTTAAAAGTTCCATTACCTCCAATGGCACCAAGCTATTAATTTGGGGAAAATTTAAGATTCAAGCTATAGCATGTATCTTCTATGGAGAAATGTCTGTTTATATCCTTTGCCCATTTTTCTGATTTTTTTTGTGTTGTTATTAAGTTATAAGAGTTTTTTTTTTTTTTTTGTATTCTGGATGCTGAATCCTTACCAGACATATGATTTTAAAATATTTTCTCCCATTCTATAGATTATCTTTTTTTTTTTTTTTCTTTAAACAGTGCTGGGAATTGAATCCAGGGCTTCACTCATGGTAGGCAAATGCTTTACCTCTGAGCTATACCCCCAGCCCTGCTATTGGTTGTTTTCTAACTTTCTTGTAATATCCTTTAACATACAAAAGTTTTTAATTTTTGATAAAGTCCAATTTACCTGTTTTTTCCTTTTATTGCTCATGTTTTTGGGTAATATCTATGAATTTTTTGCCAAATCCAAGGTCAAAGGGATTTATTCCTGTGTTTTCTTCTATAAGTTGTGATTTCAGCTTTTAAATTTAGGTTCTTGGTCCATTTTGAGTTAATTTTTTATACGGTGCGACTTAGGCATTCAGGTCAGGATGGAGCAGGTTTTGCTGAACCCTGAGCCCTAGTTGCTTATAACAGCACAATTATTTCTTGCTTACTTCACTACTGTCTCAGTTTGTTCTCTCTGCTTCACTGCTGTTCTGGTTTTTGGTATCCTTCTGTGGGGATGAAGCCTGATAAAGCATCTACCATCTGAAATCACAGTGGTAACATCTTTTGCACTCAAACTCTTTAATGCTTTCACTTGAACTTAATTTCACTGATCAAAGGAAGTCACTTAACTGTGGCCAATTTGAAGAGAGAAGTACAGTCCTAGCAGGTCTCCTGAAGAGAGGGACAGGACGTACACAGTGTTTACCTGAGAACATCGTGAAATATGTTGTTGTTTGCATAGTATTTCAAGTATTTGTTCCAAGATACAAAATTTCAGAAGCATTCCCACTTAAGGGGAGTTTGAAAATATCTGCATTGACTGAAAATTTGAGGTAAATTTTAACTGTGCTTGCTAAAGTTTACTTCTGTATTATTTATAAACTGTTTTGTTAAATGATAATGTTAGTAGGATTTAGTGAAGAGAATCATTGGCTCGATTTAGAAAAACAGTTTTCAAATAGTTTCATAGGAGATGTTTATGCTCTAAGAATTTGAATGCAGGTTATTTGTTTAAATTTTTCTGTGTCAAAATTGTGAAAAAAAAGGGAAAAATAGTAAGAACTGATTTGAGAATATTTAAAACTATTGCTTTTATCAGGATTTTAAATTTAAAAACACATACAAACTGAATAGCTTATAAACCCTGTAGATGGGGATGCACTAGCTTGTGTGCCAGCCATAACCTAACATTAGACTGCAGTCACCTGCACAAGCAACAGACACGTGACATTAACTTACAGTGGTCTAATCCCTCTCTCACTGTACCTAAGCTATAGAAGTATAAAATTAAAATGTATACAGAGTTTCCCATATGTTATTGAACTTCATTAGTGCAAAAGAAAAAAATATTAGAAGGCAGAAAATGAGGACTTGAATTATGGCTCAGTGGTAGAGCACTTGCCTAGCACCTGTGAGTCACTGGGTTTGATCCTCAGCACCACATAAAAGTAAATAAATATATAAATAAAATAGTTATTTTTTATAAAAGCAGATAATGACATTATAGACTACCAGTAGGTGTCAGCTACAGCCTGGGCCACGGGCTGCTTATTCAGCATGCTTTTGGAGCATTTATTCATAAGTGATTTATTGATTTATTTATTATATTTTCAAGAGGCAGTTTTCTAATGAACTCCATTTTTCTCAAGGTCACTAAGCTCATTTTTAAATTAAAAGACAATGTGTTTGTTATTGAAGATATAGTGACGCTCTGTTGGCATTGTTATTTCAGAAGCATTATTTCAGTCCTTAATTACGCATATACCTATACCTCTAAAGAACTGATGAGTTTATTATGGAAATATCAGAATGCTATCTGATGAAGCCAAGCAGGCATCCAGAAAGAATGATTGAGAATGGTATGAGTTAGCCAGATACAAAATTGATATTGTAGCAGATGAAACTAGGTGAGGGTCTAACAGCATTTCTTTTGTGCCCAAGTGTTTTCTTTTTATAGGAGTAGTTCTCTAGTGTAAAAATGAAAGTGTATATTCTCCTTACTAGAAGAAAAGCAAACACTAAAAGAAACATTCCAGGGATTTTGGAGAGATTCATAACATCTGAGGATGGATATTTTGAAGGACCTTATTACATATATTAATATCAAGACATGGGAGGAGAAAGAATCACAGTTTACATCATTTTAAAACTAAGTACAGGGACTGGGGTTGTGGATCAGTGGTAGAGCACTTGCCTAGCATGTGTGAAGCCCTGGGTTCGAGTCTCAGCACCACATAAAAAAATAAAGATACTGTGTCCATCTACAGCTAAAAATATTTAAAAAAATAAATACAAGTGGTTCTGTCAAGAGTGGGTTCTCCATAAATACTTCATTCACTTCATAAGAACATTCATATTCAGTGAGATTTGCTTATTAGAAAAGGGCAAGGATTTATTTAAGTAGCTTGGGATACTATTGCTAAATATTTAAATATATCTGTATGCCACTATGAAATTAATAGTGTTATTGCTTTGTCTAAAATAAACCAATGCATTTCCATGGTGGTTAGTATAAAGAAAGTTATTCCTTAGTATAAAATACCAGCTCTTAATGATATGTTCCTTGCCATTCTCTGCAAAATCATTATACATCTTCATATCCAATGACTAAAATACAGCAAACTAATGAGATTTGTTCTGTTGAATGTTTAGATCTCAAATTGTATACAGTGTGATTAATTAATCAAATAGTTAATATTTATATCGTGCATACCCATTCAGAATTTAATTTTTGTTTTTTAACTTTCCTGCTTAATTTTTCTATTTTTCTGCTTATTGTTAAAAATTGAAATGATACAAGTAGATGGAGAATAGCAATCATAGCCCTTTTCCTGATGATAATCACTGTTACTAAGTTTTTGTATGAAAAATTACTTTGTATTTACAAATATAAAGCTTTCTAATCCCCACTACAAGTGGGGACCAGGTTTTCTATTGACATTATTGATTTGTAACAGGATTTTTGAAAACCTTTGATTTCTTTAGTACCACTATTATGGAGTTACAACAGAATAGATTATATCTGTGATTTCCTAAAGGAACTTTCTCTTAAGACCACTTTTCCCTATGTTACTTCCTGTGCTTAGAAGGCTTACTAGAACTACACTCTTCACTTTTTATCAACCTCTTATAGTTTTTATTTATCTTTCAGAACTCAAGGCAGATCTAATTTCTCTAAAAGACATTACTGATTTGTTGTCATTGATAGAGCTACAGTATGTTTGAATGTAGAATGAAAAAAATTGTTTTGTCTTGACTTTGCATGCTCCTTCAGTCTTAACAATTTATCTTAGGTCTCTGTGTGCATACAAATTTGAACTGTGTGTGTGTCTTGTGCACGCATGAGTTTCTCTATGTGGAGGCCAGCTTTCAGCTTTTCCCCTTACCCAGGGCCTCTAGCAGAGAGGAGCCTATTCTCAGCCTTTGAGTGGCATTGTTCTAGGATTCTTGCCAGGGAAAAGTACTCCTGATGGTCAGTGTCCTCCCCCTGCCACACCAGACCTCACCTCCTCTCTGATCTCAGGACCTTTGATCAGGTCTTGCACTCTCTTGTACCACATGAGCTTCTGTCTGTTCATTCTGAACCTTGTTAGGTCTTAGTACCTGAGGACCCTGAGAATTTTTCTTTCTTTTTCTTTAGGGGTATGACTTGGGAGTTTGAGGGGTACAGTACTTTCCGAGGTTACCATAACAAAGTAATACCAACCCAAGGTCAAGCTTGTTTTGTTTTCTTTGCTGGGGGTGGTGGAGGAGGAGGGGCGGTTCTGAGAGAGAATCTGTTCCATGTCTTTCTCCCAGTCTTGGGGCAGCCAGTGGTCTTTGGTGCTCCCTGGCTTAAGCTGTATCACTCCGGTTTCTGCCCATCATCACATGGTGTTCTTCCTTCTGTGTGTGTCTCTTAAGCACATTTTTTATTTCTTCCATGATCATGGGATGTAAGGTTTCTGGTTTCTCTAAGGGTCATTCATTTTAAGTGTTCAAGTTTATCAATTGTATTACAGCCTCTATAAGCATGAAACCCAGACCTGCTGGTTTATTATTTTCAAATTTTTTTCAAAGTTTGCACCTCTCAACAAGTTGGTACTTTGTCTTTAAATTAATTAGAAATGTTTATGCATTTTTCAAAAATAAAATTTAATTCTGAGTTTTTAATTTTCAGCCAGAAAACCTTGCTCAGAAGCTTCCAAACCTTGTGGAACTGTGAGTCTGTTTACTCAAATTTTTAAAAAACACAAATGGAAATAATTTTAATTCATTTGAATTAAGAGGATATATCATTTTAATGTATTAATTTGTTATTTTTTAATATAATTACCATGATGCTCCTATAGGTAAACCTGTGGTTCTGCTAAGCCAAATAGTATTTTGACTGTTTGGTAAAATTTGGTAAAATTTAAAGTTGTGTTTTAAATATCTTACCTCAGGAAGTAAAGATGATGAATGATGTGTTTTAATTTTTCTGGATACAGTATTTTGGAACAGAGTCCTCTGGATAGTCCATGTAATTGGAAAAATCTATTATTACTACTACTATATGTGCTAATCGATATAAGCAGTTGGATGATATGAAATGTTTAAAAGAGACGTTGAAGGTCTCTTTCCCAGACTTCATTAGTTTTAGTTCTTTTGATGATTAATTCCATAATGCTAAATAGCATGTTTACACCTTTGTTTTTCAATGCATCAACTTTAAGCATCTGCTAACATATATTAAGGAAGATAAATTTTAATCTTATATTTATCTTTCTTTCTAGTTATCTTCTTACTTCATTGCAGGAGGGTTTGCATTTCCTTTTCCTGTTCTCTTCTTTATTTGGTATGATTTTTGGTAGTGTTAAGCCAGTATCTACCTGTATTATCAATTGCTACTTAACAAATCACCTCCATAAATAGTGCCTTCAAAGAATAAACATTGATTGTATTTTCTGAGGCTCTGGAATCTGGGCATGGCTTCACTGGATGCCTTTGCTTCAAGGTCTTCCACAAGGCTCTAGTCAATGTTGTTGACCAGGGCTATATTCTCATCTGAAGAAGGATCCTCTTCTGTGTTCACTGTGGAGGTTGTTGGCAGAATTCAATTCCTTGGAGACCATTGGACTGAAGGACTCTGTTCCTTGCTGACTGTCGACTGGTCAGAGGAAGATCTCAGTTCCTTACTACT
The DNA here is from genome assembly GCA_020662805.1 of Glaucomys volans. Classification (NCBI taxonomy): domain Eukaryota; kingdom Metazoa; phylum Chordata; class Mammalia; order Rodentia; family Sciuridae; genus Glaucomys; species Glaucomys volans. The sequence continues at coordinate 365,926 of JAJEJO010004181.1, forward strand.
TGTCCTTTCCATAGCTCACAGCCTAGCAACTAGTTTCCATTAGAGCAAGCAAGCAAAAGAGCAAGAGAGGAAATGGAATACAAAATCGATGATCTCTTTCTAACTAATCTTGGATATGACATTCCATCACTCTTGCTATGTTGTCCCGGAGAAGTGAGTCACTGGGTCTGCCCCACACTTGAGCAGAGGCTGTTACATAGGGCATGAATGTCAGCTAGTACAGATCAGCCGAGGCTGTCTTAGGGCTGCCTGCCAACCATTAATTCCTAGCAAAGAATTTTATTTGTAATGACTGTGGAATTTTGTTAAAGACTTATTCAGACTTTAGAGAAAAAATCCTCAGGGATTTTACACAATAAGGTGAAACAATCATGAATAGGAAGATTGGAACATAATACTCCAAACTATTATATGCACAATGACTGTCAAATTTTAGCTCAACAGTATTTTTTTTTTTGAATTCTTTAAAAGTATTTTGACTGTTTTTAAATTCTTATGAGAAGATAGTAGGATTCTTATCCTTTTCCACATACATATAATATGTCATCTTTTTCTGACTGCTTTCAAGATTTTCTTTTATTCCTCTTGGTTTCCAGCAGTGTCTTGATATGATTTTAGCCATTTTGCATAGTAACTATACCCTGCCTTCGACTGGATGCTCTTAATAAAAAGAGGAGCAGGGAGAAAGAACTTAAACTCTCCCAGTACTATTCCAGCTTTTAAGTTTTGACTTTCCTCCAGAATTGGCTTGTTTTTGTTTACTGTACAGTGCCTAAGGATTGGTGTGTGAGTGTGTGTGTGTGTGTATGTGTCTGTCTGTCTGTCCTTGGTGTTTTCGTTATTCCCTGCCAGAATATCAGTCCAGCGGGAGATTATACTGCTGTACTGGAATTGAAACCCACATTCTTTTATTTTAACCTGTTTCTTTATAATTAAAGTGGAGTTTTGAAATCAACTTTAGTTGGTTCTTTGATTTTTGAGCAGTTTGATAACCAGGCCTTTTTATGACATGTTTGAACCATTTACATTTAATGTATTATTGATATGATTAAGTTTTCAGTCTCCTTGTTCCAGCTGTCTTTTGTTATTTTCCCCCTCCTTTCTTTCCTTTTTAATTATGCTAGTGTTTAGGATTCCATTTTAATAGTATTGTTGGCCCATTAACTCTACCTCATTTCATTGTTGTAAAATTTATGGTGTTTTTCTGTTTCCTAACATAGTCTGTGTTCATGTGAAATCACCACCACTTTACATGCACATGTAACATAAGGATGTTTATATTAGTGCTTCCAGTTCATCTTCGCCATGCTTTGTGCTGTTGTCAGGTGTTTTTGTGTGTATTTGTGTTTGTGTGTGTGTGTGTGTGTGTATGTGTGTTTTAATCAGATTCTAGTAGGCAACAGAAACCACACCCCTAATTTAAATAAGTAAAATCAATACAAAGATTTTTTAAAGTAGCAAAATGTTATTAAATACCAAAGAAGTTAAGAAAGACTCTGTGGAGATCAGATTTAATACATATAAGCAGGTACTGCTTCTGAGTTGAGGGGAAGAAGACAGTGAAGAAACTAAAGATTCTTAGGAGCGTACCAACCCCCAGTCTGAGAGTTAAGAGCTCTTCAGAGAAGGCATGGCTGCCTGAAGAACATATTGCCTGCTGGTAGTGAAGAGACTCTGAAGATGCATAAGCCAGAGCTGGTGTGTTATAATGACTCACTGTTGCAGGAGGATGTTGGCAGCCTGGAGCTGGTCTGTAGTAGCAGCTGGCAGACAGTGTGGCAGAGCCACTGTAGAAGGAGCCAAAGAGTAGTGGGACACTTACCTGAAAGTTAAGCTACAAGCTGACTTATAGCTGGATGGGAAACAGTGGCCTGAGGCTGCATCAGAACTGCCACAAAAATGGCTTCTGGGTGGAGAGAGCGTAGTTTGAAAATGTGACTTGAGTTTGTCTAAGAGGGCTGCTGAGGGGAGTGCTGCTGGGATCTGGCTTCTGTCCTAAATTAAAAATGAGAGAGGAGGTAGAACCCAGAATGGTGGTGACTTCTTACTTGACTTGTGGAGTCACTTCAGCCCCCTCTTTTGAGAAAGCATTAATCTAATTGGTTTTTTGAGAAATCATTAAGTCTAATTGGCAAAGGAGAGGTGTTGACAAATTTAGCTCCAGGATCAAAAAAGACAGCAAAGAAGTTTGATTTGAACTTGAGAGACAGGAAACTGATAATTGAAAAACATAATTTTTAAACAGTTTATCAAAATTAAAGTGAAAAAAGTCATATATTTACTTCTATATTCTCTCATATTTGGCTTGCTTGGAAAAAGTCTTTATTTCCCCCTTTTTTTTTTAAAAAAAATAAATGTTTTACTTTAAGATAATGGTAGGTTCACATGTAGTTGTAAGAAATAATATAGAAATATTGTGTACTCTTCTTCCACTTTTCCCCGTGTTATTGTCTTACTGCCTTACTATAGTACAAGATCTCTACCAGGAAATTGACATTGGTACAATCCACTGCCTTATTCTGTTTCATCAGTTTTTCATGTTCTCATTTGTGAGTTTATATTTAATTATGTGCAGTTTTCTCAATATTTATGTTAACCACTTTTATCAGTATATATTTGTGTAATTGTTCTCATAGTCAAGGTAGAGAACTCTTCATCAATTTAAGAATCACCTGAACTATGCTTTTTTGGAGGGGGGTGGTGGTTACTGGGGGTTGAACTCAGGGTAACTCCACCACTGAGCCACATCCCCAGCCCTTTTTTGTGTTTTATTTAGAGTCAGGGTCCCACTGAGTTGCTCAGTGCCTCCCTGTTGCTGAGACTGGCTTTGAACTAGGATACTCCTTCCTCAGCCTCCTGTACCCCAGGGATTACAGGCATGTGCCACTGTGACCGGCAAGCTACCCTTTTGTAATTAAACACCCCCTCCAACATCCTGGCAGCCATTTAACCTATTCTTCATATCCCTATGATTTTGTCATTTTAACAGTGTTATATAAATGGAATTATACATTTTGGGATTAATGTTTTTTCCCCCCATTCAACTTAATTCCCTTGGGATTCATCCAAGTTGCTACATGTGTCAATAGTTTATTCCTTTTTCTTGCTGAGTTGTGTTTCATGATATGAATACGATATATTCACCCCCATTGAAAGACATATTTTTTCCAGTTTAGGGCTATTATGAATAAAGCTGCTGTGAACTTTTGTGTACATGCTGTTTTGTAAATAAGTTTTTATTTCTTTGGGATTAATGGATAAGATTGCAATTGCTGAGTCACGTGGTAATTGCATGTTTTATTTCTTTTTATTGAGATACAGTTCACATATCAAAGTTTACCCTTTTAAAGTATATGAGTTCAGTGATTTATATTCACAGGGTTATACAACCATTATTATTGTCTAATTCCAGAACATTTTCATCACCCTAAAAGAAACAGACTAACAGTCATTCCATGTATGTATCCTTTTGATGCTGTTGTAAATGGAATTTTCTTTTTAATTACAATTTAGAATTGTTCATTGCCTGGTATATAAATATATAGAACAGAATTTTGTATGGTAATCTTATGTTCTGCAGCCTCGTTGAACTCATTTATTAACTCTGTGTATGTATTTGTGTGTGTGTGTGTGTGTGTGTGTGTGTGTGTATCTTAGGATTTTTGTTTATGAGATCATGTTTTTTTGTCAATAAAGGTACCTTTACTTCTTCCTTTCCAATCTGTTTATGCCTTTTTATTTTCTTGATGAATTGCCCTGGCTAGAACATAGAATGTTGAAAAGAAATGAGAAGAGCAGGTATTTTTGATCTTAGGGAAAAGCTTTCAGTATTGTTTTGTTTTGTCTTGTTTTGTTTTTGCCATCAAGTGTAATATTAAATGTTTGTTTTTCATAGGTATTCTGAAGTTGAGAAAGTTCCTTTCTTGTTTATTATTTTTTAACTTAAAAGGATGTTTGCTTTTGTCAGTTTTCTCCCTCACCTATTGAGATGATCATGTGGTTTTTATTCTTTATTCTACTAATCTGGTGTATTATATTGATTGATTGATACTTGAGCATTGAACCACCCTTATATTACTGGGGTAAATCCTATTTGGTCTTGGAGTATAATTCTTTTTATATGTTCTGGATTTGGTTTGTTAGTATTTTGTTGTAGAATTCTGTAGCTATCTTTATAAGGGATATATATATTCCTCTGTAGTCTTTTTATGTTATAGTATCTTTGTCTGGATTTGGTATCACTGTTATTGGCCTCATCGAATGAGTTGGCAAGAGTCCCTCCCCCAAACCCCTGGTCCACTTTTTAAAATATGTTTGGTCAATAGTTTTAGTGGCCTCTGTCTAAATCACTGGCTGACAACTAATTTGAGGTTACTCTAGGCCTATTCCAAAGAAGACCTATTCTAAGACCTATTCATAAGCCATTCATTAGACAGAGACTCCTTAATTGACTGAATCTGGTCCCTAGTCTTTACTGAGGAACTCTGTATGAGTGTTGTGATGTATGTTCACCTCTCAGTTGTCAGCAGTTTATAACTCTGCCTTAGCCTTCACTTCTTGCTTATGTAGAGCTTCCAACTCAACAGAGGTGGAAGAGTAGGACAAGACCTCGTCATGTCCTACCTGAACATTTGCATAGCTGTGGCCATGTGTACAACCCCACATATGCCTGCAATCTTCTAGATTCCCAGGAATATGCCAGGTTTCCTCTGGACTGCTTTTCTTTTTAAGGGTTTCAGTTTGTATTGTTTGTATCAACTGGTACTTATTGCCTCAGGCATTTGTAAAGTTAAACAACTGCCTGTCATTTATTTCAGTTCACAACACCCAAGATAGGGTTTTTGTGCAAGGCTAGCTCCTTGAAAGATAAATAGACAACTTTACAAGTAGCATCTTCTGGGGAACCCTAAGACAAGTTGAATAATGACAGCCCCAGGGAATGAGGCTTTGAAGGGCTCCAGTCTGGTTCTAGCCCAGGGTGCTGCTGTTCAATTTGGTTGTGGACTTTTGGTTTTTCAGGATTCTGCAGAGCTGGAGAGTGAGAGAGAGGAATATGGTTAGCGAAAACACTACAAAGCTCCTGGCGCACTATGCTTAGACATTCTGCCATTTTTTTTCCTTACATAAATGCCCTGGATGTTACTGCAGGCCTTGGGTTCATTTCCATAGCCCTATATATGTAACTTCTGAAAAATTTTGCCAGTATTCTCATTGGTTTTATGGAAAAGAGAATTTTTGGAGGTTTGTATTCTACCACTTTTTCTCAGTTTTTAGTTTTATAAGAACTGCCCAATAATTTTCCTGCTAAGCTGTGCCATTTTACATTTCCCTTAGCAATGTAAGATTACCCCAGTGTCTGCATATCTCACTATCTTTTGGCATTGTTACTGTTTTTCATTTTAATCATTTTGATAGATGTGTGGTTTATTACTGTGGTTTTCATTTGTAGTTCTCTAATGGCCAGTGATATTGACATCTTTGCATATATTTATTCAACATTGGTATCTTTGGTGAAGTGTCTGTCTTCATCTGTTGCTTTAATTTTATCTTTTACTCTTGAGTTTGAAAAGTTCTCTATATAGTCTAAAAATGAGGACTTTTTTTGTATTTTGTTTACAAATATTTTCTTCCAGTATATAGCTTGTTTTTCCGTCTTCTTTATGTTCTTTTGTGAAATATTTTACATGTTGATGAAGTCCAGTTTATCAATTTTTGCTTATGTGTATCATGCTTTTGATGTCAGTGTAAGAATTCTTTATCTCTAAGTCCTAAATATTTTTCTCTTTTTCTTTGCCTGTAAAATTCTATGGTTCTTTTGTTGTATATTCATCTTCTATGTTTTTTCAACGATGTGTCTTTTAGGATTGAATTCTTATTTGCCAGGTTGCTGTTTTGTTTTTTATATCAGCATTTCATGATGTTCTTTATCCTCTGGCTTGCAGAGTTTCTGAGGAGATATCTACAGTTCTTGTATTTGTTCCTTTGTGTTTAATGTGTCTTTTTTACCCACCTTGGGCTACTTCGAAGAGTTTTTATTGTTTATTGATGTATTGTAGTTTTTGTTTTCCTTATCCTTTAGTTTTATTGTGATTTTTGAGTTTGTATCTTCATAGTTTTCATCACATTTGGACAATTTTTTACATTATTTCTTCGGATATTTCTTTTTAAAAAAAATTTTTTCAGTTGTTAATAGACCTCTTTTTTATTCATTTATTTATATGTTGTGCTGAGAATTGAACCCGGTGCCTCATACATGCATGCTAGGCAAGCACTCTACCACTGAGCCTCATCCCAGCCCAGATATTTATTTCTATGCCCATTTTTGTGCCCCATTTATGGGACTATTATATATTTGTTAGACTTTTTAACATATCCCATTCTCACTAAGATTGTGAGGATTTTTTGTTTTTTATTTTTATTTATTTTTTATATTTTTGTTTACTGGGGATTGAACTTAGGGAGACATCTACAGTTCTTGTAGATATCTCACTCAACCACTGAGCCACATCCCCAGCACTGTTTTGTATTTTATTTAGAGACAGGGTCTCACTGAGTTGCTTAGTGGCTCGATTTTGCTGAGGCTGGCTTTGAACTCATCCTTCTGCCTCAGCCTCCTAAACCTCTGGGATTACAGGTATGGGCCACTGTGCCAGCAAGATTGCGAGGTGTTTTTTTTTTTGTTTTGTTTTTTGTCTTTTTTTATATGCTGAAACAAATTGCATTTTTCTGGTGTCAGAGTCAGTCACATTTTCTTTTCAGTCTGATCTGTTACTCCTACCCAGTGATGTTTTTACTTTATTGTATTTTTGATCTCTAGAAGTTCTACTTATTTCTTCTTTATATCTTACCATTGTTACTATGTCATCTTTTCATTTAAATACCTAAATATAGTTACTATTGCTATTTTAATGTCCTTGTTTTCTAATTTCATCATTTGTCACACTGGGTTTATTTGTTTGACTATTTTTCCTCCATTTTGGGGTCATGTTTTCCCAATTCTTATCACATCTAATATTTTTTGATTAGGTAATGGGTTTTATAAATTTTACATTATTGGATGTATAGATTTTGTATTTTTTGTTTTGCTTTTTTCTGGTATGCTGTTATTGGTAGTTTTGTTTCATCCTTTCAATAATGGCTTGTTTTTGTGCTTTCTTACAGTAGGTCTAGAGTAACCTTTAATCTAGGGATAATTTAGCCCTGTTAAAAAGGCCTGAGCTTTCTAGGATCTCTTCTGAATGCCCCAGGAGATTAAGAAGATTTGGCACATCTGCTCAGAACTTGAATGTCTACGCCCTATTTAAGCTTTGTGGACTTTCAGCAGATAACTTTTCAGTTGCTTTTTTGCCTGCAGTTTCTTTTATTCATGTGCATTTTAGAAATCAGCTAAGAGTTAAGGATCCCTTATTTAAATTTTTGGAGGTTTTTTTTTTTTAATCTTTTTTCTTTCTTTTGGTAGATTCTTCTCAAGTGCCACCATATACCTTCCAGCTGCTTGAACTCTGATATGTTTCTGTAATTCAGCAAGACTTCTTTTACAAAGAATTCTCTTCCTGTTCATAGTCCAGAATTTGCCTCCAGGAGGAAAGCTTGGAGATAATGTGTCTTACCTCGATTCCTTCCTCATAGGGAACAAAGTCTTAGTTGCCTCTTGTCAGTATCTGAAAATAATTGTTTCATTTATTCTATCTAATTTTCTTGTGTTTATCTTGTCCCTATTACTCCATCATGCCTGGCAGTTGAAGTCTTTCTTCTTGAATTTAAAAAATTAATAACCTTTTAATTTTAGAATAATTTTATATTTATAGAAAAGTTAGATATCTCAGAGCGTTCTGGTATACCCTTTATCCAGTGTCTCGCGTTGTCAACATCTTACAATTCCATGGTACAGTTGCCAAAATTAAGAAACTGACATTGACATATTACTATTAAGTAAACATCTTTAACTTTATTTTAAAAACTGCCAAGGTATTTTCCAAAATGGCTATATCTCAGAGTGGCATTCCAGTAGCAGTGAGTGAGAACCCTTGGATTATTTGAGTAGAGGAACTAGATGAAAATTGGTTACATTGAAACATCAATATTTCAACTACTCTGAAATTATACCAAAATTAAGTAAAAAGAAATAACTTAAAATTGAAAATCTTAAGTGTGTGGTTACAAATGACTCATGATAACTGTAACAATACTATTCAAGGAACTCTTCCTTGTATGCCAAGCACTGTTCTAAGAGTTTTACTTTTAATATCTTGTATGATCCCTACAGCATCCTTATATTGTTGGTGTTTTTACTGATGCTTTTGTAGATTAAGGAGTAATTTCCCCCATGGTCCCATTTTATGAAGGTGCAGGCAGCCTTGCTCCAGAACCTTCACTCTGTTCCACTCTGCCAGTGATGATTCTCAAGTGTTTGTACCTGAGAATTACCTGAGGATGGGCTGGGGTTGTGGCTCAGTGGAGGAGCACTTGCCTAGCGTGTGTGAGACACTGGGTTTGGTTCTCAGCACCACATATTAATAAATAAATAAAATAAAGATCCATCAACAACTAAAAAAATAAAAGAACTACCTGAGGAATTGAGATAGTGTTTCACTTAGTACAGGATGTCCTTGAGCACCAATATCATAGAGTCCCCTGGTGATTTATGTCAGAATTGGGAACACTTTTATACATTTATACAGCATCTTTGTTATAATGTATAAACATTTAATGTATTAAAGTGTACTTTTAAATTGTCAATAATAATAGTGGTTTCTTTAGTGCATATTTTAAATTTAGACATTTAAAGTTTTTTTTAAAGTGTGGTGCTAGAGCCCAAATCCAGGGCTTGATGCCTGCTAGGAAAGCATCTACATACTGTCTACAGCTGATTTAATCCAACATGGAATAATATTCAGAAAACTATTTCTTATTTTTCTTATTCTGTGTTCATTGACATTTTTAACATTTTTAGGGTTTTTTAGATGTAGAAGAAAATTTTAGATTCTACTTTATAATACTTTACAAGGATTTATTTTTAAAGTAGGGTTGAACATAAAGTTCACTAAAATCTAGTTCTTGTCTCAAAATGAATGTTGTAAATTAATTTTCTTAAATGGTTAGTGCTTAATTTCCAGCAGTCACTATTGTTTTGCTCTCAATAGCTGGTTAGTGTTGGTTGCATGGAGTTTCCACTAGAGTGTGCTAAAGATATTTCAGTGGGAAAAGTGTTAATTACCTAGACTTGTCTGAACTTGTCAGTCTTGGCAATTTTTTTTAAAGAGAAGAATTTAATTTTGTGTTTATGAAATTCCATTTGTGTAATAAATTCTGGACCTTGACAATTGAGTATATCTACAGATACTTTAAATGATGAATAATTTATCTTTATTCTTGTTTCTCAGTAAACTTGCCAGCTAGAAATATCTTTGATTTTCTTATGCTATTATCCTTTAGAAGCTAAGAGTTGTGTCTCCCTTTCATAATAGAGGTTGATTTTTCTTTACATAATGTATTTCTGAAAATCTGAATAATGTAAGATGAACTGGAGGAATAATTTGTTTTATGAGGTTGAAAATAATTTTATGCATGCTTTTATTTTAAAATAATAAGTACATGTATTTAATATGCAATTCTAGCATAACATTACTCTCAAAGTATAATTGATTGTCTGTGATAACCATGTGTTTTGTGGTGATACATTAGAGTAGGGTGAGAAAGTAAGTTTTGGTTCATTTACATTTGATACATTTTTAAGAGAGTGTTTTATTAACTGCCATTACCTGGCAAAAGTACTGAATGATAACAGCTGTTTTTCTTTCTTTTTTCCTCCTTTTCCTCCAGGTACCTTCACTCAAATAACATAGTTGTGGTTCCAGAAGGTAAGCACACCTAAAATTTTTAGCTAGAAGAGAATATAGTTAAAACTTTGCTTTATAAGTAGAACAAATTATCTCTTTTAACTTATCTTGTTTGGTGTGTTGGGGAATTTTAATTATAAAGCACTTTTAATATATTAGTTTCAAAAACTTTTCCCCTAATAAGCCCAGTTAAGAATTGTGATTAAATAAATTAAGTCTAAAATAGTTAAAAGCATAAGAAATCATTATTCTGTAAGTTGCTAATAGGTTAAAAATAAAATGAATTCTAAATGTAATAAATCCAGTTAAGAATTTTGGTTATACTGCCTTTGTGTGTTAATTTTTGAATCATGTATGTAAGCAGATTTTTACAGTTTGAATGTTTTTATTTGCTTTCTTTTTAAACATATTATATTTTATCTCTAGGCAGAAATATTTATCACTTACATAAAAATTAAAGATCAATGTTTTTATTATTTTGTGAACAACTGAGACAGGATGGGTATTAAGCATTAAAATGTTTTAGGTTGGAACACTTTTGCTAAAAATTTGCTATAACACTGAGTCAAACTCACTTTGTTTTTCCCCTTCTCTTCCATGTGAAGCTATTGGGTCCCTTGTAAAACTCCAGTATCTGGATCTTAGTGACAATGCCTTAGAAATTGTTTGCCCAGAAATTGGTCGTCTGAGAGCTTTACGTCATCTTCGATTAGCTAATAACCAACTGCAATTCCTACCTCCAGGTAATAATACTCTATAGGGTACAATAGTTTCTGTCTTTTATAAATCTATTTTTATCCATGTTTTTCTCTGTATGTCTAGGCAGTGGGCTATGGATATAAATGTATTTGCAAGTATTTGAGTATCCATTTGAAGCTGACACCAGGGTATGTGGGTGAGACTCTGACTCCTGATACAGATATGAGAAGGCAGCATTTAACAAGATAGAGCTACAGTTATTACAATTGTACTTTACAAACAATGCCTCTTCCAATCTCTGCCTTAGCAAACTATTTGTACAAAGAGCTCCTTCAGTTCTGAATTTCACATAAGAGAATTTAGGTGAACTTTGGTATAATCATTTTAGTATACAAAACACAAATACAGTGGTTTTTGTTTTTTGTTTTGTTTGGGTTTTTTGCCTTATTCTCTAGTGAGGTAGTGATGTAAATCAATTTTGATTTAATAAGGAATCACATTAGAATGTATTAGTACAACTTAAATTTGAGTCTTTGAATTGTCAGTTCTGCCTGCTGAATATCTGATTCGATTCTGATATGCCTATTGGCTGATAATTCTAAAGCCCTACATTCCCTTGAAAGTGGCATTAAACCTCTTGATTTTTGGGGGAAGGGCATTCCAAGGGCCTTTCTCTGTGAAGGTGCACATTGTTAAATTCTACTGTCATATATCATTTCCCATCTAAACAAAGAAAGATGAAGTATGATTTAAGAATAAACTTGTGCTTCAGATATTACATGAGAGTTAACATATATTCAAGGATGAGCTGAAGAAGATACAAATGTCACATTGGCAGGAATTATTTTTACATAGTAACTTTCAGAAACAGCAACCAGCCTTTTAGTGTATACAGTGGAATGTGTGACTCAAACAAAATTACAAATTACTTTGTGTCATAGAACTAGAGGGTTATATGAAAATATTAAAAACTTAAGGTTAAATCCATAAATTAAGAAGTCTGTGATATTTCTTTGTAATTTTTCCAGTACATACATTTCTAAATGAGCATAGTAACTGATTGTTTTACCTTTCTACCTTAGCCTTAATATATAGGTCCAGTACTGTTTACAAAAATGATATTAGTAGAGCAATGACTTTGCTTTAAAAAAGTTTTTAAACCTCATATAATCAGTGACTTATTGTTTCCATCTATAGTTAAAACAAAAAATTTCAATTCAATATAGAAATACAATCTTTATGGTATATTACATTTAATACATATAAAGGCTGGGTGGTATTTCATTACTCTGGCTTTCATTAAATTTATATATTCAGATATCCAGAAAATTAGATTCTGTTTTGAAGATTGCATAGAAAGTGTATCACCAAAGATAATATTTTCATATATGAGAAGAGGTATTTTCATATAATATTTTCATATAAGAGATAAGGAATCAAAATATATGGAAATAATGCAATGTCTGCAAACGCTGTTTACATTCATTTAAAAACATACAGATATACAATTTTGTTTTGTGTCTTCTATTATTCTGTCTTTTCCTGTAATGAAGATCATTTTGTGGTAGAATGTGGTCATTTCCTTCAATTATGTGTTCTCAGAAATTAAGGATGTACTTCTGATATCACCAACTGCCTCCTAATAATCTCCTAATAACCAGGGAACAGTGTATGTTTCTTGACTACTTTCATATATTTTTAAGTTTTATTTCACTTGTTATACAAGAGAGTTGAGTCATATATTTTTTTTATCTTATTTTCCTAGCTTTTTTCTATTGTTTTGAATAGGAACTTGTGATTAAGCATGATTGTATTTTTCTTCCTACATGACCATGAGTAGCAATGGACAAGGCCCTTCTACTTATTCCTATCACTTATACATCTCATTTTGAGGTCATTGTAACTATTGTGATGTGAGTGAGTTAGGAGATAGGTGTACATCCCCTAAATGTTAGTGTCTGAAGACATACTCTGGAAATGTTTTCTAACTATAGAAAAGAAGCGTGAGGGATTATGATGTTGATACCTGATTTAGAGCCCCTTCTACATAGTCCATGCTGTTATGTAGACTTCTTTCACGTCACATTCCCTCAAAAGGCTTCCCATTTTACCATGGTTGTGTGTTGTGGTTGGAAAGCCTTAAAATACTAGTCCATATCCACTACTTAAAAATTGAAAAATATTTGAAACATTTGAAAAATTTAGGTGGATATAGAAAATTTTAATATCAGGATGTAAGAATGAATTACAGAGCTTTCACAAATTCCTTGAAATTGTAGAGTGCAGTTGATGTTTATATATCTGTATTGCTGTGAGGAGGTTCAATGTTTTCATTACTTTTGAAACAGATTTTAGATTTATGTGGTTGCTATCTAGTGGGTAGTTTGCCAGGACCTATTTTTTCTGGGAATTTCTTTTTTCCCTGTTCTATTGGATTACCAGGTACTACCATTTTCTACCACATCCCATTGTTTTCTCACCACATTTCATTGGTCTAGCTTTAGGTACCTAACCCAACAAACAAAACCAGTTATTTTCCTGGGAATTTTGAAGAGATTGGTATGAGAGAAGGAAAGAGTACAGAGAAAGCAGGAAAAAAATTTAAATCAGTCTTTCTCTGTGGGATACTGCACAGTACTGGGTAATCTTATGAGGTACTGGTAGTAACCATGTGGAATGGGAGACACAGCAGTGAGAGGGCAGAGAAGGCTTCCCTAAATTTTAATATTCCAGTCCCAGATCCTGTTCTTGAGATCCACAGGATTTGTGCTTAGTAAAGACCTGACGTAGGAATGTGAAGACAAACACTGCTTTTGCAGTTCTGTTTGGGTTCCACTTCCCTCTGCTGTGATCTAGAATGTACCCCTCAGCAGAAAGGGCTCATCTCTCGTGTTCCTTTTCTTCAAGACTTGTAGTTCTGTATTGCTCGTCTGTTGCTTGAAAACAGTTTGCCTCAGAGGTTTTTTGACTAGTTTTCTTGCGTTTTGGTGGGAGGCAAGTCTGGTATCAGTTACCTTGTCATGTCTATTTGATGTTCTTTGATTTCTCATCTGATAAATCAATAAGAAGCATGATAAATCATTTATAAGAATCAGAACAAATCATATATAAGATTGCTTATCTGCATTTGTATATACACATATATATTCTTACGTATATGCCACTTAGACATTTATATATTGCCTTCCCCTACTCCCAGTATCAAAACTAGCTTTTTTATAGAACAAATTTAAACTAATATTCTCCTCAAGAATCTAACTTGATGAGATAAAAATATATGAGCTATTATTAAGAGAACTGTGTACCTATCAATGTAGGATTATTGGGAAAGAGTTTCTATCAGTGCAGGGATTCTTGCCCAACACTTTATTTGTCACTGTAAAGACCACAAAGACTGGTGTATGTAAGAGGAGATAGAAAAACCAGCTAGTCCTTGTTAGGAGAATTCTGATACATTTTGGGATTTGCCATCAACTCTCTGTGAATTCCCATGGGAGAAGGTTATAGTAACAAACAAAAAGTAACCAGGAGCTAGAAAAGATATTGCTTGCATCTGGCGTATAAATCAGCCTGTTTTTTGAAAAGCTTTTATCCTTGAAAAGTTGTTTTGCATACCAAAAAAGGAAGGATTTTTAGTCCAAATTAAAAACATGAACATATTGTACTTCAATGGCTAAAAGTACACACAAACACAGAGATATGTCCTATATACAATCAGCATGAAGTGTTCCTAAACTTAGGCTTCAAGTATGATCAACTTTATTATTTCTTAAATTTTATTATTATTTTGTTGTTGTTGTTGATCCTCTGTTGTCTTATTGGGATGAAATTTAGTATTTTGGTCTGTCCCATTGCCTCCTAACTTCTAAAATCTCCTAATCTTCTAAAATCTAAATGCTTACTGGTTTACTCTGGAGGGGGGGAGGAAGGAGATCAGTCTTTTCTCCTGGATGCTATAGTAAAAACCAGGGCCTGGTTTCTCTGGGCTTCTCTGTTACTTGTTACCATTTGTTGGGACTGTATTGTCACTGGGTGCATACTACAGTGATTCTTCAGAGTGCAGAGCCCATCCCATAGTTACAGGCCTGGCTATGGGTGTTCCATCGTGCCTTACAGTTTCTTATGATGCTAGGTGACCCAGGTACACTGGGTCAGTTCTGACTTCTTTAACTCTTCGACTGCACCTGCATCCTCAGTGGACATCTCAAAAGAGGTTCCCTTTTTGAATCCTCAGAACACTGTTTTATTTTGCCTGTGTCCCCAGATAATTGAGGCTGTTCTTCTGATATTATCCACCTTAGCTCATTGACCTTTTTGGGTGATTTATCCTCTGGGAGTCTGGGCTCTTAACTTATTATGCATTAGTGCTGGTAGTAGTATTTCTGTCACTAAAAATGCTTCTAAAAATGCATTCCTGGCAGAGTTCCCCTCTGGTGTCACCAGGCTATGTACATGTGGCCATTAATATATGTAAATAGACTGTGTATTTTGTGGGATTATCTATATGGCCTGGGAGACTTACTATTTGATCTTCTTAACAAGAAATGCGTGTTGGCTCAAAGTATACTATGCTGTGTACTAGAGAAAGTGGTCATCATGAAGAAGAACAGGCTTCTGAGAAACTTATGTTTTACTGTCCAATATTTTAAAACTTCCTAAGAAGGAACTAGACAGGAGAAGGAAGTATTGACTGGGTTGCTAGATGACCACTGAGTAAATGAATAAATTGTCTGCCAGAATTCTAAGCTCATATTCAGAATTTTATAGACCTAAGTTTGTAGTATGTATAGTAGTTTATTAGTAAGTTAGTAAAGTAACTTTATAGTTTAATTAAATATATATTAGTAACATACAGATATTTTACTTCAATGTTTACATAAAATTATTTTGGTATACTAGATAAAATAAAACACATTGATTTCTCAAAAAATATTTTCAGATACTATTATGTATTGTGAAATCTGCTTATAAATGGAGCTAATGCCTTTACATTTTATTTGCAGTCTTTTATAAGCTTTAACAATTTGACAAAAACCCGAGGATAAAAATGGCCATTAAAATTTGGGAAAAAAAGTTTTGTTTTCTGGACCATGTGTCCTTAGAGCTCAGAGTCAAATACAAAAAATAATCCTTTTTAGGAAAGGTGTAAAGGGAAATGGTGAGAAACTTGCCAAATGCCTGAAAAACAAAAGTTCATTGTGACAATATTTGGGAGAAAAAAAAAAAAAGTAAACGAAAAAAAAAAATGGTCCCTGAGATTTGGAAAGTCTTTACCATCAATCAAGCTATTGGTTAATGTACAGTGAGCTTCTTTCTGTGGACCTTTTGTTTGTGGAAGAATATCTAAAAGCAACTAGCCTCCTATCCAAATTCACCTCCCATGCAATATTTCTCTTCCTTGTCTATGTGCAAATAATTTATTATCCCATAGTGTAGTACAAGCTGAGTGTGGACAGTGATGACAGTACTGAGGTCATTGAAGATGGTTTAAGGAGAAGTCCTGTTTGAGGTGAGGGACTGAGCTGATAAGTGAGTGGTATGCAGGAGCAAATGAGTGAGATGTGGATATTTTTAACTATTTCTGAAATGCATCCATTTCCTAGTCTGTCATACACATGGTTTCCAACATTCTGTCTCTCAAAGATTTGGTAAACTATTTCTTCAGTTAAAATCCTTCCTTTAAATAAATTGACTAAAGTGTTTTGATTGTCATGATAGAAACCTATACTGGGTTCACGATAATTTTTTTTATGATGAGTACCAGGAAGCAGGGATTTTTTAAAAACTGATGAATATAGAAATAGTCTTAATCTTTTGGAGTAAAATTTTCTTGAGAACTTATCAAGTGTATTTTTGTAGACACAGCCTATTCATGAGACTTTGGAGATTTAGTTGTTATTTTTGTATCAAAATCAGCTTGCAGTATTTTAGAGGTGGCATGGAGTAATTTCTTCTATGACTTTTGATATTTTTGCACACTTGCATTCATAGTTCATTTTTACTAAAGAACTTTCAAGTATTGAACACTTTTCTTAATAGTAATTTGATATTCTGCCCTTGTTAACCAAGCTTTGGGGATAAAAGCAAGTTTTAGATACATAAACAAAGATTTTATTTTTGTGGTTACTTTGTAGCTTCAGTTGGTTTTTTTTGCCTTGATTTCAGTATATTGTTTTTTGTGACATGATGAGAAAATTACAGTCTCAGGTCATACTATTATAATTGTGAAGAAAAAGAAACTGGAAGAATCTAGGTTAAGTGCCAAAACAAATATTTCTTAAAAAGTAATGTGTTCAGTATGTAAAACATTTTGTTTTGTTTTTCATTCATTGTTTGAATGTGATTTTTGCCTGTCTTCATCTATAAATTTTGCTTTAACCTTGCTGAAGGTTTTAATTTAAATCTGATTGTCTGCTCTTTAAGTAATTTTAGAGTTTCTGATTGTATTAGTGAATGAAAAGCTTTATGATTTGCCAATGTTGGTGTAATGAAAAGTAACTAAAGATATGTAGTTTGATATCACTTGTTTTCAAGCCCCCACCCCCCGCCCCCCACAGTTGGCATTGCAGTTCTTTGCTTAGTCATTTTTATTAAACCCGGGTTTTTTGTTTGTTTGTTTGTTTTTTAAAGAGGCAACATTTTAAGGAGATATTTTGATGTTTTTAAAAGACTTAGTTTTCACTGGTATTTTTTGTAGGTAGTGGGAAAATATGAAATAAAAACTGGCAATAAGTGAGGAAGGATTCCAAAACAAACATCCTTATATACTTACAACAAATATCGTTTGTTGGTTCTCTGTCTCTTCTACTTCTTAGCTGAATCTGCTGACATCCCTGCTCCTTACATATTCCCAAAGAGGATTTAAGTCTGGCAGGTCTATTTTGATGACTTTTTCTTTTCAGTTTCAAAAGTTTAGCATTCATTCCTTATGTATGAATTTTACAAACCAATATTTTTTAAAGCAATAACAACATGGTTTGTAGAACATAGGTTCTAACATGAATCCATTTTCCTTAAATGGAGTATCTTTTATGGTAATTTTCATAGTCATTATTATAAAATGTTGAAATAATTTTAAAGTTTTTTAGAAAAACAGTTGAACGATCTTAGAATTTTCCTTTCCTTCCTTATTTTCTTCTTTTAAAATATAAATGCATACTTTTTAGGAAAACACGAATTTCTTATACATAAAGTAAACCAAAAATTTAATTATTAAAATGTTCAACCAAGCAATCAAATAAATATTCTCATAATTTTCTTTTTGCTTGCTCTTAAAGGGATGTTTAAAGCAGAGCAGATGTACATTGAAAAATATTTTTTAAAAGTTCTTATAGTTATACACATTGTATATATCCTGAACCAAAATTGTGATTTCTGTGGTGCTATTCTTCTCTCACCTGGTTTCAGTAGGTGGCTGAATACTGCATGGTTTTTGGTTTTGTTTTTGGTTTTTGTTTGTGTTTTTGTTAATTTTTTTTAGGTGTTGATAGACCTTTATTTTATTCATTTTTTTATGTGTGGTGCTGAGGATTGAACCCAGTGCTCACATGTACTAGGCAAGTGCTCCACCACTGAGCCACAACCCCAGCCCTGAATGCTGCATAAGAACATGAGACAGTGCTGGGTGCAGAGAGAGTGAAGGACAGCCCGTGGCATTGTCCTGTACAGGTGTTTTCCTGCAGTCTTTCCACCCATAGTGGGGCTGCTCTGGTTCAGAGATTAATTTCCATGAGTTGTTCACTTTAAGTGATAGGATCTAGTAGCACAATTGAATATGTATTTTATACAGATTAAATGTCAAAGTTACTTAGCTAAGAAGCAAATATTTATATTATGTAGTTAGATTATTAAATATAGACTATAGGATATTGTTAATTCTAAGTAAAGGTGATGTTTTAGTCTTTTTTATTTTGAGACTCTTAATATAGTAGATGAAATCAGTTCCATGAATCAATGCTTTATAATAATTTTACTTATTCTATACTCATTAAGAATTTTGGTCTAAAATGCCAATTTCATATGTGTTTTATTTGAATGTTCTTGGTTTGCTTAGGATATTCTGTGAAGCTGAGTTTGAACTTTATAGATAAGAATATTTAAGTTTCCCATACCTAGAATTCTGTGGAGCTTTAAGTACAGTAAACTTCAATAAAGCAAGTCTATAAAAGTCAGTTGATCCCTATGCCTCTGTTTTCTTATCCAGTGTGATAGGTGGGTTTGAACTTAATGGGTTCTTATATACCTTCCATCACTAAAATTCAACATCCTGAAATTTATTATTCCAGCAGGTGTGATTTTATGAAGGACGTAAAGCAACACCTCTGAGAATTTGTTTCTGCTGCCAAAAGGCATGACACAATAGGGCTGAGGTTTTATATAAGTCTTGTTTATTTCCCATGCACAATTTAAATTTCTAACTACCTCTAAATTAGAAACAGTTGTTAAGATTATATTATACAAATGATAAAACAAGAAATAGATCCCTGATTTCCATTTACCCAAGGAATTACCTATAACTGATCTATATTGCGTGATCTGTATGTCACTTTTTTATCTATATATTATGTTGACATGTCCTCTTAATGGTATTTTGTTAAACTTTATGACAATGTCAATAATTTTGTTCCTGGAATGAATTAATTTTATTTAAGTTACTCCCCACTGATATTTTGATAGTTTTTATTGAGATACAATTTATATACTATTAAATTCACTATTTTATATATGTAGTTGATAAATTTTATTAAATGTACACAATTTAGCACACATTCCAGTTTTTAGAACACTTCCATCATTCCTAAATCTCCCTACTGTCTGTTTTTTGCCAGTTACCATTACCTCCCCAGCCAGCCATTGATCTTACAGTCTGTCTGTATAGTTTTGACTTTTCCAGAAATTTCATGTGATTTTAATTTTTTCTTTTCTGGCTTATTTACTTAGCAGAATGTTTTTGCATACATATTGTCTTCAGGTTTTAGTAGTTTGTTTATTTTTATTGCTGGGTCATTTTTTATTGTGTGGATACTCCATATTTTGTTTGTTCAGCAGTTGATTGATAATTTAGATTGTTTTCATTATTCCTTGTTATGAATAATGTTGCTATGAACATTTGCATTCAAGCTTTTCATGGACTTGTTTTCCTTTCTCTTGGGTAAATACCTGGAAGTAGAATCCTTGGGTTATATGGTATATTTTTAACTTTGGAAGAAACTGCCAAACTTTTTCAAAGTGACAGTACCATTTACATTCCTGCTAGCAATGTATGAGGGTTCCAGTTCTTCCTTACTCTTGCCAATATTTGGTATTTTGAACCTTTTTAATTGTAGCTAATTTAGTGGCTATATAGTAGCATCTCCTTGTGATTTTCATTTCATTATTAACTCAAAATTAACACATTTTATGTGTTTATTTGTCATTTCTTTGGTGAAGTAGCTATTCAAATCTTTTATCCATAAAAAAATTTAGTTGTTTATGTTCTTAATATCACATTGTAAGACTTTTTTATGTATTTTGATGATAAAGGAGAATTTTCACCAAAAAGTTAAGACCCTGGCCCCCATACAGATAACAAAAATTTTGAAATGTGATAAAGTCTTTATTTAACTCATTGTTGAGGAATTTGGTAAGGTGTTACAACCAATTCAAAGGAGAATCCACAGAACAGACATATTAGAGATCAAGAGTATTGAAATGAACCTTGAAATGAAGGCAAAGTTGATTTTCTCCACAGGGAAAGAAAGTCATCCCTTAACCAGACATAATTTATGTATGCTTTTATAAATAAAGATTATTTTACATTGCTATCAGTTATCTACAGCCTTGTAGAATTGTCGAATCGCTCTCCCAGAATCAAAATCAGATAACCAGTGGGCCAAATCTGACCCTTCACCTGACTTTGTAGATAAAGTTTTTATTGGAGCACAGCTATGTCCATTGATTTATGTATTGTCTACTATGTGGCAGAGTTGAGTAGTTTGAACATTGATTCAGTAGTTTGCAAAACCTAAAATATCTGCAAAATGACCCTTTACAGCAAGTTTGTTGACCCATGTTATTGTCTGTCCCTTATCAGATATATGATTTGCAAATGTTTTCTATTAGTGGTTTATATTTTTATTTTCTTCATGGTGTCTTTTGAAAGAGCAGAAGTTTTAAATTTTGATGATGCCTGATTTATCAGGTTTCAGTTTATATCTATAATCTATTGCAGATTAATTATTATATGTGATGTGGGTAAGGATTGAGGTATTTTTACATGTGATATTTGGTTATTCTAGAACAATTTATTGAAAAAAACGTCCTTGTTGAATTACCTGGTACCTTTGTCAAAAATCATGTTGGTTTAATTCTGGAGATGATTCTCTTTCTTTGCCTTTATGTCTACCCTTATGGCAATACCACACTGGCTCAATTACTGTAGCTTTGGGGTAGGTTTTGAGTGAGGCAGTAGAACTCCTCCAACTTATTTTTCTTTTTCAGATGTCTTTTGATCTCATTGATTTTTACAATAAAAGAAAATTCATTTTTCCTTTCTGACAATTCATCCATTTAGGTATGTTTCCTTATGGGTAGCTTGACTCACCCCTTTCCACTTCATGATGACTGGTAGGAACTGAGCAGCAGAAGCAAAGGGCTCTGGATTTGGGCACATGCCAGATCATCTCAGTCCTTTTGAAAGCCCTGTAGAGATCATGTGAGTTAAAAAGAGACTATGACGTGAATGTCTATCAAACTGTCAGGATTGTAATTGGAAGAGTTCTGCTCACTGGTTTCTTTATAAACATGAATGACAATGCCAAACAATGGGTAGCAAATATTATTGGTTGATAAGTCTTTTACAGCCTGTTACATCATGCAAACTGTTAATTCAAGTTTTCTGTAATTTTTAAATCTGGTAAATACATAAACTATTCATATGAATAAAGATTTCATAGCAAATTCTCATTTAGTTTTTTGTTTTATAGAATTAAAATAAATAGTGCTTTGAAATTGATGAATGTTTAATGAAAATGTTTGTAAGAAAAATATTCAAATATTGCTGGAACTAAAATTCTCCTAACACCTTTAGGATTCAAGCAGTAGTTGTTTGTTTGTTTGTTTGTTTGTTTGGTACTGGGAATTGAACTCAGGGACACTCAACTACTGAGCCACATCCCCAGCCCTATTTTGTATTTTATTTAGAGACTGGTTCTCATAAGTTGCTTAGGGCCTCGCTAAGTTAATGAGTCTGTCTTTGAACTTGTGCTCCTCCTGTCTCTGCCTCCCAAGTTGCTGGGATTACAGGTGTGCGCCACCATGCCTGGCTCAAGCATTAGTTTTTAATAAAGCATTAGGGTATATTTAAAATTCTTTAAAATATTCTAATTAACAGCTACTGTCTTCTTTTAAAAGCCCTGTGGGATGCTAATTAGGGGCCAGTAAAATTTGGAAAAAGGAAAATCATATTTTTTCCTGCAATATTTTATGTCATTTATAAATAATTTGAAAATAGTGACTTTGTTTTCTTAAAATCCTTCTTTGTGTTTTCTTTACTCAAATCTCCTTCAATGCTTTACTTAGTTTCACTAAACCAAGCTGTGCATAAAATATTTTAGTTTAACTTTGTAAAAATTGTAATGAATAACTTCGTATTTCTCCTTCGCTTCTTGGAAGAAGATGGCAGCATTTTAAGATCAGCCATTGTGCCATTAAGCCTTGAGTGGTGGTAGTTAACGTATTTTCAACATCATGATTGAGGCTATTTCAAAGAATGCTTCTGTTAAACATTTGAATCTCTCCCTTTTGTCTTCATTTAATTCTTTCTTAGATGGCTCCTTATTAGGCTAAATTACTTTGGTATCTCTAATTAAAAATTGAATATCTTATAATGACCTGGCTTTTAAGGAGACTTGCCGACTAAAGATGCTGAGCCTCTTCGGTTTGTTGTTGGCCCAGACATTGCTGGCTTTGGTTTCCTAATTTAGCAACAGAAATAAAACTATGCAGGACCTGGCAGGTTTGGTATGCTGGCACCCAGCCAGGAAGCATGGGTTTCTTAAGTAAATGGAGGAATGGGGATTTGAGGAAAACACAGATTCTGTTACATGAGCTTTGCACTTTGCAAATCCCTAACTATTTAAGGGAACTCAGCTAACCTGCTGTCATTGACATAAAGTTCGTTTTTTTTTAAATGCACATACACACACATAAAGTGATACATTGTTTTCCAAAATTGAAAATTGCCTTTCATATTGTTTTTGATTTCATATTTTTGTGAATTTTTATAAAAGGCATTCTCTTGATAAAATAATTCATGAAAATTAGCTGTTAATTCTATTCAATGGTTTTATCTTTGTAATACTTTTAAAAGTAGCATGATATAGAAGAGTTGATAATATAAAATGTAATTTCTGTGTAAGAAAACAAAGTTCTAAGAGAAACTTTAAAAAGAAGCCCAGTTTGGGGGCTGAGGTTGTGGCTCAGTGGTAGAGCGCCTGCCTCCCAAGTGTGAGGCACTTGGTTTAATTCTCAGCACCATATTTAAAGAAATGGATGGAATAAAGGTCCATCAACAATTAAAAATATTTATATATTAAAAGAAAATGAAGCCCAGTTTTACTCTCTGGTTTTGGTGCCAGCATAGCTGGGTTATCTTGGTCCCTAGTGTCTGCCCAACTCAAAGACGGTCATGGGTGGGTTTGCAGAGGTTTCTTAATTGCATGTTTGAGTACAGGCTGCTTTCCTTCTTGTTGGTTCATTTTGTCTGGCACATATTTCTTAAGGTCTTTTGCTTCTGAATTTGAAGAAGAGCCTTAAAACCCTGAGGATTAACTTGTTTCTTTTCTTCAAACCGTCATGTATTTCTTCTGGCTTCTGCTGTTCATTATCAGAAGAGCGCCAGCTGTCTGCCTTGATGATCGTTGTTAATTGGTTTTAGACTACGTGTAAACACAGAAGGCAGGTCATTCTGAAGTATGTTTTCATTGAGAGAGAAGAAACTTACTCTTTCTTCATAAAACTTTTGACAAATAGAAATGAACATTTCTAATACTGGGGATACTGTGAGTGGGGTACGAATATAGTGCATAGGCTCCAAATCACAGATAAAGCAACAAAATGGATTTACTGTAAACTTCAGTAATAAAATCACAACAACTTTAGAATCAGTAAAATTTTTCATTCAAAAAACTGAATAATAGCTGAGTGTGGTGGCACATGCCTATAATGCCAGCAGCTTGGGAAGCTGAGGCAGGAAGATATCAAGTTCAAAGCCAACCTCAGCAAAGTGAGGCACTAAGCAATTCTGTAAGGCCCTGCCTCTAAATAAAATACAAAATAGGGCTGGAAATGTAGCTCAGTGGGCTAACCCCTGAGTTCTATCCCTGGTACCTCCCTCCCCCCCCAAAAAGAGTAAATAATAAATAACACACATTTCTTGACCAAAAGTGATCAGAAGGTTACTAACCTGTGAAAATAGTTTTTAAAATGATCTACTCCTTGACCTACTCCTTAGGTATCTGAATAAGGCAGTTAGATCTTTATTCCTAGCATCAGTGGCCAAATATTCTAATCCTGTTCATTAGTTTTTTTAAAATGGAAATCTGTTATATGTAGAAAAGTTTACAGATTAAAAGTGTATATTCATTGAGCATATCTTCTTCCTCATCACATTCTTCTGCCTCCCCATCTCTTCTTTGCTCCAGGAATCCACATCCTGTGGAGACTGACTCATATTTCCTCTGCATTAGCGTTTCCTTGCTGTCCTGTCAGGACACTGTCCCAACAAGATTTCAGCTAAAGAGTGGTCAGAGGGAAGGTCCCTGTTGTAAAAGACCCAAATTGGCATCTGGTGGTTACTAAGTAATTTTTTGCATTGGTGAAAATCTAGTATTTAGATATTTTTGTTATCTGAGTAATTCTAATTTGTAAATACATTGTATTTTGTTATTATTGCTAGTAATAAAATCTTACAGTTATTTCAAAAAGTGGTAAATTTACTACTCTATAGAATCAAGAAAATACTATTATTAGTAGTATACTCATTAAGCATTTAAATTAAGCAGGTATTCTATTAAATGTTTAACTTTGTTTTTGCTCTTGTCACTACAGTTGTATAGAACAGTTATCATTTTTCACTTTAATTAGAAATGAGGACCCTAAAACTTAGAAAGATTAACTACTCTACCCAAAGTTACACAGCCAATAAGTGGAAGATCAAAAAGTCTATTTCAACTCCTTCACCTTTTAAAATGTAAAAGTAGTTACATGTAGAACAGTGAACAGACCAACAGTGTTATGAAAATAAATTTGCACAAATAAGTACACTTTTGTAATCAGTACTCTGATCAAGAAATAAAACATTGCCAGAATACCCCAGAAGTCTCCGTGCTTCCTTCTAGTTGCTACCATCTCCCCACTTCCAAGGGTAACGTCTGTTCTGACCTCCAAAACTCATCTCAGTTTTAAGGAGAAATTAAAAATAATGCAATTGCAGATATTAAAGTGCAGTGTGCTCTTGTTAACAGTAAAGACAATATGTATGACATTGGCCATTATGGACTCTCTACTGGATGTGATGGGAAGCCACTGGAGGATTTTGAACTTGGGAATGATATGATCTCTCGTGGGTATAAAAGAAATCATTTGGGTAACTGTGTAAAGTAGGAACCATCAATAAACACTGGGAAATCAGTTAGAAATAATCCAGCAAGAGATAATGGTGGCTTGCACTGAAGTAGAAGCAGAACTGTGGGGAGAAGCAGTCAGATTTTGGTTTTTATCATATTCACAGTATTGCACTCATTCTTTTATCCACAGGGCAGGTTTTATCCTTAATTATAAATGAGGAATGTCAAGGCACAGAGGTTGTGACCAAGGTGGCTTAGTAAGGTAGAATCAGGACTTACATCATGGTCTTTTAATTCTCAGTTCAGGACTTTTTCTAAGCTATTAACAGAAATATATTATCTCAAAATTATAAGATTTAAATATTTTATATGATTGAAGAAACAAAAATCATGGACTAGCTTATAATACTATATTAGTTATCTGTTGTTGCAAAATCAGGTACCATAAACTTATTGACTTAAGACAATAGCACACACTTGTTATCTCAGTTTCTGTGAGTCAGCAGTCCAAGCACAGCTTAACTAGGTCCTCCACTGAGGGTCTCACAAAAACTACAGTTGAGTTTGGGTTGGCTTGGGTTCTGTTCTCATCTGAAGCTTGACTATAGAAGGAATTGGTTTTTACTGCAGATCCCTTCATACTGTTTCTTGAACTTGAGATTGGGACAAAAATAGTTCAAGTCATATATTGAAATTTAGTATGGTAGCCTAAAATAAAGGAATTTTAATTGTTTTTGCCACTCAAGGGGAAGAATGAATTCTGTTGAAAAAAAATGAAGCCCCTGAATTTTTTTTCTACAGTATCATTTCATCCTTTCCTTATCTTTCAGTACACAGACTTGACATTTGAGGCATAGAAATGTATTAATTCCATTCTATAAGAATCTTGGGGCAGGGGGCAGTTGGGGTTATAGCTCAGTGGTAGAGCACTTGCCTAACATGTGAGGCACTGAGTTTGCTTCTCAGCACCACATAAAAATAAAGGTATTGTGTCCATCTACAACTAAAAATATTTTTTTAAAAAAGAATCTTGGTGTTCAAAAAAAAAATCTTGGTATTCAGACTGTGTGTTGGTGGGCATTATCCTCATTTTGCTACCTCTAGAAATATCCTTATTAACTTGTTTTGTGATTATTTCCATTTCTCTTCTAATTTATTTATACTTTTGCTCTTAGACTTGTGCCAGAGTGATCTTTTGTAGGTTCTTTGGCTACTGAATTATGAAATTTAAAGAAAATTAGTTATGGAACCAACTTCTGGTTTCAAAAACCACAACTTTCTCAGCCACAGTCTCCACTCCTGCAGCTTTTCTAAACTTAATTCAGCTTAGTTGATCATTCTGCAGTAATGTTCCTTTTTGTGACATACAATTGAAGGAACATTTTCATCTTGTAGAATTTCCATTATCCAAAATTGGGTTTGCTCTGCCCTTATGGAGTTACCAAAAATATTTATCCCTTGTTCAGTTTTCTTTGTCAAGTTTATATTATAAGGATAGGACCATATATTTTCAGTCTCATCACCCTGGGTAGCAGGACATAATGTCTACCTGTCCCATTTTAGTGAAGCCATGATTAATTACTGATTCTGGTGTTATCAGTGTGACCCATCCAATATAAAGTTCCCTATTGACTTTTTATCTAATGGTTTAGGAAGCTGTAAGTGATATTTACCAAGATACATTATTTCATTAGAGATAATAAAATGTTGACTTTTAAAATTCCACTATTCTGCTGGGTATGGTGGCGCACGCCTGTAATCCAAGCGACTTGGGAGGCTGAGTCAGGAGGATCTCGAGTTCAAAGCCAGCCTCAGCAACTTAGCGAGGCCCTTAGCAACTCAGTGAGACCATGTCTCTAAATAAAATACAAAATAGGGCTGGGGAGGTGGCTCAGTGGCCGAGTGTCCCTGAGTTCAATCCCTGGTTCCAAAAATAAATAAATAAAAAAAAAATAAAATTTCACTATTCTGTATTTATTAACTATGTATCTAAAAGCTTTGGGGTACTGTCTTTTGCAATTTCTTTTCTTGGTGTGTTTCTTCATGCTTTGTTTTACTTATCTTAAAATTGTATGCTTTAAAAGATTTCTGCTTGTAGAATTGGCAAACTAGGTGACTTGAACCAACCCTCCCTTAGAGACAATTAGAACAATTTCTGGGGGTAGGGGTAGTGGAATTGTTTTGAGTTAGCTAGCTAACAAGATGGTGAAGAGTTCCCAGGCCAAAGAGATTGTAGTCTTTAAAATACAAAAAAAAAAAAAAAAAAATTCACTTCTCACTAAAGTAATCCTAGTGTACTGAGTTGCTATGTTGAGGCCCAGCATGTAGAAGAGCCACATCTTGTGGCAGAAAACAGGGAAACAGTCAACAACTGCTTGAAAATGGTGCTTGAGTCAAGAGTGGACTGTTGGAACATCAAAAAGAAAAATGACTGGCATGGGTAGAGACATACCAGACATAGAGACATCTATGGGTTCATAATGTGCTCTTTAAAAAGTTATTGGTAAATCGTGGAAAGTACTAAGGTACCAACCTGGTCTTTGAAAAATTTTGAAGTGAAAGAACAAACATTTTCCTGTGCCTTTTCCAAACTGAATAGTTGAATAAGAGAATTTTCCAGCATAATATATAAATCAGAGAGAATGATGGAATTGGAGAAAAATCATTTTATAATCTCTAATGAAATACTATATCTTGGTAAAGATCATTTACAGCTTCCTAAACCAGTAGGTTAAAAAGTCGATAGGGAGCGTTGTATTGGATGAACTACACTTGTAACACCAGAATCACTGATTAATCTTGGCTTCAAGTGGGACAGGCAGACATTATGTCCTGCTATTCAGTGTGATGCTAATGTAATCTTCTTAAAAAATGTTTTAGTTGTAGATGGACACAATACATTTATTTATTTATCTATTTTATGCAGTGCCCCACACGTGCTAG
Source organism: Glaucomys volans (assembly GCA_020662805.1). NCBI lineage: Eukaryota > Metazoa > Chordata > Mammalia > Rodentia > Sciuridae > Glaucomys > Glaucomys volans. The sequence goes on from JAJEJO010004181.1 coordinate 394,013, forward strand.
GCAAGCACTCCACCACTAACTGAGCTACAACCCTAGTTCCTGATAATGTAATATTGACAAAGAAACTGAACAAGTAATAAATGAATATTTTTGATGACTCCATGAAGATACAGTAAACCCAATTTTTGATAATGGAAATTATACAAGATGAAAATCCAGGTTGTTAAATAAATTAAAGACATGAAAATGAAAAAGGGAAATTGAGAAGAGTCATATCAGCCACACTTAGTTGTAGGATTTTGTTTAGACTCTAATTCAAATAAACCTGTTGTAAAACTACATGTTTTTATATCAGGGAAAATTGGACATGGGCCAGCCATCAGATAATATTAAGAAATTATTAATTTTATGAAGCACAATAGTGATATTGTGTGTTTGTTTTTAAAATTTCTTATCTGTTATATACTAAAGTATTTTTGTGGTGAAATAGTTCATAAGATGAATATAAAATAAAGCAGCTCTTGCATGGATTGCAGCCCACCTTCTAGTTAGCCGGGTAGCCAAAAACATGATAATTTCTGAAATTGCATTTTCGATTGCTTATGCCCCCAAGTACCTGACAAAAGCAAATCAGATTTTTGCAGGTAGAAGATAACGTTATCCTACACATAAAATTACTTCTACAAACAATTGTTCAAAGTTCACCTAGTGGAAAACAGAATACCATATTGTACAACTTAAGAATATGTATTCTTTTCAGGCACGTATAACATTTATAGAAATTCACCAAGAAGTGAAATCATACTGTTCTCTTACCACAATGTAATTAAACTAGGAGTCAATTTTAAAAATGTAGCGAGTACCTCCCCTGCTTACTGCAAATTTCTTCATGATGTCATCATAGGAAAAGACTTCTTAAACTGGACAAATATAAAGGAAAAGATTAATAAAATTAAGCTTAATATTTAACATGTTCACAGCACAGATCAATACTTTTCCTGTGAAGGACCAATTATTATAGGCAATATAATCTTTGTCCCAACTACTCAGCTGCTATTGTTGCACAAAAGAGGTCATGGGCAACATGTAAATGAATTCATGTGGTTTATTTTCATACCATTATATTCTACACAAACAGATGGGCCAGTGTTGGTATGTTAGCCATAGTTTCTAGAACCCTGAGATAGATAAGTAATGAAAAGGTAAGTTTCACCATGGGAGAAAATATTTGCAATACATATAAATGGAGAATTATTAGATACATAATAAAATCTGCAAATCAAAATGAAACAGACCAACAGTCTAGCTTTAAAATCAGCAAGAGACTTGGACAAGCACTTTACAAAGATGGCCTCATTAGTCATCACGGACATGCAAATTAAAACCACAATAAGATTTAACTAGATAGCCACTCGAATGACTCAAAAAATACTGACAAAACTAATTTATGAACCTATGGAGCAACAAGGACTCATACCTTTCAGTGTTGATGATATTAATATTTGTGACCAAACAATTCAACTCCTATAACTAAATGGAAAGATGTGGTAATGTTCACTAAATTCATAATGTTCATAATTGCCCCAAGCTGGAAATAAATGTCATTTAACATTAATGTTGAATAGACGAAAACAGCTAGTTCATATACTGGGATAGTATTGAACAACAGAAAGGAACAGGTAACTGAATTGAGCAGTGTTTGACTTTAATGAATATAAGTGAGGAAAAGAATCTGGTCACAAAGGAATGCAGATTACATGATTATAATTATATAAAGTTCTAAAACAAACAAAACTAAATCATAGTCTTCAGGGATGCTTTATTGGGTGGTAAAAGGAAGAAAACAGGTAAAAATATGATATTGTTAAAATCAGAAATAAAAAGTCTCTTTTAGGGAATTCAGCATTCAGGTAGGATGCATCAGTTAAAGCAGCTAATACTTTCACTGTAATAACAAAAGCAAAATTTCAAAAGTCATAATTTTAAAAGCATCAGAAACTGGAAGCAGTATTTAGGCATGGGGTAATTGATCTTATTTATCTTTGTATCTTTTATAACACTTGATGGTCTGCCCTCATATGTGATATAAGGGCAGTTGATAAATATTGGATGAGTGAAAGCAAAGGGAGAGGGAAAAGATATGTATTTGAAATGGAAGATGGAGAAGAAATTTTTCTACTTCCCATAGTCAGATCTTAAGGAGAAATTGTTATCTGGGTAATCCCAAAGGGAAGAGATGTGGCACTGTATCCTACCTGGAATCCTAGTTATCCTTGAAGAATTTGATATTATTATTTATTAAATACTTATGTATATAATATATAATAGGAGTTTGAAGCACACCTGTTTAAAATGTTTTGAGAAAGTAAAATTTTGTTATGTAGTAGTCTCACCTTTTGTTACTTTTGTATTTTTTCATAATCAAAATTTCAGAAAGCCTTGGTGCAGATTCATTACCTCTGCAATCTTAGCACAAGAATGCACTTTGTATAGAACCTTATTTTCCTTGTATAAAATCTGATATTAGATTTAGATTATGCATTTTTGTCAAGAATACCAAAGAAATGATCTTGTGTCCTTCTCAATACATCATGTCGGGGAGCATCTCTTATTACTAGTGATGTTAACATTGATTCCTTCATTAAGTTAGTGACTACTTGTTTTTTCCATTTTCTATTTCTCCCTTTGTAATTCATAAGTATCTTAGAGATACTTTGAGATGCTTCTTGTGTGCTATTTCTTCTTCAACTTTTATGCTCTTATTTTAGCATCCATTGTTGGATCTTGCCTGCAACAAGTGTTCCTATGATATTAGCCTAATGTAACCTTTGCATTTCCCTCATTCCTTCTACATTTATTAATTGGAATTTTGTAAAGAAGAACTTGCCATTATCTTCCCTTCATCTATGCCAGTAAGAACTCATGAATATTCTATGTCTTATAACACTATTATTTTTTTGTTGTTCAAATGTTTCTGGCTTTGACCATTAGGGGCTCCTCTTCGTTGACTTCTGTGCCTTTTTGACATGTCTCCATCCTTTTTCAATCATATTCTTATTTTCTGGCATTACAGAATATTCTAAGCTTATTTGTATTTGCTCTTCCTTTTACTGGAGAGTGGTATTTAGATACCAAGATCTGAGTGCCGAGTGTTCTCTTTGCTATTAAGGTCATGGGCATTGCTGATGTATTTTTTGGGCGGGGGATGGGGCAGGAGAGGAGGAGGTTGGATACAGTATTGTTTGTGTTGTTGTCTGGTACCCTAGAGTTTTTCTAAGGCAGTGCTTCTCAATCCCTTTCACGTCGTGCCATGGTATACTTTAAAAATGTTTTCCCTGCCTGCTGAGGTTTGATTTATTTTTCTTATTCTATCCTTCTTTCAATAAAAGCTTATATTACTTATTTTTAGATTTTTCTTGCTCGTGCCATCATTTCAAGGTATAAATTTCTAAAAACAGTTGCTTCTTATAAATTTTGATGTTTAGTGTGTGTGTTTTCATTCATTGCAAGGTATTTTCATAGTTTTCTTTACAGTTTCTTCTTTGATCTGTGAATTGTTTAGAAATATGCTGCTCAATTTCTAAGTATTTGAATATTTCTGTTTGCTCTTTAATGTTGATTTCCAGTTTAAGTCTGTTGTGATCAGAGAATATTCTTGGATATTCTCAGCTTTTTCATTTTTCTTTTTAATTCATTAAGACTTTTTTATTTTTTATATAGCCTAACTCTAGTTGGAAAACTATGGCTCACAGGCAAAATCTGGCCAGTGGTCTTCTTTGTTATTATTAAGACCTAAGAGTTAAGAATGGTTTTTACATTTTAAAGAGTACTTTAAGAACAACAACAAAAGATATGCAATATTAGACCATATGTGGTATTTATTATCTGGTCCTTTACTGAAAAAAGAATTGTCCATCATTGCCCTCGAATATGGTCTATTAAACATGATAAATATACGTAAAATCTAAAAGACTAAATATATATTTGTTTCTTAAAATTATTGTTTAAAGCAATAGTTATAACAATGAAAAAAGGTGGAAATGGAGCTATGCTGGAGTAAAGTTGCTGTTTTACCAGAATTAAACCAGTATTAACCTCAAAGATACTGATTGATGATGTGATACCTTGAACAACCACTAAGAAAATAGCTCAAGGAATACAACTAAAAAATTAATAAAGGGATTCAAAGAGTACATAAAAATACATAACATAAAAATAGTAATGGAAAAAGGAAACAAAGACATGAGATGAAATAAAAAACAAAATAACAGATGTAAATATAATCTTATCAAAATTCACTATGAATGGTGTAAATGCTATAGTCAAAAGACGGAGTTTCCAACTTGATAATAAAGCAAGATCCAAACTATATCCTGTCAAAAAAGACACATGTTAGATTCAAAGGCACAAGTAGGGCCAAAATAAAAGGGAAGAAAAACATACCCTGCAAACAATAACTATTTAACTGCAGTAGTTTTTTTAAAAAATAAACAAACTAGACTTTCAGGAAACAGTTGGAGATAAAGAACAGTAATAAAACGGTCAAGATATCAAAAAGATGTAACAATTATAAATGTACATATTTTTAAAAGAGGCCCAAAATGAAGGAGAAAATCACCGAATTGAAAGGGTAAATGAAGATCTCAATTATCATTGAGAATTTAATATTCCTCAGCACCTGATAGAACAATTAAGGACATAGACAACTTGAACAACACTGTTGACCAAGTTGAAGTAACTTAATGCTTCCTTTAAATGAAGTGAAATAGATACTCTTTCCCAATACATATAGAACATTCTGGATAGATTGTATGCTAGCCCATAAAACAGGTCTCAATGAATTTGAAAGCACTTGATTCCTTCCTGTAGGTTTTGAGTTATCATCTAATATCATTTTCTTTCAGCCCTTTAACATTTCTTATAGGGCAGATCTGCTTAGCTGCTGCTTTTCTCACTTTTTGTTCATCTGGGAACATTTTATTTTGACTTTGAATAGTTTTGCTGGATATAGAATTTTTGGTTGGCAATTTTTCCTTTTCCTTTTCCTTCAGAAAGGAAGGTTGTTACTTTTGGCTGACAAAACGAATTTTGTCCCTTGCCCCAAATCAAGGGTGCTCCTCTGGTAGCCAGGCTACTGGGTTTTTGTAGTCAGATATGCCTTGGGAAGCTACCATTCCCGCAGATTGAGCTGAGGGGAAGAATGGGATAGGAGTCACCCCAAGCAAGAAAAGGCTGTGGATTCCACTGTTCCTGAGTAAAGCTTTACCAGTATTTAAGAATAAACATTTCTAAATTTGTTTTCTGCCTTGGGTTGATTTCCAGAGCTCTGAAATGATGATTTTGTAGTTTTGTCCAGGGTTATATTTGCTTTGGTGGAGAAACTGAGTTCTTCACACTGTCCTTAGCTGCCACTATTTTAAAATATTCTCAAACTATTTATTTAATTAACTATGTAAAAATATTTAAAGAGCTCATGGAACTGAAGAATCCATATTTTTGTCATGAATTTTGTGACAGTATCTTTCCATCCTGATTCTCTGGTGTTTCTCCTATTCCAAAGTTATTGGACAAGTTCCTGTTTTCACAGTTATTGGCAAAAAGAATGAGATAGTGTTTTTTATATTCTTTCAGTTACTGGGATGATTTTTGTCTGGGTAGATAAACTGCCTTAAAGTGTGTGAAATTCTTATTTCCTTCACCCAGTCTAGACTTTAAGTTCTTCTCTAAGATGTTGGACAAAAGTTTCTTAGTGGAGAAGATAGAATACTTTCACCTGTCATTTGTTAGCTAATTATTCTTAGTGCAAGTGAAACCACAAAAGGTCTGATACTACTGTCACCTAATTAAGCCAAAAATTCTAGAGACAAACTGACCAAGGCAAGGGAGAAGAGCTTTATTGGCAATAAGCTGTCAAATTGGAAGATGGGGACTCCTGTCCTTAAAAAAAAAAAAAAAAAAAAATCCTCCCTCACGGTTGCAGATGCAGGACTTTTATAGGGACCTGAGGGGAAGCACATCAAATAGGCAGGCTTTTCTGACATAGAGATAGTTTTCTGTAGGTCACCAGTTGTTCTGGGTTCTGTAAATTCAAAGAAAAGTTACTGATTAGAAAGTCTTAGTACCCATGTCTTTTTAGTTCCTTTTCCCAGGAAGCGCTAACCTGCAGGTGATCATTAGGATGCATCTTCCCTCAGAGAAGAGGGGAAGATAATAAAAGGCAACTGTCCCCAGATAACAGGGTAAAATAATGGGAAGACAACTTTCAAGGGAGAAGATAGTGAAACAACTCATCGTTCATAGAGCAGTTTTAATCTGCTAGGTGACTTCAGTCAGAGGTGTTATCTACAACAAAGCTAGTAGGAGACTAAGAATATGTTGCTCAGCTGCGTGACCTCCAAAATCAGTGATTTTTAAAATCAACTAAAAGCAAATGGAGCCAGTGGGTTTATTTAGAGTTTCTACCCATTACACACACCTGGCTTTAGAAATCTTTTTGCTATCCTCAGCATTTTTCTGAAGTGTGGCTCATTCAGGACAATGGAATTTTCTCCATGCTTGCAGAATCACTTGTAAATACATAATCAAAAACAAATATTAATCTTTGATTATACTTTTCTCAAGAAACATTAAGATTTATATACAACCTCAAATCTTAGATTTTATTTACTTAGGGCATCATCATTTTCATTCTCTTTACTCCAAAAAAATATAATAGTAAAATCCAGAAAATTTTTTTTATAGGTTTTCAACTCTTCCGACGATGAAAAAAAGAAATTTTATCATAAAAAATGTATTCAAACAACTAATGTAACAGTTTCCAGAAGAGCACAGTATAATTTGTGTTGATTTTTTAAAATCTAAAATATGAAGCATAATTGAGAGGACAATAGCATATCAACAGACAATAATATCTAGGCAACAGAAAAGTAAATCTATTCATGTTATTGTTTTAGGTGCTACTGTTTTTCTCTGTTCATTAGTGGGTTTTATAATGCTAAAAGTGTCTTGGTGTTTCGGGGCTAGTCTATGGAACTTCTTATGCTCTAATTAAAATGAACTGCCAGTGGAAAGTTACTAGTATCCTGAGGTTTTTATGGTGGGAAACAGAATTCCAGGATCATATGTCAGCACTGTCATTGGCAATCCAGAATCTTGTTTGTTTATTAAACTTTAAATTTTAAGATAAATGGAGATTCACATGAGTTGTGAGTCCATATGCTTTGAACCAATCATGTTTCTTTTTCTCTTTTACTATTAAATAGTTTTGCACAGATTAACCATTGCTGCTTTGTAGATAATAAGAGGGGTGATATAGAAAGGCTTGAAGTTGACTGAAACCCTGTGGCTCTAATTTTGTGAAGCACCAACTATGATCATGGTCGTGATTAAGATAAGGTACATAGCACATGGGCAAGGTCCTTGATTAGATACCCTGTACTACCAAAAAAAAAAAAAAAATCAGAAACATCATCTTTGCCTACTACTATCCTTTTTATTTTATTCTAAAATAAGAATTTTTTACAAAAGGTATCACATTTAAAAAAATGGACTAAAGTGCCATATTAGCAACTTATATGTCATTAATGAAATGAACTCATGTTTTCTAAAAATTTTGACATAGAACTTTTAAGTTCTGAGACTACATTGGCTCATCCAGTAAGCCTTTTATAATGCTAGTAGTAACTACATTGACAAATTTAAGGTCATTTAAAAATAATTTCAGGGCTGGGCAAGGTGGCACACACCTGTAATCCCAGTGGCTCATGAGACTGAAGTAGGAGGATCACAAGTTCAAAGCCAGCTTCAGCAACCTAATAAGGTCCTAAGCAACTTAGTGAGAATCTGTCTCAAAAGTAAATAAGTAAAAAGGGCTGGGGATGTAGCTCAGTGGTTAAGTGCCCCTGGGTTCAATCCCTGACACCCACCCCTAAAATCATTTCAGTCACTCATAAAATATGGTTTATATTATATAACTATTTTTGTTAATGAAAGTGAATACAAAGGAAATATGTGCATATTTTTGTTGTATCAAATCAGAATGGCCTCTTTTTTTATCCTTTAAGTTTCATTTACTATCATTCTGATTGGGACTTGTGAAGAATTTCTGTGGGAGAAGCCACTTGTCTGAATAATGAAAGACATTTTTGTGGAAGGATTTAAAGGGGATTATGGATAGGTCTCATTCCATATGCTATAAGATACTTTTTAATTACTACCACCATGTCCCTTTAAGGGACTAAATGCCTCTTTGCCTAAAGGGAAGAAGGAAGAAATTCAATGTATGATGGGAGAGGATTATAAAGACAGAGTTGAGGTAAGATTTCACTTGAAAACTCTTTGAACATCCTTCGGAAGGATTGCAATACTAAAATTAAAATGTTTGCAAAACTGTGTCGAAAGCACCATGACTGAAACAAGTTTGGGTATCAGGGAAGGTTTTCTTAAGGTGACATTCTAAAGTTATACTAATCAGGACCTCACAGATGTTGCACAAGGATTATGATGACCATGAGTGCTAAAATAAACTAGGGTTTTGTATCCCATTTTCATTTTCTTTCCCATAAGCAGAGTTCAAAATAGTTCCTTTTTACTTTTCCTATAAAAAAGAAAAAAATAAAACAAAAATAGAACTACTCTTATAGTGTTAGGCCCTTCTTATGGAGCAGATCAAAAAACAATGTGTGTTAAAGTGTTGATTGTTGGCATTTTCCAAACCACCTCTACATACTCTGAAAAGTTTGCTGTGTCCAAATGAATGGAACCTGCAGTTAATGTCACAATTAAATGGGTTTCCTAACTAGATAATTGGTCTTTAATATGCTAATATGCATTATGATTAACAGGGTAGCATATTGTTTTTCCTAAACTCATTAGACCCTGGGAACACTGCTCTAAACTGGCAGTTACATGAATGGAGTTTGAGTAAATACTACTCAAAATGAATGGTGTTCCGAGTTCTGTAGTAACTCCAATTGCAGTGATTTGGTTTAGATAAAATTAATGTAGGTTATATGTGGTCATTGTTTTAGTTTTTGTGTATGTGTGTTGTTTTGACCTTATTGTTTTGTTTTACTCAACTGCCAGTTCAAATAATAAGATAGAAGAGTAGAGCTTAAAATTAACTTAGAAATTGTTAATATTCTTTGCACCTAAAGCATTTCTGAAATGAAAAAACGATTTGTGTTGAATTGTTTGCCATTTCTTATGCTTATAAGTTTTGGTTGTTCTTTTTATTCCACTATTCTGTTAGTTCCTGTTATTGAGTAGCATTTGAAAGCTTTGTTATTGCAGTGCCCAACAAAAGATTTATAGAGCACAATAAAGGACTTTGAACTCCAATATATATTGACTGGCTTGCAGCAAAGCAGTAGTTCTCTTTGTAGTATTTTTGCAAAGGTTGGGGAATAAATAGAAATCTAAAGAAGTGTATTTTTATGTGTTCTCATTAGAAGCATAGTACCTTTTTCTGTGATATTTGTATTTGATAGAAACTATATATATTTTGGAATTTTTTTTCATTTTATAGTGACAGAACTTGTGAGACCCTTAGTAATGAATTTTTTTTATTTTATAGTGACAGAACTTGTGAGACCCTTAGTAATAAAGATTTTCATAGAAGCACTGCATATATATTTATTAAATTTTTGTTTTATTGTATTTCAGTGAACCAAAATATTAAGAAACCAAATTCTAAGAATTTTATTCACAAATTATTTGTGATCATTCTTAGGTAAAATAAGTACAGCTAATAAATTGGAAATGAGAATTGTTGCATTTCATGTTCTAGGGAATCCCAAAGTATGTGATAAGGTACTACCATATTATCATGCAATTACTTTAATTTTTATTATTGTCAATAATGGACTTAGAAATAAAAGTTTAAATAGCTTACAAAAGCCTAAAAGTCTACATCTTTCTGTGTATTATTTTATCGCTAACCTTGATATTAATCACTTCTGAGTACTTTTTCATTCTGCAGGTGATTACTTCAATAAGACTAAACAATTGCAAATAATAAATCTAAAGACATGTTACTTTTGTATTAAGATTCATGACCCAAATAAGCAAATTCAGAAATTTACAAAATCAGTTTATAAATTCTTATGTAAATAGTGATAAGGTGAGTTTCTTATTGTTTCTTACAAAGGATATTTATTTAGAAATTAGTTATTTTTTTATTTTAATGTGGAATTATTTTAATTAATGGAGAATTTTGTTTAATCACATGATTTGCGTGTTGTGCACTATGTGCTTTTTAAGTGGTTCTTAAGTATTCTATCAGTGGCGATCTGCAACCAACCACTCTATTTTTCAAAGTGGTTACTTTTCTTATGGAAATTCAAAGAAACTGAAGTTAATCAATTTGATAATATGAAAAGTATATACCCTAAATTTTTTTCCTTAAAATTTCTCCTGTTTTTAGTTTAAAAAGTGAGATGAAAGCAGTTGTCTTCATAATATCATTCTTTCCAGAAAACAAAATATGGTTTACTTTTAGTTATTCTTTGCAAAGTAGTGAAATTAAAAAAAATATTCTCAACTTAGGATGTTGTGATATTTCTTAAGGCAGTAATCCTAATAGTTTTATGCCAACAATGGATACCTAGTGGTTTCATTCAACTCAAAGCCTGAAAATTCTTTGTGTTACCTCAGTAAAGAGGAAAAGGCCTACTTAGAAGAAATCTATGAAATAGACAATCACTAAAATAAAACATAAAATGAAAATCTGTGTATGTGGTCTCCATAAATCTTGTAGAATGAGGAAGACAAAGGGTTTTTCCAAGAAGAAATCCATGTGCTGACACAAGGCAATAATACAAATGCTAAGTTTCATAATGAATGCTTTTAAAATTCAAAGACAGAATATATCTGGAGAGATGTGCCCTTTCTTTCTAGCAGTTAGTTATAATTGCCAGTTAGCAAAAACACTTTCTAGTTCTTTTTTCTTGTCTTCTGCAGTATTCTTAGTGGCATTTTGCCATGTACCTCAAATATCAAATTGATTATTTGGTTAGATACTCAGTAAACATCTGGAAAGTAACTTATTTTGAAAAATACCAAGGGATATTCTAGTGCATAATTTAATCACACACAAAACACCAAGTAAAATGTCAAAACAAGGTGATTTTCTTTCTCAAAGTACTATCTTCAACATTTAAAATTTTTCTATTGGGAATTAATTGGCAAACTTGCCTCCTGGTCATAAATATTTAAGTCAAATCAGTTTCGTCTTTCTCAAATGTTATATGTTCAGAAACATTTAATTTTCAAGTTCTCAAATAATGTTAATTATATTTCATAAATATAATGGATATTCTGTTAAGAGGGTTTCTTAATTATCGATTTTGTTAAATAAGTTCTCATATATTGCTTATATTAGAAAAATATGTAACTAATAGGTTTTTGTTTTGTTTTGTGGTGCTGGGGATTGAACCCAGGGACTAATAGGTTTTTACAGTGTGCTTTCAGATACTGTTAATTTTATTCTCAGATCCTTTGTTATTAAATATAACCTGCCATATATTCAAAGTTATAGATATATAGCAGCTCCTTATGATTACAGTTTTGTCCCTATATTGGCAGGCCTTAAATAATGCTTTACTAGGAGCATTAAAAGTGTTAATCGTAAGCTCATGTTTATAGACTATTACCCCTTAGAGCCAATATAATCGATGGATGGGGTTCCAGAGCAAGTCTTCCAATTTGCATCATAGTACATGGGCAGTTGTGCTAGTGAAGCCAGTATTAAGGACAGGCAGTTAGTGTAGAATAGGTAATTGGGTCGAATCGAGAAATGGAGACCAATCTGGGTCATGGAAATTGGAAACTGCTCCTGGGAGATTGAAGTGTTCATGTTTCCAGTGCCCTTTGATACCACCCCTCCCCAAAAAGGTTGTTACTAAAGCAACTCCTGAGCAGACAGAGAGCTACTAAACAGTGCCCCCTGGGCTGCCATTCCCTTCCTGCCTAGCACTCCAACCTTGGCCCTTCCAGCCCCCTGCTTACCCCCTGGCCATTCCACCAACATCTCCCAGTCACTATACAGGATAGGGGGAAGTGAACAAGATAAGGGAGAAGAATGCAGGAGAACATATTTAGTCTATAAAAAGGGCAAGGCGTTCTCACTTCTTGGGATACCAGAATACCAACATGGCCCCCTTCTCCCTCCTGGGAGAAGTCCGCTTTATATGCTTGCCTTGGCATGCTTCTCTAATGTTCAAACTTCAACATTTCAGGAAGCAGAACTGATAACTGGCGAATGGAACCCAGGGCCTTGCACATGGCAGGGAAGTGCTCTATCCCTGGGCTAACCTCTGTGGCCCTCGTGGTGCCTTTGAAGTCCATTTTCACTTGATCTTACAAGAAGGATCACGTGAAAGTTCAGTTACAGTGGAGCATAAGCTTGAAGGTGGGAGAAGTACACTGGTGCTGTTTGAGCTCCACAAATAAGCACCGCCTGAGTCTTATTAGATCATCATGTGAGCCAAATGCAAGCTATTTCAAACCCATCCAATAGATCATTTACAACATGGATTTAGTTTTTCCAAACTGGATGGATTTGATAGTATCTTCTCAAATGTGAAAATGATATAAAGCAAATATATCTAGATTATAAATTTATAAACTCACATCATTCATTCCTTTATTTTTGAAGATGTTTGTTTCAATAAGACTCCATGGTTTTTAAGTTGAAATCAGATCTCCTAGAAGAGTTTCTAAATGATGCCCAAAATTCATTATTATATGAATGTCTCTGAACTGTCCCTGAGTATGTTATTCTGAAACCTTTTAAGCCTTTAAGGAATTGGGGTTTTTTTGGACTTGCCTTCAGAGTTTCAGGCATGTTCTTAATAAAATTGTGGTGGCAGATCCTTCTCAGTTTTAGAGTGGATTTGATCCCTAGAATCCATGTAATAATTGTCTATCAAGGCAAGTCCAAAATAGGAATTCAAAAAATATGAAAACAAATCACTGGATGGCTTTGCAGGCTTCTGACCTTGAAGGACAGTATTTATTTGCTTATGTACCTTCTGAAATGCTTGCTGAAATTAAGTTACATTATTTTATTCTGTAAGCTATACACATTGTATTTATTTCTCTAAAACTATATCAGCTGTAGGAAATAACACACAAGAATTAGAAAATACATAAAGGTCTGAGGCTATTTAGCATTTGGGCAGCTGGTCTTCTGTCAGCAATTTCTTTATAAAATACTCCCATCATTTGCATCCACAAAGATAATTATGAGATGTTGATGAAAATTAAATTATATTCAATATATAACAAACCTCTGGCAATCTAGGATTTCACATTTCTTTTTTCCAGGATTTGAGTCACTTCCAAAGTCCACAACAATTATAATTTTATTAAGCAACAAATTGTAATTGTGTGATTTTTTTTTTTTTTTTTTTAAAGCTCCACTCTGGTCTGTGCTCACCTAACAAATGAGGCAGTTTAAGAAACTTGTTAATTATTTCAGAATATTTAATGAACATCTATCATGTATGAGACAGAGCTGGAGCAGAAACCCTGCTGTTAAAAAGTTTATTTTCCAGTGGGAGTTACAGGTATAGTTTAACAGGTAAATAAATTAGTAAACCAAATAGATTATGGTAAATGCAAGGAAGGAAATACATGATAGATGCTATAATTGAGAAATGGAGGACCTAGTCATGGAAAGCCTTTGAAAATATAATAAAGTCCTGAAAGACAAGAATGAATCTTTTGAGCTAGGGGTGTAGCTTAGTGGTAGAATGTGTGTTTAACATGCATGAGGCCCTGCATTCAATCCCCAGCACCACACAAATTAGAATCAGTCTTCATGTTTAAGAGGTAGGCATAGAACATTCCTGACAGGTGATAAGAGATTCAAGGTCTCTGAGGGAAAAAATCCCTTGACATTTTATTGGGCCAGAGAGAAGGACAGGGTAATTCGATTGTAGTGAGATGGGGAAAGGAGGCAGGCCAGGGCTGATCAGAGGACTGTTGCTGGTAACATGGTATTCAAGGTTCTGTTGATCTGTAGTGGAAAGCCAGGGCAGAATTTGGGGCAGAGAAGGAACATGATGTGACCTATAATAATATCACTTTGGCTTCTGGGTATAAAATGGGTATAAAAAGAGAAGCGAAAAGCTAGAATGCTGTTTTGTGAACTCAGGAAAAGAGGTGATAATGGTACTTAGCTTACTGTGTTAACAGTAGAGGTAGAGAGATGAAGATAAATACGTTATGTATTTTCAGGTGTGGCCTAGTCTGTTTTCTGTTGCTATAATAAAACACCTGAGATAGGATAATTGATAAAGAATAAAAGGAATAGAAGTTTTATTTATCCTGAAGTTCTCGAGGCTGTGAAATGGTGGTGGCATCAAGTGAGGGCCTCATGCTGCATTTGAAAGTGGTGGATGGCATCACATGAGACAAAGCAAGCCCTCCAGTTTAGGTCTCTTCCCTCTTCCTATAATATAGTCACTAATGTGGGATCCCTCTTATGACTTCATCTAATACTACCTTCCAAAGGTCCCATCTCCACCTACCATTAACATCCGAATTGGGGGATTAAGTTTCCAAAACATGAACTTTCGGGGAATACATTCAAACCATAACATGGGCTATCATGTGGCACTCAACAACATTTGTTATCTTTCTCTGTTTTGTGGAGGAAATGACAAGTTATGATGGTGTTCCCAGATTTGGTCACTGTTTCATAAAATAACACCCATGAAATAAGGACTCACTTCATTTTTAAAAAAATAAAACAATGACTGAAAGAGCCGGGTGTGATAGTGCACACCTATAATCCCAACAGCCTAAGAGGCTGAGACAGGAGGATCACAAATTCAAAGACAGCCTCAGCAACTTAGCGAGGCCCTAAGCAACTCAATGAGACCCTGTCTCTAAAGAAAATGCAAAAAAGTGCTGTGGATGTGGCTCAGTGATTGAGGGCCCCTGAGTTCAATCCCCAGGACCAGCCCCATTCCCCGCACCCCCCAAAAAATGACTGTAAGGGTTTGGAAGGATAAACCTTCCTACCTGGCAAGTTGTCAGCCCCCCTCCCCTTTAAGGTCCAAATATCTTCTTTTTTTTTTTTTGATCCAGGGATTGAACCCAGGGGTATTTGATCACTGAGCCACATCCCCAGCCCTATTTTGCATTTTATTTGAAGACAAGGTCTCACTGAGTTGCTTAGTGTCTCCCCTTTGCTGAGGCTGGCTTCTAACTTGCGATCCTCCTGCCTCCGCCTCCCAAGCCAGGATTACAGGTGTGCACCACCGCACCCATCCAAATATCATTTTTGTTCATCACATTCTACTTTGTTTTGTTTTTGTTTTGTTTTCAGTTTAGTTTA
Organism: Glaucomys volans; assembly: GCA_020662805.1. NCBI lineage: Eukaryota > Metazoa > Chordata > Mammalia > Rodentia > Sciuridae > Glaucomys > Glaucomys volans. Next base: position 409,299 of record JAJEJO010004181.1, read on the forward strand.
TTCATTCAACAAACACATATTGACTCTGTGTCCCAGTCACTGGGTAATGCACATTATGACAAAGATGGGCAAGACAGTCCTAGTCCCTCAAAAAGGTCAGGTCTTTTGGGACAAAACAAGCAAGGACCACACAAATACCTAAGTTACTTTTCACCTTTGGAAAGAGGCAAATAGATGAATTACGTTGAGGTCAATGATGACTGAGAGACTTTGACCAATTTGTTGATGCTGCTCATTTTTCTGTGGTGTTTGTATATTTAAAATAGCAATTTGTTTTTCAGTTCATTTCTGTTATCAAAAAAGTACTTGACAGATCATCACTTATCTTCAAAAGCAAAGGAAATCTCCCCTGCCCTCTCATTTTCTCCTCCCATCAGATTCTAAAGTGATGTTGTCCGACAGAACTTTCTGTGATACTGGTACTCCTCTGTATCTGCTGTTTTCTACAACAGCCACTATCCTTGTGTAGCAATCTCTGGGTCATTTGTAATTTTGCTCATGAAACTGAGGGGTGAGTTTTACATTTTACTTAATTTCACTTTAATAGCCACATGTAGCTAGTGGCTATCATTTTGGAGTTCTTGGTGATTAAAGAAATCTATTATGGCAGTATAGAAGTATTTCTTATGTAGAACTGGGCCAGGAGGAGGGAGAAAGCTTGGGTCTTACTGTTACATGGTTCCTTTGGTTTCTTTCCTAGGTAACCCTCTCAGAGGACTCTCTTGATTTTTGTGGACCCAATAAAAATACTGTCTACTAAGAGCTTACTGAGTTCCATACACTGCTATTTTATACGTAAGGTCTCCTATCATTCACCCTATTACTGCCTGTAGAGTAACCATTTACAGGTGTGGAAACTGTGGCCTGGGAGAGCAGACAGTTTGGGTAAGGTCTAACAGCTAAGTGAGTGGAAGTTTTAACCTAGGTTAGTTTAACCTGGATGCCCATGTGTTTTCCTTCCTGCTGGATTAAAAGCTTTTAGAACAGTAGGTGTTTCTGGCCGTGTATCCCTCAAATTGTGATGACTTCACTTGCGAGTTCCTTTTACTGATGGTATTCTGTTTCTTTACCTCCTATTGATTTCCCAGACAGGCTCTCTTGAACCTTCTTTCCTTTCTTTGTTCCTTTAGAGTTTCACTGTCTTTTTTTTCTTCTATTTCTAATGTTAAGATCATTTAGTGAATTTTTCATGTTCATTATATATTTTAGTTCTAAAATTTCCATTAAAAAGAATCCCAACTTTTCTTCTGAGACTCCCTGTCTCTTCATTCATTAAGACTATATTTTTAATTTTTAAAATGTTTTAATTCTTTACATTTATTTGTAATACCAGCTTTAAAGTCTGCTAAATTCAATACCTGGACTCTTTCTGGACCAGTTTCTATCGACTTTTTTTTTCCCCTCTGACCATGAGTCATATTGACTTGTTTCTTTGTCTAGTTTTTAGGTGTTTTTGTTTGGTTGTTTTTTTAATGGTAGAATCTTCCAGGCAAGGTGGCACATGTCTATAATTCCAGCTGCTTGGGAGGTGAAAGCAGGAAGATTCCAAGTTTAAGGCCAGGCTGGTCAACTTAGTGAGACCTCATCTCAAAAACGGATTTGGGATGTAGCTTTGTGATAAAGCACCCCAGGGTCAATCCAGAGAAATCCATCACTCACTCAATATAGAGTTGATATTGTGGGACCCTGTCTTCCTCTGCACATGATTGGCATTGGTTCTACTAGGTACTTTAATCATGCCTGATCACCTTGAACTTGTTTAGAATTGATTTTGTTGGTATATATGCTAGTTGTGGAAAACCTATGGTATTTTCCAAATTATTTTGTCAGAGAGGACTTAGCTGCTAACCTCGGCCTTCCCTTGTCGGATCTTGGCTTCAGGCTTTGTTAGGTGGGTGTGGAATAGGTCTCAGTCTAGAATGTGGTTCTTCTGGTGAGGCATTTTGTGGCATCTTGGTTGGATGTCAGTTATTAACAAGTTCTCCCTGCTCTGGCTAGCCAGGACTTAGTGCACTTCAGTGCTGTTTGAACTCTTAACACCTCTGTCCTGCTGTCAGCTTGTAGCAATATTCTCTGATAACCCTTGGGTTTCTTACCTGGCCCTATGCCAGGAACTTGTGGGAGTCCCCTACATTGGCTTCTGCCTCCTTACTTCCCCCATTACTTCCCTTTTCTCTTGCTTTCTGCTCCTCAGACTGCAGCTGCTCAGCTGCTTCCAATCCTGATTTCTGCCCTCTAAGCATGTGAGAACTTCTGTACTTGGATCTATCACCACTCTTCCTTATTGTAATGACATATTTGTCTCTTATGCCAATTCTAAGCTGTTTTGCTGAAACTCCTTAGTATTTTTCATTTTAATATTTTTAGGGAATTATTTGGGGGATTATATTTCTTTTAAGTCAGTTTTATCCATTTAAAAATAATTTGAATTCTATTGGAGTAGAATCACATGCACATATTAATTTTAGAAGGTTGCTATTTCCATAAAATTGAGTCTTGCTATCCAGAAGTGCTGTTTTTCTGTTTTTGAGGTCCTGCTTAAATCTTTCAATAATAATCTTCACCTATGTATTTCTAGGTATTCTACAGGTTTAGTCAATAATGTAAATGGAAATTTTGTTATTTCTAAATGTTTGTTATAGAAAGAAAAGTGTTGTTTAAATATTTCTTGTGCCAATCTTCTTCACAAATTACTTTATTACTCTAGGCCTCTTTTCTTTTCTTTTCTTTTCTTATTCTGTTAAGAACACAGTTATATTTTTGTCACCCTAAGATGATATTCTGTCTTCTTGTCTAATGTCTCCATTTATTTCACTGTTTAAAATATTTCATTACCTTTAACCTTTCAAGCAATGGCAAATAATTGTTGTGATACTGACATCACTAGATTTATTTATGTTAAACCATTGTCACATTCTTTCTTGATTTGATTTGCTAGTATTCCTAATAGAATTTTTAAGATTATATTTTTATTTTTTATTTATTTATTTATTTGTTTATTTATTTTTTTGGTACTGGGAATTGAACTCAGGGGCACTCCACCACTGAGCCACATCTCCAGCCCTATTTTGTATTTATTTAGAGACAGGGTCTCACTGAGTTGCTTAGGGCCTCGCTAAGTTGCTGAGGCTGGCTTTGAACTCACGATCCTGCCTCAGCCTCCCAAGTGCTAGAATTACAGGCATGCACCTCCACGCCCGGCAAGATTATATTTTTAAATGAATTGAGAGTTTTCCTCACTTTGCTACCTTCCCCATGGTTTTAAATAATCTGGGTAAAATATACAATAACCATTGTCATACAGTTGCCTATAGCATTCAGTGCAGTGTCATGCTAAACAGGTTGGTGACGTAGTAGCCATAGACTATCCCATATGGTCTTGCTGTGTGGTAGGCTATCACATCTAGATGTGGGTAAGTACACTTTATGGGGGTTGTATGACAAAATTGCCAAATGATAAGTTTCTCAGAACATACGGTTGTTGAGTGATGCATGACTATAATAATTAGGTTTAAAAGGACTTCAATTCTCATGTCAGAGAAGCAGGGTAAACTCCTTCTTAAGGATATATGAATTCTGCTTTAAAAAAAATGACTTGAGAATATATCCAGGATTTGAAACCAGTTGTTACAAGTAATGTGTAGAAGTCTGCGTTGCTTGATGATTTTGGCTGACTCAATGGTGTGTGATACCTGAAGGCTGTTCTTGCCCCTTTTTGCTTCCATCAGGATGGACTCATATTTCAGTTGAATCCAAGTTGGTTTGAATTTTTTATTTGACCAAGGAATGAAGTCTTGCCGAGTTTCTAAAAGGGATCTGTCTCCCAAGAGCCCCTTTCTCTCTTAGACATAAACACATAATGTGTGTGTAGTTTTTTCATGGAAAAAAACTACATCAATTATGAAAGTATTTATATTCCAAATTTATATTTAAAATATTGTATAGGATGATGAACTGAAAATTAGAAATATTTTCTGCCATGTATTTTTGAATTGGATTACTGATACATCTCATCTAATCACATCTTTAACCTCTTGAGTTAGGTGTTATAATGTCTCTGTTTCTTAAAGAAGTTTTTTGTTTGTTTTCAAACCAGTGATCTAAATAATTGAGTAACTAGCCCACATTTGCACAACTGTTAAGTAAACTGTATTATGATTTGACCCTACTTTTAGATCATGTACCTTCTACAGCCCCATCAAGAGGAAGCAAACAGATATAAAGAGGGACACTTACTGTGTAGAGAATGAAATATGGCATTGAAATATTGTCTTTATTTCTTTGTATGATCTCCTTACCCAGGAGTGCTGTGGAGCTTAAATTAGAGCTGTGTTTAGTGGTACCGGAAAAAGCCAGAGCTTGAAAATAGCAAGCCTTGTTATTGACTCTGTGGTCACTGGCTTGGCTTGCAGTGGGTGGCTTCCTTCCCATTCCATTTAAATTTTAGGTTCAGTGTGCATCATCACAGAATGATGATTTAAACTTATTGTTTTTTCTTTTGAAATTGGCACCCTAATGCTATTTTTGTGCTTAGTCTAAGTAATTACGATGTGACAATAATGAATTTATTTTCAGGATACTCTGTGTAAGTATCTGAAACGTTTTAAGGTATTGTATATTTAGAATAAAAGTAAACAATACTAAAAATTGTGGAGTTAGGATTATTCCAGGGACATTAAGGAAGCAAGGTATACAAAGTGATGTTTATTTCCAAAGAGTAAAGAGAGCCAGGTGAGAGTGGTGTGGAATCCAGGAGACCCAGCTGAAAAGAGTAGGATTCCACCAGGATTCCAAAACAAATGTTGTAACTTAGTGTTATTACTATATTAATTTGAAGGTGACATAGAAATAAATATTTTTGAAGATGTCAGTAATGCTGAATTTAAAAATTAATTATAAATACTTATTAAAAAGAAACACAAGTATATTGAAAAGAAGACCTTGGAAAAATGCAAGTGGCATTTTATTAGAAATATGAAGTTACATGTCTGATTAAATTATCTGAATAACTTTTGTGCACAATACATATAGCCAGGCAAGATGTAGCGCCTCTGTAATCCCAGCAGCTCGGTAGGCTGAGGCAGGAGGATCACAAGTTCAAAGCCAGCCTCAGCTACTTAGCAAGGACCTAAGCAATTTAGTGAGACCCTGTATCCAAAAAATAATAACAATAAAATTAAAATAAAAAAGACTGGAAATGTGGCTCAGTGGTTGAGTGCCCTGGGGTTCAATCCCTGGGCCTCTCCAAAAAAAAAAAGAAAAAAAATGATATTTTTAACATTTAAAAGGAACTTTTTTTGTTTAGCTTACTTTTATTTTGGTTTTTTCAGTGTTAGAGATTGAATCTGGGGCCTTGTGATACTGGACAAGCACTCTATTATTGAGCTATATCCCCTGCCCAAGAATTTTGAGTTACTGTTTTTATTTTAACACACAGAAAATTCATCCTTCTGATGTACAGTCACATAACCACCACCACACTCAAAATACATAAGAATTTTCACACCGTCCAAGATCCCCCTGTACAAACCTTTGTCCACTTACATGTAAGCCTTATATATAAACCTTTGTCCACTCTTCAGGCCCTGGCAATCTGTTTTCTATTTCAGTAGTTTTACCTTTACCAGAATATTGTACAAGTGGAATGGTATGTGCATACCCTTTGAATCCAGCTTCACTTGGCATAATGCATCTGAAATTCAACCACATTCATGTGTCCATAATTTGTTCCCTTTTATTGATGAGTAGTATTGGATTGTATAAATATGCCAGAGTTTGCCCATTTACCTGCATGTATTAAAAAATATTTGTCTTTTACAAAATTGTTTTGGCTCTTCTAAGTCCTTTGCATCTTAAATTTAAAATATAAAATCAACCTTTTAATATCTACTTTAAAAAAACCTCCAGAAATTTTGATAAGGGATTATGTCAATCAATTTGAGCAGTGTCGCATCTCACCAATGTTAAGTCTTCATAGACCTAAAAATCAAAGTGTCTGATTATTTGGATCTTTAATTTCTTTCAGCAGTATTTTGTAGTTTTTATCATATAAGTTTATATTTCTTTTGTTCAGTTTATTCCCACATCTTTCTCTTTATTTTATTTTATTTTATTTTATTTTATTTTATTTTTTGGATGCTATTCTGAAGGGGATTATTTATTTCATTTTGGGATTTTTTTTTTCCTGGAATATGGAAAGCAACTGATTTTTTATTTTTTAACCATTATTTTAACTTGTGTATATGTTTTCTTTTTTTAAAAAAAATTCATTTTAGTTATATACAACACAGGGATACACTCTGACATTATTACAGAAGCATGGGGTACAACCTGCCCAGTTCGGTCCCAGCACTCCATCCCCCTACTGCTCCCTTCTCTCCACTCCACCAATCCCTCTTCAGTCCATTTACAGTATACTTTTTTTTTTTCATTAGTGCCCTGTGGATACACCAGATACTGTGATCCACGGTGCCACGTCCATGCGTGCACATCTAAAAATTCGATCACTTTCACTGTTCTTCTCTTTTCCCATTCCTTCTTCCTGCTTCTGAATCCCTTTTGTTTACTGATCTTTCCTCTGTTTTGATGAAATTCCCTCTCTTTTTTTCCCCCTTTCTTTCTTTATTTATTTATCCATCCTCCAAAGCAATTTTAAATGTTGATCTTGTATCTAGTGACCCTGTTACACTTGTTTATTAATCCTAGTAGTTTTTGTGGATCGCTTAGTGTTTTCTACTAGGGAACATGTCAACTATGAATAAAGAAAGCGTTACCTCTTTTTTTTTTTCCATTCTTGATACTTTATTTATTTATTTATTTTTTTTACCTTAATGCATTTGCTAGAACCTCCAGTTCATGGAGTAGCAGTGGAGAGAGCTGGCTTCTTTGCTTTGTTCCTCATCTTCAGTCTCTTGTCACTAAGTATGATCTTAGCTCTGGATGTTTTGTAGATTCCCTGTAAGGATTAAAGAAGTTGCCTTTTGTTTCGAGTTTGTTGAGAGTTTTTATTATGAATGGATTTTGGACTTTATGAAATGCTTTGTCTATATCTGTTGAAATGATTATGCAGTTTTTGTCCTTATGCTCTGAGCATATGTATTACATTGATTTTTCAAGTGTTAATATAAACCTTATATTCCTGGCATCAGTTCTACATGTTCATAATGTGTAATTATTTTTACATGTTTATTTGTTTTTGTTTGCTCATGTTTTGTTGAGGATTTTTGCATTGATGTTCACAAGGGATATTGATCATAGATTTATGATGTTTTTGGCAGACTTTAGTTTTAGGGTAATAATGGTTTCATAAAATGAGTTTGGAAGTATTTTCTCCTACTTTCTTAAAGAGTTTGTGAAGAATTATTTTTTCTTTCAATATTTAATAGGACTTAAATAGTTAATGGAATAGAAAGTCATCTGAACCTGGGCTTTTCTTTATGGAAAATTTTAAATTTACTAATTCAGGATTTTTACATGTGATTAATCTATCCACATTTTTTTTCTTTTTTTTTTTTTTTTTAACCGGGGATTGAACCCAGGGGCACTCGGCTACTAAACCACATCCCCAGCCCTATTTTGTATTTTATTTAGAGATAGGGTCTCACTGAATTGCTTAGGGCCTCGCTGAGTTGCTGAGGCTGGCTTTGAACTTGTGATCCTCCTGCCTCAGCCTCCAGAGTCGCTTGGATTACAGGCGTGCCCCACCACCCCGGCTATCCACATTTTTAATGATTTCTTGAATTAGGTTTGGTAATTTGAGTTTTTTTCAGAAGTATGCTCATTTCATCTAAGTTGCTAACTTGTTGAAACAAATTTGTTGGTAGTGTCTCTTATAATCTTTTTATTCTCCATGAAGTTAGTAGTGATACCCATCTTTCATCCCCAATATTGATAATTTTATGTTTTTTCCCCTATTTATTTAGATCAGTGTAGCTAACAGTTTGCCAGTTTTGCCTTTTAAAAAAGAACTAACTTGTTTTTTTTTCTGTTGTTGTTCTGATTTCTATTTCATTGCTCTCTACTGTAATTTTTATTTTTTTCCTTCTTCTTTTATTTTGTTTTGTTTTTTACTTCTTTACTTCACCTTCCTTTCTCAAGGTGGAAGCTTAGGAAATGGATTTGAGAATTTTCTTCCCTAATGCAGGCATTTAAGTTGTCATCCCATTCACCACATCCTTGCATCCCATCAGTTTTAATACATTGTGTTGGCTGTTTTCATTTGGTTAAAAATATTTTCTAATTTTTCTTGCAGTTTGTTTTCTTGTTTAGAAGCATTTTGTGTAATTTCCAAGTATTTGGAGATTTCTTTCTTTTTTTGTGAGCTTCTACTTTAAATCCCATTTGGTCTTGGATGATTTCAGTACTTTTAAATATGAGACTGGTTTAACAGTCCAGCATATGGTCTCTCTTGGAGATATGTATACTTGAAAAAAATATACCTTAGCATGTACAAGACCTTGGGTTCAATCCCCAGCATCACAGAAAAGAAAAGAATGTGTTTTCTGCTGTAGCGTTCTAAGATCTCAAATTACGTCATTTTAGCTGATTGTGTAGTACAAGTCTCGCTGTTTATCTGACTGTTCTTAGTTATCAAGAGTGGCATATTGAAATCTTCCATCTATCATTGTTCAAATGTCTACTTTTCCTTTCAATTATGTTGATATTTTGCTTCATGAAATTTGGGGTTCTTCTGTTAGACATGTATACTTAATTGTGGCATCTTGAAATATTGACCATTTTATCGTTATGAAATATTCCTCTCGTAGTATTTCATATTCTAATGTCTATTTTTTTCTGATATATAGTTAGCCACTCTGTCTCTCTCTCTATCATTTGCATAGTGCATTTTTCTCCATCCTTTTACTTTAAATCTCTGTATGTGTGTTTTATACATAGCATATTGTTTTTTATGCAGTCTCATATCTTCTTCCATTTGATTAATTTATTCAATCATTTCACATTTACTATAATTATAATATGGCTGTATTTACATATGCCATTTTGTCACTTGCATTCTACATATTTCATGTCTTTTGTGCCTCTTTACTTCCCTTATTATGTTCTTTGATGACATGTAAATATTTTTAGTATGCTGTTTCAGTTCCTCTGTTGACTGTTTCCTTTTTTGTTTTCTAAGTTCCCCTGAATATAATGAAGTCATTTTTATCTTCTTTCAAGATTTTCTATTTATATTTATCTTTCATGATATAATTATGATGTGTGGAAGCATAGACTTCTTTACATTTATCCTATTTGATATTTATTGAGCTTCTTAATATTTCATATTTTTATCAAAATTTGGCCCCTATTTCTTTTGATATATTTCTGTCCCTTCTCACATTCTCTTTTTTTTTTTTTTTAATTTTTTTTTTTCACATTCTCTTTTTATTCAAATTTTATCACACTTGTGTTTGTACAGCTGTTTTGTCCTGCAGATGTCTGAGGCTCTGTCCATTTTCCTCCAATTTTTTTTCCCTTCCTTTTCTAATTGGCTCCTATCTATTATCTATCACTGATTCTTTTATCTATCCATTCAAATCTGCTATTGAATTTTTCTTTGCACTTTTACTTTTCAACTCCAAACTTACATTTTTAATAATATCTGACTTCTTACACATAATAATTTATTGAAGATCTCTATCTTTGAATCATCATTATCATATTTTCCTTTGGCTCTTTATATGCATTTCTTTTAGTTTTTTAAACGTATAACTGATTTAATGTCATTGTTTGCTGAATCCAACATCTGGGTTCACTTAACATGTTTCTACTTATTTTTTGCTGAGTAAGATTATACCTTTATGTTTTATTGTATGTCTTTGTAATTTTTTTCAACTGAACTTTTACACGATATATAGAATGACTCTGAGGTTTGGTTTCTTTTTTTCTGAGGATTGTTATTATTGCTATTTATTTCATTTTCTTTAAGTAATTTTTTTGACTAAAAATAAGAAATCCATTTTCCCCATTGTTTCACCACTAATGTCTCTGCTCAGCATTTTTTTTTTCTTTTAACTTATTTTTGTTTTAATTCTTAAGCTTTACTTTTTAGAATTTGTTCCCATCTCTGAACAGCTTAGAGGTTAAACACCTTGAGCTAGTAGGACTTCTACCATCAGCTGATGAATCTGAAGATTTAGGAACACATTTAAAATTCATTCAGTTTTCAGGTTTACCCTGACTTATTTCTTGCCAAGCTCTGTTTTCTCCTCTGCGCATGTGTGCAGTCTCCCTATATGCCTGGGGTCTATAAATAGCTTGAGTCCTCCTCTGGCCTCCTATGTGCTTGCCCGGCACCTCCAGCCAGTCTGAGTTATGTGGAGAGCCTGTCTGATCCCTTTAGGACTGTTTCACATCCCATGTCTCCTTAAATTTTTGGCTCATCTGTCTCAACCAGGACCACACCTCAGCTAGTAAAATCATTGGCCTTTCATGTTTGATTATGACCAAGATTGCTACTGACAACACCACTGGGTGTGGGTTCTTACCTTTCATTCCAAACCAAGTCAGTCCCCTCTGGCAGTGAAGCTGCTGGTTTGCAGCCTGCCCTGCCCCATTAAAACTGCTATCATAGTCAACACCCTGTGTTGGAGCACGGAGCCGCCTCAGGCAGACTTGTCACAGATTTCAGCCCTTATCAAAATTGCAGGAGGTTTTTGTTTGGTTTTTGTTTTTCTTCGTGATAATGTTTTCCATTTGTTGAAATGGCTGGTCAATTTCTAGAGTACCAAAATGGTTGCTTTTGATCATTTTCTGTAATTTCATAATTGTTTTTTGGGCAGAGGATTTGGCAACTTCCTCATTCCACCATCTGGGAAGTTCCACTTTTTGGGGTGGTGATTGTTTGGATGGCATGTTTGTTATTTAATGTTTATGTATTTATATACAGAATAAATTCCTGAAAGATAAAATAGATTTTTTCTTAAAAAGGCAATCCAATCTGACAGTCTTTTAATTGGTGACCTTAGGCTATTTACAGTTGATGTAATTATTAATCTTCAAGTTAGGCCTACCATTTCATTATTTGTTTTCTGTTTGCCGCCTCTGGTTTCCTTTCTCTGTTCCCTCTTTCTGTCTTTGTTTTGTATTATTTGGATATTTTTAATACTCTACTTACAGACTTTTTGGATTCATCATTTTTGTGTTTTATTATGTTTAGTGATTACTTTGGAGATTACATTGTATATACATTTTAAAGTTTACCTTGAAACTCCTTTCATTTTCTTCTACCAATCTTTGTGTTACATTTGTCATAAGTAATACACTCTCACATATTGAAAACCACACCAGACAAAGCTGTAATTTTTACTTTGAGCAACCACGCATATCTTAGATTAAAGAGTCTATAGTCCATTATATTTACCGAAGTATAAGAACTCAACTTTGAAGACACACTGGCCAAAGCAGAAAATTGGGTGAGAGTCATAAATTTACATTTGCAGAAGTACATTAGAACCAAATTAGATAAATTCAAAGAAAGACATTTGCTGATACATCATAAGCAATTGACTCAAGGAAAAGATGTTTTAAAAATCTTCAAAGTAAAGAAAAGGGCCCATTACATATAGGAGAATAATGTCTATGGAGGCTAAAAGACAATAGAATAGCATCTTTAAAGTATTGAAAGAAATGAGTGCTCAATTCAGATTTTGTACCTAATGAAAATAATCTTAGGAAATGTGATTTAAAGAAATTCCCAGGGAAGGGAAACCTAGGAGAATGTGTTGCCTGCGTACCTGCTCTAAAAGAAATGGTAGAAGTTCTCCATGCTGAAGTAAGACGATAAAAGCAGGAAACTTGGATTTTTAGGAATGAAGGAAGAACAGCAGACTACTTTATAAGAAAATGCTCTGACCTCAGTGTAGATTTCGAACTTGATCAAATTTGCTAGGTTTATGTTTTACCAATGGTGCCTCAGAGTTTAACTCGAGCCCACATTTTGGGCTCTTTATTACTGTCTGATGTGTTGCTGCTAGAGGTTCATTTCATGTTTCTTGTGTTTCAGGTAGGGTAGAATCTTAGATAAAATTGGTTTGATTCTATTTTTTCCTAAAAATGTGCTTTCCATTGGCTGAGCTAATAATTATATCTTTGAATGGATTATTGAAATAGCGATGCCATATCCAGTTCTCTTTGTGATCTGCTTTATGAGGATCATGAAAATTGTTTTTAATTTCAGACACCTGGGAGGCTATTTAATTTTACTTCACTTTCCTCCCCCAAATACTTTAATCATATAACAAAATCATCAGTTTTAAACTATGTAATGTGTAGTATGCAATACAGTATTTTAACTAGAACAATAGCTGAAGTTTTTTCTAACAAACAAAAAGGTCTACCTATTCTCTACCTAATAGGTAGAGAAATGTCCTGGTTCTGGAGTATGGAGCAATGGTAGAGCCTGTACTCAGCATGCACAAGACCCTGAGTTCTGTCTCTATCACTGAAAGGGAGAAAGAAAAATGTCCTTTTTTTTTTTTTTTCCTCTCTCTTTTTGCATTTGTTCATTTGCTATATGCAACCCTGCATGTTTCAGATTTAATAGAATTTGTTTTGCAGGGGGCTGGTATCAGGGGTTGACCCCAGGGGCACTTAACCACTGAGCCACATCCCCAGCCCTTTTTATTTTTCATTTTGAGGTAGGATCTCACTAAGTTGCCTAGGGCCTCATTAAGTTGCTGAGGCTGCCTTTGAACTTGTGATCCTACTACCTCAGTCTCCTGAGCTGCTGAGATTTTAGGCCTGCACCACCACACCCAGATTAATGGAATTTTTTTCTGGGGTCCCTCAGATCCCTGGGTGATTAATAGAATTTTTTAAATTCATCACTTATGGGAAGTAAGAAATGGCATTTCCTCTTTCTCCTTCCCAGTTCTCATTACTTTTATTTTTGTTTCAGACGGTCTGTGTTTTCCCTTTTGTTTTCAGAAGTGTTACCAATTTTAGTATCTAATGCTTGAGCAAAGGGTAAATATTGATCTGTCACTACTGAAAAACATTAAATCTTTAAATTATGGAAACTTTAAATTCATAACCACATATTATTCCCCCATCTCACAGTATAATAACACAAGGCCAGTTGCCTTAGTAATTTTTGCAGCTGCATCAAATACTTTTTGTACATCTATTTTTTAAATAAAGATGGAAATCGTTTACTTTCCTTTGTCCCATGTGAATTTTGATGAAATTCTTTTTCCAAATCGCTTTGAAGAAATGATTTCTAGATAATGCAATTCAAAAGTATTGATGAAATCTTTTCTATAAAAGTAACTAAGTTTTTAGCTTTGGCAGACTCAGAGTAATAGTCTGGAAGCTTAAAATTGACTTTGTCTTTTTTGTTTTTCATATCCAAGAAAGGCTACCTGCTTTTCTTAAAATCTCTGGAATTTACCCTCAACTTCTGTCATTCTTTGTTTTATAGTCAATGCCTGCATGTTTTCTCAGCTTAGACTCTTCTTTTTATTACCTTCTGCACATTTGCTCTGAGGATCTTCAGGAGATGTCATGTTCTCACTCTAGTAAATCTAGGCTCCTCTACCTCATATTCATTTTCCACATCTCTCCCAAACCCTCTGTATTGAATTTATTCTCTGCTTTTCTCCCACGATGTCTGGGTACTTATTGGACCCCAGAGAGCCCATAGTGCATGCTGTATTCATTTTTTTCATTTTCTTGCCTCTTCTCATGCTTTCAACCCCAACGTCATTCCCCGTCAGGAGTGCTATTGTCTTTTTTCCTTTTTTTCCTTTTTCCTTTTGTCCTTTTCATAAAGTTCCGATCACCAATTAATTTTAGAAAACTCATCTGATTTTTCTTTCTCTGAGCTCCTGTCACACATTATCTCTGTACGTGATGCGATTCTCAAAAGCAAACACCTTGTCTCATTCACTTCACTCCTATCGTCATTTTTTAAAGTTCGATCAGAGCTGGGTGTGCTGGTGTATTACTGTAATCCCAGTTATTTGGGAGGCTAAGGCAGCAATTAGCAAGACCTTGTCTCAAAATAAAAAAAATTAAAAAAATAAAAATTTTTAAAGGGCAGGGGGATGTAGCTCAGTGGTAAAGTGCCCCTGAGTAAAGTTCAATCCCCAGTGCCAAAAAATAAAGTTAGATTTCTTTTTTATTCCTTTTTTCTTTTTATTCACTTTTGAAACACGATTTTTTTTCCTTCCTTCGGCTCCCTCATCCTCGAATACCCCACATCAGAAGCAATTTTGTTTTAAGAAATAGATAAGAATGCAGACTTTGGTAGGTAAAATATTGCACTAATGAAGCCAAGAGTAGAATTGACTCCCCCCATGTTTCAGTCAAGCTCACACAGAAGAAAACCCCATTCACAGTCCCAGGCTGTGTACCGAATCCACCTACCCATCTTCAAGTGTGTACTTTGTTTAGTGTTGGGGAAATTGTGACTTTCTTAGCACAGATCTGTCAATATTAGAAAAATGTCCAGAAATTAGTGTATTTTGCACACAAATTACTTTTATTTAAAAGTCTAGCTATTAAAACACTCCTAACAGTTTGTCTACAGCAAAGACAGAGAACATTCTGTATGGTCAGATAGTAAATGTTTTTAGGTTTTGCAGGTCACGTTATACTGCCTGTCACATGTTCTTGTTTTTGATGTTGTTGTTATTTATCACCCTTTAAAAGTGTAAAAGCCAGTTTCAGCTGCAGGCATGATAGAAGTGGGCCATGGGCTGGGTTTGGCCTATCATTGTAGTTCCCTGACCCCTGCCGTGTAGCAATAAGCAAATCTGTTTCATTGAGCATTCAAGAGGCAGAAGACTTCATTATCCAATAGTGAGGCTGTTGCTAAGCTCATCCAAGTCCTAAACAGACTGGAATGTGCCTGAGGGGTATGGTCCAGTCATAGAGCATGAAAAACCTTCACCTAAGAGGAATGGATCAGGAACTGGGTTGGGATTGGAGAAGGGCAAGAGATGCATCGTGGTGGACTTGAACAATTGTCCTGCCTGGTGCTTACTCCTTAAGTGAAATGTGCTGTTCTGGGACAGAGTAAATGTTCTTCACCTACAATGGTGATTTTCCCTGAGAACTTTCTGGACTTTACTCAAAGCTTAGTGACTTGGAATAGGACAAGGATGTAATTGTACTCACCATGGAATAGATTACAACTGTAGATATCAATGATGAGGGAATGTTGGAGTAAATGGAAGGATTTACTTTGGGTGGAACTAAAAATCTTCATTTTTACATTATTGGACAATATCCAAAGATGTTACCTAACAATAATGTCATTTAGTATACACTTTACTGTGTTGGAAATTTCCAAAAGACACTCTAATTCTTGGTTTAGAAATGTTCTGTTTAGTTCATATGAACAATTTGTACTTACTTGAATGCTATAACATGAATTTCCTGTTATCTACTTAGATGGTAAATCACACAAATAGCAAAAAAAAAAACCCCAAAAAACCCAGAAAAAACAAAACCCAAAACAAACCAACAAACAAAAAACCCAGATACAAAAACCTTGAAGTGGATGTAATTTTTTTTTTCTCATCCTTCCAGCAAGGGTGGTTCGTCAATGACAGACTTCCAGTTGAGATTCATCACTTTGTGCATCCCTTTTTCCATGCTATCACTTATCTCCACTTAAGAAATTCTAGATACCTTTCTAGGCTGGATTATTTGTTTATGAGCTGTGCTTCGTCATTCAACACTATGGAAATAGTCCCAGCTACTGGTTTTATTTAGTTGTGAACTGTTACAGTATTTATTAATTTTAACCTATTTATTTAAGTTAATCAGAATGCAATTTATCTTAATTTTGATTTTGGTTGTAGAGGTTGGCGATTTGAAGGAGCTGCAGACACTAGACATTTCTACCAATCGTTTGCTAACTTTACCCGAGCGGCTTCACCTGTGCCTTTCTCTGCAGTACCTCACTGTGGACCGAAATCGTCTATGGTATGTGCCGCGCCATCTCTGCCAGCTGCCCAGCCTCAACGAGCTCTCCATGGCTGGAAATCGTCTTGCATTTTTGCCACTTGGTAAGTGAGGACATTTCTATGGTACAGGAAAACAGCCAAAAATTAAGATGAAAGTCTTTGTGTTTTTTGACCAGCATAGATTAGTTTCTTTCTGTTTATCTACACAGAGAGAACCTCTATAGAGGCATTGTTGCAGTCAACGGAGGAACATCATTCCCAGATAACAAATGAAATTATTACAATTAGGGATTTCATATTTTAAAAAAACCTAAAAATTTGCTTAGGGACAAAATACATGTGATATAAGATAATTACTCTGAGGAGGGAATTACAAAGAGAGAGACAAAGAGAGAGTTGTTGTGTATTGTGTGTGTATGTGACGATGTGACTATAAATTTGACAGAGGGTATTGGGTAATATGAAAGAACAGCTACTTATATGAATATATTTGCTTAGATATTCACTTCTACCTAGAAAAGTTGGTGTTGAGTATTCTAATAATTATCATTGCCAGATCTGATTGTAAAACCTTAAAGATACTTAAATTGGCTAAACTGCCTGCTGAGTTC
Organism: Glaucomys volans; assembly: GCA_020662805.1. NCBI lineage: Eukaryota > Metazoa > Chordata > Mammalia > Rodentia > Sciuridae > Glaucomys > Glaucomys volans. Next base: position 425,824 of record JAJEJO010004181.1, read on the forward strand.
AAAACATCACATGGCTAATAGACAACATATGGTCCACTATATATTTCTGTAGTTGACACATATTATATGTCAGCCAACACAGGCCTTTAATAAAACAGCATGTTTGTTTCACATAAACTCAATTATTTCTTAACTTTTAAGAAACAAAAGTACAAACTAAAAATTAAAATTAAAATATGAAGTCCCATAGAACCCCAGTTCTGTCACAATAAACATTACATAATTTTACTCATAAAAATTTTCATAATGAATAATTTATCATTGAGGGCAGTGGTGTGAATAATTTACTAGACCCTGAAAGGAAATATTTTCCAATATCATTGCACATATTATTTTCAATTTAAATAACTTCATGAAAACTTTAAGTACTGGCAACATTAAAATCAATTCACATAATGATAAATGTCAAATTTAAGGAAATTACTTTTCCACAAATTTCATGCTTTTAAAATTAACAAAATAAAACTACTTAAAAAGCAAGCTGCATTTCTAGGAAACTGGAGCTGATTTTGAGTAAGAAAAATATCAAATATAAATGTATTTTTAAAAATAAATGTTTTATGAAAATCTGTTTTGTTCTGTTCACAGAGGTTAGGACAGTTCATTAAGTATTCTTTTACTGCATGCAGATCTATTATCCGAAAAGCCAAAAGTATTGTCAGCCTCTCAGGATTTGAGTTTGGGGCCAAAGTTTATCAAACTGTGATTAAAGATAATCCTGAAATAAAAAAATAATAAAAAATAAAAATAAGTATACATGCTGCAATTAACCCAGAGATCCAAGTTCTCGCCTGATTCCACCACCTCACAATGTATGACCTCTCTGAGCTTCATTTTCCTTATCTGTAAACCAGAGATGACATTTATTCTGGTTAATAATAGTTTATGAATAAGAATTACAAAGCTCTATACAAATGTAGATGACTCTCAAATGAGAAGATAAAACTTATAGATTACCATTTCTATGTTTAAAAATGTTTTTCATAGTATTATTACTTTTAATAGTATTATTATAAACCACGTATATAAGAAGAGTGTTTCCATGCACAATAATGGTATTATCTATACTGCTATGGCTAGCAATAGCTCTCACTTCTTGAATATCCATGCTTTGGCCAAGTATTCTAATTACCATATAGATACTCTCTAAGTATTACAAAACCTTATGACAAAATCTATTACAAAACGCATTGACAACGTGATTTTACATCATCTTTCTAGTTGTATGGCCATCTTCAGTGTCAAATTTGGCTCTGCCATTTTGGATTCAAAAACTCCTTTGGACACTCTAGTTGGCCTCTTTCAGTGCATCTCTCCATTTTCCTGGCAGGGTCTGCCTGACATGGGTAAGTGCTTTCTCTCAACTACTCTATCTGTGCATCAACCAGGTACTTTTCAACTACTTGCTTTCCACCTTGTCTAGCTTCAATAAATCCTACAGCAACAGAAATTTTTCTAAAATTTATTGGTGCATTATAATTATACATAATAAGATTCATAGTTGTACATGCACATAACATGAATTGGTAATTTCATTCACCAGTACTCCTTTTCCTCCCCTCCTCCTTCCTCCTGATCCCCTTCTCCTACTCTGTTGGTCTCCTTTTCTATTTTCATAAGATCCTTTTCCCTATTTTTCTGTCTAGGTTCCACATAGAAAACATAGAACTCTTGACTTTGAGTCTGACTTACATCACTTAGCATGATGTTCTCCAGTTTCATCCATTTTCCTGCAAGTGACATAATTTCGTTCTTCCTTGTGGTTGAGTAAAGCTCCATGGTGTATATATACGACATTTTCTTTATCCATTCATCTGTGATCAACCCCTGGACTTGGTTCTATATGAATGGGCTGCTATAAACATGGATATATATATACCACTACGTATGCTGACTTTAGTTCTTAGGATAAATACTAAGGAGTGGTGGTTCCATTCCTGGTCTTTTGAGGAACCTCCATACTGATTTCCATAGTGGTTGAACTAATGTGCAATCCCACCAACAGTGTATAAACAAATGTTCCTTATTCACTGCTTCTCTAGCATTTATTATTTGTATTCTTAATTGCCATTCTAACTGAAGAGAGGTGAAATCTCGGTGTAGTTTTGATTTCCGTTTCCCTGTTGCTACAGATGCAACAGAAATCTTACAAAAGCCTAGGCCAGACGTTTGTCATCTCTGTCTTTCTTGGTGTTAGCAGTTCTTCTTCTCACTTTGCTTGTCCCCTTCAACTTCTGCAGAGCCCTTAGTTCCTTCATTTTGAAACTGTCCTCTTAACAACTAGTTTTCTTTGTCTTCTTTTTTGATTCTTCCACTGCATAGTCTGTCGCAACTCTTAAACCATTCATACAACTACTGGCTCCATCCAGCTGGCCAGAGTGTGATCCACAGCCCTGGTCTCGTGTCTCATAGCCAAATGGACTCTTATCAGAATGCCATCTAGTTCTAGAGCTTCCACTGTGCCTGGAATTCCACACATAATTGGACTCTCTAAGTCAAATGGCTTTTATGTCCCATAGCTAGTTTCTATGTCTTCTGCCTTGCCTATTTTCTCTGCCTCATCATAGCTTCTCATTCCCTTGGTCATTTGCTGTCCCTTTCCTACTTTTATTTCTGTAGTGACAGAGCTGAACAGGTGCTGAGTTGGCAGTGGTATTAGAAGAATAAAGGAAAGTCATACCCCTGGGAACCTGACCGCTGCTAACATGGGGAACTGGCAGTCATACCATGTGTCATGCTAAATGCTCACAGTGGCAGAGGATCTGACTTGCAGGGGCTGGTACAGGATGCTAGAAGTGGTTCTTGGGTAGAGGATAGAGGGCTACATTGCCTGGCTCTTCCTCTGCCCTGGCACTCTCATTTATTTACTGGGCATCTTCTGTATGCACTGTGCTCGGTGCTGGTGTGACTAGGAAAGTAGACATCTCTTCGCTACTTGATATTTAGGGGTGAGTAGAATTATTACAGAAAAATTTCTATCTCTGGGTTTCTTGTCACCATACCCCCAAGTCTTGTTTCTGTGTCAGGAGGTTTTTCCTTTGTAAACTTGGTAACATGGTGTCAAAAAGCACGATTGGCAAGGTGTTCTATGCTGGGCTCTGAGGAGAGTGCCTCGTGGCAGGAGAAGTACCCAGAACTACCAGGCCTGGGGCTGTAGACAACCTTGAATGTGGAAGCAGCTTCCCCACTGCCCTGGGCTCTGTCCCAGCTCACAGGACTCATAGTCTTTGCAGCACACAGGCCTGTGAAGAGGGAGAAAAACACACAAGCAAGAGGATAGTGGCAAGACTTGTTCAGTCTAAAAGAACCATCTGCCCAAAGCAGTTCTCTGCCTAAGACTGGATTCTTTGAGAACAGGGGATGAAAGGGTCAGGGAGCAGAAACATGCATTGGCAGCCACACAATGTATGGTCACCAGGGAAGGCTTGAAGAGATTGGAGATGGGGTAACCAGTGAGGATGAAGAAACTGAAGCAAACCAAAATGTCAGCCATCTCCTCAGTCCTGTTTTTGTTTTTTACTTTTTAAATTAATTTACTTTTATTGTTTTGCCACCATGAAGACAGGTTTGAAAAGAGAATTCAAATAATTACAACTTTAGAAAGAAAATTGATATGTTTGTGTGTTTGAAATCTTTCCTGGAACTCTTCTGATAAGCCAAAGTTGTCTAATGCTGAGAACTATCTGGGAGAAAGTCAATTGAAGCATGGTGCTGCTCCTTTCCCTTTCCTTAGTGCACTGAACCATCCTTAGAAACTTAGCAAAAGAGGGGTACCTCTTTGTAGTTGTTTGGGGGTGTTCTCCACACACAACCCCGCACCCTGGAAGTTTTCAAGCACTGGATGGCTCCTGTGTTTAGCTGTGATTCTAGAAGCATAATTTAGGAACTTAGAAGTTTTGTAAAGTTGGTTTTAGGATATCTCTGCCTGTGAGGGACGGTGGGAATCATATTTTGGGAACAACTTACTGAATTCAGTGTCTTGCCAAAGAAGTTTTTATAGGGTTTCTTAAAGTAATGTCAGATTATAGCTGCTTCAGAAGGCAGCTACAGAAGCTCTATGTAAGGATGACTTAAATCACTTGTAATACTATTGAACCCATTAACTCTCTTTGACTATGTTCTTCTTAAGAAACTTGTAATACTGTTGAAACCATTAAGACTCTTTGACTATGTTCTTCTTAAGATGAAAAGATGCATCAAAAAAGAAGGATGCTCCTCTTATTGCTGTACCGTGACAGTTGAGTGACAGATGAGTCTGCACCCAGAGGCTTTGTTCTCAGTGGTGACTATTAACAGAGGAGGAGAAAAGCAGTCACTGGAGCCTATTGCTATGAAAGTTAATGCAGGTCTCTCAGAACTTAAATGTTTGCTGTCAATTCAGTATCGCCCTGTTGACTGAATAGCTCACAGAATTGTGAGTCACCTCTTAGCTTCTGAAAGTTTAGACAAATAGAAACATGGTTTCATCTAAGGCTTTTTTACCAGGTGCTCCTGGTTTTCCTTGCATAATTAATAAGCCCAATTATTCAGGAATGTATACAACTTTTTTAAGTTGAATAATAGATACAAGGATTGGTAGGTTGTCAGAGCACAAGTTAGCTATGGAAGAGCATGCTTTCTTTAGTTAGCCTCTAGGGAGTGCTGTGTCAACTCAAGCCTAGTAACTTCTGTAGTTTTAAGAAAATAGAGATGCACCATTATCAGGTAGACTTTTTATTAATTGTTTATTTAGAAAACTGAATAAATTCTTAACCAAGAAAATTTGGTGGTGACATTGAGATTTGCAGGATAACCTGTGCATAACCTACCACATGGTAAGCCCAAAAGTTAGTAGGGAATGCTAATGAGAAATGATCTAGGTTTCCAAACCAGTCACATAGTTGTCCTTTAGAGACACTAGTAGTGAAGAGTTAATTTTCTTAGGAAGAGTTATTCTGTACTTCACGGACTCGTGCAACAAGTGGAATGACACCTCCTTTACTGCTTGCTGCATTATATGCTGTTGCATTAATGAGGGTGCAAAGCCGACCCTTTATCACAGAATAGATGAATGCTGGTTTTTAAAATAGTGGTGGTGGTTGTTTTCCTTCATAGGAATTGGGTACCTTATATAGAAAAAAAGTACATTATGGCAAGTTAGTGATAGAATTTTAGAAACTAGTTCCCAGGCATTTTCAAAACACAGGCTAAAATTCCTTCTCTTGTTGTAAATGAGATATAGAAGGTACAAATATATTAATTCTGCTTATTTTTTCTAATGCTTCTTGTTCCCTGCTTAGAAAGTCAGCAATTGCTCTTTATAATATTTTGACTAAAAATTTTTTTGTGTGGTTTTTTGTTTTTTTTTTTTTTTTGTACTGGGGTTCGAACCCAGGGACATGCCACCACTGAGCCACATCCCCAGCCCTGTTTTGTATTTTATTTAGAGACAGGGTCTCACTGAGTTGCTTAGGGCCTTGCTAAGTTGCTGAGGCTGGCTTTGAATTCGTGATCCTCCTGCCTCAACCTCCCAAGTGCTGGGATTACAGGCGTGCGCCACCGCACCCGACTTGACTAAAATATTTAAGTCCATAATACGAAACTATTCAGACCTTAGGATTAAAATTAGAAGGAAATTAATAATTCTGTTTTTAAAATTTAAATTAATTTATTTTTAATTGACACATAAAATTTACACACATATGGGTTACCATGTGATGTTTAAATACACATATCAATTGATTATTTCTTAATCTCAGATTTGGAATCAAGTGTAAAATGTACTCTCCTGAAGTGTGAATGTATTTATCTGCCATTTAAAGAACTGCTGCCTGAAGTCATTGTTTAATGGGACTAATTTGTCAAGTAAATGAGTCTCAGTACTAACAAGTTTATTCTAGTGGAGACGGAAAGTCCCAGAAGTTGGAGTTACCGCTGTGATTTGAGTAGAAAGTATGTTAGCTGCTTCCTAAAGGGGGAGCCCAAGCATGTGCTTTAGATTGCATTCTGTAAGAATTGTTGGGCCAGTCTCTTATCAAAGGAGAAATTAATGAAATGAGAAAATTAAAAGAAATATAAATGGAAAAGAAGAAAGCAGAATCTTGAAGACAGAGTTCAAAAAGCGGGAAGAAATGGGAGAGAAAATTCATCTGTTAATTAAAACCCATATAGCTCATGTTCAGCTCAAGAATGCAATGCCTAAGAAATGGCTGTTCACTGCTCCATTCCCAAGTATTTGTAGCACAATTTTTTTCTTTATGTCATGAGAAAAGTGCACCTAGATTAGGTGAGCTTTCAATGGACAAATGTATATTTTGGGAGTAGGATTTGGAGATTGAAAGGAGTTAATAAGAAGAAATCAAGCCCCATTCTCCGAAATATCAATTAAAAGCAAAACAAAAGAATTGCTGCTCATTCTTAAAAAGGCACAGATGTGAATTTTAGAAAAACAAGTAGTATGAGGACTAGAATCACGAACAGAATGTTTGCCAGCGAAGATTTGTGTTATTTTGGTTCTGGAACTTACATCTTTTTAAATAGTGAGTAGGACGTGCAGTACTAGTGAAGTCTGGAAGATGTTGTCAATTGACTTAAAAGAAAGAATCTGGAATTTCCATCAGTCATCATTCTCAGTAAAGTTCTTAAGTTCAAAACAAAACAAAGAAATAGGCCCAATTCCAATTCAAGATGCCACGCAGAGTGAAGACATTTGCTCCTCATCTTGGCTGCCGTGGTGCTGCACCATACGCTGGTGTATTAAGCAAATGTGTCATGCTGGAAATCATCAAGAAGTCTCCCTTTCCTGGTATCTTCTCTGAAGAAACTTTTGATATTTCTTGATATATCTGCCCTAAATCTGTAAGTTAGAACTGGCCCAGAAGTTTTCTGATCTTTTAAAGGAAGCGAAGAGATACTTTGTTCATCCCTTGTCTCTGTCAAGACTCCTCTGACATCACACCTGGTTGCCTTGGAAATAGCACCAGTCTTCTTGTTACCCCCCAGCACCCTTGTGTCCTGATAGGCAGTACCATCATCACACTAGGGGGAAGTGCCCTGATTACAGGGCAATGATGTGTGGAGGAGGACCTCTTACACACATAATGGTGAAGCAGGCAGATGTGCCTTTAAATCCCAGTTCTGTATCTTAATAGCTTTGTAAACTTGGCCATAGAAGGTGTTTTAGTCTAAGTCTCTGCAACAGGGTAATATTAACACCTATTTCATAGCACCATAGTAAGAGTTCAATGAGATCAATTTAAAACACAGATCCCTCAATAAATATTCCATAAGTATGCAGTCAACATGAACTATTTTTACTTTTTCACTAGGGTGGAGACTGTGTGCCTTCATTTTCATGCCCCAGGAATCTAGTACGGTGCCTAGCCCATTACTTATAATCATTTCTTTATTATTTCAACTGTGCAACAGAAATAGAGATGCTGAATTGTGATTACTTAAACCAAGAGCATCCCTTTTGTCATTCAAATTTATTACAATCAATTTGTTTTAATTTAACAGTTGTTGATGATCCACTGTGTATGAAGTGTCTTCTTATAATTCACAGTGAAATTTTATTTTGTAAAAGTAAAAAAAAATCAGAAAAATTATGACTGTAAAAGATTTAATGGACTCAGTGTATATGTATATTGAAAAGTTAGCACTGAAAAAGTTTTTTTCCTGAAAAAGTGGATGACATATCCTCATTATAAAAGGCATTGTGTAGGCAATTCAAATTAATTTTAGAATTATTTTGGGATAGACTGTAAATTACTCTGCATTCACCATGAAAATAAATTGCATGTTAATTAAAAATGCTTTAATAATGACCCATAATATCTGACTTTTTGAACTGTGATCATTGGTTAAACATTGATAGAACATTCCAAACAACCCATTTTGTTTTATTGCTTTGATCTATAGTTTCAATTGCCCCATCATTTTGCTGAAGAGAATACATCATTCATCTTTTGATCAAATAAATGAGTTTTAAACTGGTCACTGTGCAGAAAACACAAACCCTATTCTGTTCTGACCTATGCTGTCATTCCATGCTTGCTTTCATAGTATGGTTAAAAGAGCAACAGCCTAAACACACGGGAGCATTTTGTTCCATCTTCAGCCATGTGGGCTGCATATGTCAGAGTGTTGAGGTTGAAAAAAAAAAAGGAATTGGAGTATTTGCAGAACTCCTAGCTTTTACTAATTTCTAAGTAACAAACTTTGATCTGTGAGTCTGGAAGAAAAAAAGGAAATAATTTAGACACAGTACAATACTTTAAAAAGTCACATGAAGCAGTTCTTTATGGCTTTAGAATCTGTGAAGGTGGCAATTTCCTTGCTTTATAAATTTTACATAATGAGCACTTTTGCACAAGAACTTTATTGCACAGTATTGGTGAATTAATATTAACAGAAGGAGGAAAACAAACCTCGTTAGCTAGTAGATAAATGATTTCTTCCAAAGTTAATTACTGATTGAAGATTTTCTGTATTAAAAATGTAAGAAATATCTCAAAGCTTTTCATGCAGTGAATAGTCATATTCCAGCCTCATTATGATTAAAAATGTCATTCCATTGCACTTGGGGTATTTGCCAGGGGACTGCTTCCTGGCCAGCTGAGAGCCTGCTCTCCTACGCCTGTAGGAGCATGGCCTTTACAGCCTGGGACCTTGCCCAGGGTTTAGGAGTTTCAGCCTCACCAGCAGGCTGTGCTGTGTCAGCCAAAACAACAGAGCTTTCTGGCTCTCTTCACAGGCCTGCACTCCTTTTCATGATGTTCTCTTGATATTCAGAAGAGGGAGGTAAAAGACTCAGATGTATTGAGCACCAGTTATTTTGTAAAGAATCAAGCTTGGCATCATATGCATTGTTTAATCTTCATAACAAATCTATGAGATAAGTTTTATTATCCCTATAGTACCCCAGAGGAAACAGGCTCAGAGCATTTTATTTCTTTTGGAGTCAGGAAGCAGTTAGTGGAGAGCCAGAATTCAGACTCAGTTCTGACTCCAAATCCATTACATCATGTCATTTCACCACTGTCTCTTTTCACTCTGTATCAGATTGTCCTATTTGTAATGTGGAAGTGTTTGTATTACTCATGTCCACAAAGCATTATTCTGGCTAATATATAATAAACTTGGATGCAGCTATACTAGTTTTGATTCTGCTGTAACATAAAATAGTTCATGCCATTATGGACATAGAAAAAATTAGGTTCTTCAAAAAAAATTATGTTCTTCAGACAAGGTAGTCAGAAGATGCAAACTGAATTCTCTGAAATATTGAAAACCTAACATAAAATGCAAACCAAATAGTATTTTTAAATCATTAATTATTCATTTTTTCCTATAAAACTAAGATAAGAAAAACTAAACTATGTAAGAAGTAGCAGGTGTCAACTTTTATTTAACTCTATAGTGTGATCTTTGCATGTCACCTCATTTAACTTGCACTAGCTCTTTTGTGTATATTAGAGGAGAGAGGTGCTTTCTCTGCCTTGTCCCACTTTGTGTCCTTGACTTGAGGGGATGAATCTATGTCTCTAGAGGCTGTAGCCTCCAACTCTTTTCTGTGCAATTAAAGTATAGAACAGTGTTAGTACCATTTGCTGCATGCCAAAGAGAGTTCTTTCTTAATTGGCCTTCTACTGTAGGCCACATTTCTAAATGTGTCACTTACTAATAATAATGAGAATAATAACTGCCATATATTGGAGAAGGCTATGTGGCAAGAATTCTGCTTATCAATTTTGTTGGCAATTCTTACTAAAACTTAACAGATAGCTTTATTTTCCCTGTTATACAGATGAGAAACTCATGCCATTCATCTACTAGTAAGTAGAATGAGGGTGCAAACTCAGGTTTTCTGACTCCACGCCTCAGCTACTCTTGTTTTCTTGATGAGTGTGCAACGCGCCTTTCTGCTGTGTGCATCCAAGTTCTGAATCTTTGCTTGCTTTCCTGGACTAAGGACTCTGAAAGGCAAATTTGAGACCACAGATCATTTGTATTTATCGATGTAGTTTTCATTTTCTAAAAAATATTCCAGCATTTTCTATATACATTCAAAAACTGCAAAATTTTATTTGTGCTTAAGGGATTGGTCTGTATAGTAAAGAAATAGTAAAGAAATTTAGAAGAGGAATTTTTAGTGTAATTTTGCAACTTTTCTATTTCAAGTGGATTTAGGTATTTACGTTTTTCCCATCTATATTTTATAATTTAGAGCTTTTTAGTGTACTAAAGTAGCAGTGTACAATATTTTAGTAATTCTGTATTTTGATGCTTGAAAAACATTATATAGTGGTTGTTTTCATATTCAGTGATTCTTACAACCTAGTAAAGTTGAAGAACCAAGTACTGTTAATGTATGTGCAAACTGAGGCTCTGCTCATATGACCAGAAAATGAAAGCATAGACAGATGGGCCCATTTGTCCGCCGGCTGTGCTGATTTTCCAATGACACACCTTTTCTGGATTTCTGTTTTATCTTTTACATGTTTGTAGCTTGATTTAACAACATTGTTACTTTTTTCTGGATTCTGTGTGCTTGATGAATTTTTCTCTTCTAGTCTTAAGAGATTTTCTTCCTT
>JAJEJO010004182.1:628-41975 GCA_020662805.1 Glaucomys volans
TTTCCTCTGCCTTATGTTGTTCAACACACTGTCTGTATGATTTATCCATTTTCTGTTTGCTTGGTTTATTCTGGGGTACTGTGAATTTAACCCTGGGGCCTTTAACCCCTAAGCCACATGCCCAGCCCTTTTTATTATTTTGAGGCAGGGTCTTGCTAAGTTGCTTAGGACCTCACTAAGTTGCTGAGGTGGGATTTGAACTTGTGATCCTCCTGCCTCAGCCTCCTGAGTCACTGAGTGATTTGCATACAGCGAGTAGTTGGTTTCTGTCACTGCTATGTAGTGCTTCAATTTGTGGATCCAGCTTCCTGCTGGAGAGACGGCTGAGAGATGTTATCAGATGCTAGTTATTATGAATAAACCCTGGCAAGTCCTGTCCTGGTCATATGAACTCCCTGCTCTCGGACATTTACCTGGGACAGGGAGTGTGGGAGCAAGAAGATGGGAAATGTTTTGGGATGCTCTTTACGCAATTGGGCAGCTCTCCTGGGACACCTTCACTGGGGCTCGTCTACACTCCTCTCAGTATTTTCTGGGTCTGCACACATCTCAACTCTTGGTTTTTCAGGAGCTAGTCTCTCTCCCAGTAAGGATACCCACCCTTTGAGGGCCTGTTCTGATGTCTGCTCCTATCTCTGTGTGCTCCCATCCCTGCTCCAGGAAAGAAAGTTCCAGCAGAGACAGCTGCTAAGTGAAGGATGGTGATGATCAAGGGTCCTGGCTTAGCAACTCCCATGTCTGGGTGAAGAACAGCGGTCACCCACAGGGACTCCAGAAATCTTTACCATTAAAAAAAAAGAAAAGAAAAGAAAAGAAAAAAAGCGCTAGACTCTAAGAGATGGAGCCCTGGCTATTTTGCACTGCCTCCACGGGAGATGGCTCCTATGGCCATGACCATGTATCCTGATTCTCCAGCTACAAACTCTGCTCCACTTCTCTCCATCCTCCTTTGCATAAGCAAATCAGTTTCAGACTGAGTTTGTTTTGTTTTGTTGTTCTGAATTTTGGAGATGGAACCCAGGGTCTCACCCATGCTAGGCAAGCCCCGAGAATGCAAAGCAGTTTCAAATAGTCTGGTGAAAGTGTTTCCAGAGCAAGAAGCTCACCTGAGCATGGCAGTGGACTCTCCGACCACCTGTGCTATCTGACACTTCTGAATCCTCTGCTGACACAGGAGGTTGTGCGCTTTGGTCCACCTAGGAACAGACACCCCACAAACCCCAAATTCTACATCACCCAAGGATGTCAAGGGCCCTTTCCCTTTACAGAACCAAGTCCCCTCTAACAGCACTGATAGGGGAAGCCTCACCCTTTTCCACAGAGCCATTTCCCAAAGGACCTTGGCCATCCTTAAAAGGAAAAGGGTGGGAAAGCAACTTGAGGGAGACAGAGCTGGGTGGGCTGGCTATGAAAGTGGAAGCCCCTTCAGAATCCTCTCCTCTGTGACCCTACTCTCTAAAGATGCTGTCCAGGGATGCTGGTTTCTACAGCGGGGTTGCTACAGTTCGAATGTGTCCCCCAAAGTTCATGTTTTAAAGTCTTGATCCCCAAGGCAGAAATATTGGGAACTGGGGCCTAATGGGTCATGTTTGGGTCAGGGGGCTCCAACCTTACAAATGGATTAATGTCATTATTATGGGAGTGGGTTCCTTACACAGGGACAAGTTCAGCCCCCTCTTGATGTCTTTCTCTGACTCTCTTGCCCTCTTTTTGCCCGTCCTCCACAGAACAGGAAAGCCCTCATCAGGCACTGGCCCCTTGACCTTGGACTTCCCAGCCTCCAGAACAGTGAGTTGGTATGTTACCCTTTAAGTTTCCCAGTCTATGGCATTCTGTGACAGCAGCACAAAGTGGACTAAGACAGGGACATTTCCCCAATGGGCCACCAAACCAAGGGAATTCTAAACTTATTCCAAGGATTCTTTGAGGGCCTCCACTCCAGCAGACACCGGGTAATCGTGGTGTAGATGGACAGTTTATTCTAACAGCTGGGCTACTGGCATTTCAGTTAAAACCTCAGTAAGATTAAGGAGCTGTCAATTCATCAAAGCTCTGGAAGAACACTCGCCGCCCAGCCACCCCGTCTTCAGGGCCCAGGGACATCTCCTCACCATGCCACTTACCATTCTATCATATGGGGCAACTTCTCTTTGATGGACTGCTGTGGGTCAATCTCAATTGGGTAGTAGTGGTGATAGAGCGCCCTGAGCTGGGGACATCCACATGAGTAGAAAAGCCATTAGCACACCGGGTTTTCCCCCAACAAAGTCCCACAGCGAAAGAGAAAGACTGTTTAGGGGATATAACCTTGTATCAGTGTTAGTTTTCACGTGTCCTTTACAGGACTCAAGTTTCTCCTCTTTTATTCTCTTACAACACTTGTATCTACCAAGTTGATAAAGTCCAGGCTGGGACTGGATCTGAGAGCTCATCTTGCACTCACCGTGAGAATGAGGTCTAGGAGGCAGCAATATAAGGAGATTTACTGTCTGATAAGAAAGGAATTGGAACTTTCTTTTTTTTTTATTTATTTTTGGCTGATATTATGAATTAGCTCAGTCATCAGGGTTTTTTATTTATCTTTTTGTTGTAGATGAACACAATGTCTTTACTTTATTTATTTATGTGGTGCTGAGGATGGAACCCAGTGCCCCACACATGCGAGGCAAGCACTCTACCACTGAGCCACAACCCCAGCCCTCATCAGGATTTAATCAGGGTTTTATTCTGTTTCTAGAAATGTGGCATGCCTTCCCAGGAGCTAGGCAAGGTGGTTTAACATCTTCTACATGAAAAAATACTTTTTATTTAAATAGTTCTGGGTTCTTCCCCCTGAGTCGCACCCCCCCACCACCATACTGGGGATGGAACTCAGGAGTGCTCTACCACTGGGCTGCATCCCCATCTTCAGTCCTTTTATTTTATTTTTTAAAAAATATTTTGTTTTAGTTGTAGGTGGACCTTTATTTTTTTTATTTTTTATGTGGTGCTGAGCATCAAACCCAGGGCCTCACGCATGTTAGGCAGGCATTCTACCACTGAGCCACAACACCAGCCCCTTTTTGTTTTGAGGCAAGATCTCCCTAAGTTGCTGAGGCTGGCCTCAAACTTCAGTCCTCTGGTTCAGTTTCCTGAACTGCTGGGATCACAGGAATGAGTCACCTTGCCCAGCCTGATTCTTTTTAGTGTAAGAAAAAGAAAACTAAGGTTCTCCTTCCTTCCTTCCTTCCTTCCTTTCCTCCCTCCCTCCCTCCCTCCCTCCCTCTTTTGTCCCTTCCTTCCTTCCTTCCTTCCTTCATTCCTTCCTTCTCCTTTTAAATTTTGAGACAGGGTCTCATTAAGTTGCTTAGGGCCTTTCTGAGCTGTTAAAGCTATGAAACTCACAATCCTTCTATATCAGCCTCCTAAGCCACTTGGATTACAGGTGAGTGTACCACCACACCTGGTCATTTCTTTCTTTTGTAAGTTAATCACATTCAGATTTTTAAAAAGCAAGCCAAATTTAAAGAAAAATATTTGATAAACGTGTACACAGATATGACCGAAAACAATCAGGAAAGGAGAGCTGGGGGTGATTCAGCAATAGTGCACTTTCGCACTTACTTAGAATGCTAAGGCCCTGGGTCAATCCCAGGACTCCCACCAAAAATTTTAAAAAAAGAGAAAGAGATTTTCAATGTGTGTTTTTTGGAGTACAAGAACATTTTTCTTTCTTTTTTTTTTTTTTGGTACCAGGGATTGAACCCAGGGGTGCTTAACCACTGAGCAACATCCCCAGCCCTTTTTAATATTTTATTTAGAGACAGGGTCTTGCTAAGTTGCTCAGGGCTTCGCTAAGTTGCTGGGGCTGGCTTTGAACCTGTGATACTCCTGCCTCAGCCTCCCAAGGTGCTGAGATAAGTACGCCACTGTGCCCAGCAAGAACATTTTTCTACAAGCATACTAGAACTCAGAACTCAAAAGAGCCCATATATAAGTGTGTGTGTGTGTGTGTGTGTGTGTGTGCGCGCGCATTTTTGGTGTGACTTAGACCACCCTCCCCCCCAAAAAATGGTGAGGGTTGGGGAGCTGGGGATGTAGTTCAGTGGTAGAGTGCCAGCAGGTTCAATCCTTAGTACTGCAAAATAAAAAATAAAAAAAGAAAGTGCTACTTATAAATCAGTGCCCATCTTAATAAGTAATCATCTCAAAGTACTGGAAATGCATATGAGAACCTGGGTTTGATCCCCAGTACTGCAAGAGAAAAAAAAAAAGGAATATTGGAAGAATTGATGAATAATGAGAGACCAGTAGACCCAGTTAAAATGCAATTTAGTGAATAATGAAGTGGATCTAAATGATACAGTCATTCACTGGAAAGAGTTCAGCAACCTACAAAAGTGCAGGAGGGTTAAATAATATAACATTCAGGTTTCTTATAACAGAGTCTATATTCCAGCCATTCATCATCCTATGTCTCAGCCAATAGGGAAAACCTGTCCTCTCTTATTAAGACAAGACCCACTGAGCATAAAAATTTTGGAAAGAATTAATTTTCTATGATCTGTATACTGGAATCTGGTTCTAATCAAGAGGCACTGGAGTAGCCAGGGCCTAGATTAGATTTCTGAGCAAAGAAAGAGTGACCCATAGCCCAGCATGGTGGCCCACGCCTGTAATCCCAGCACTTGGGAGGCTGAGACAGGAGGATCACGAGTTCAAAGCTAGCCTCAGCAACTTAGCGAGGCCCTAAGCAACTCAGTGAGACCCTGTCTCTAAATAAAACACAAAATAGGGCTGGGGATGTGGCTCAGTGGTGGAGTGCCCCTGGGTTCAATCCCCAGTACCAAAAAAGAAAAAGAAAAAAAAAGTGACCCACCTCTTTGCGACACTCCTCGCTGATGATCTTGCTGTTATCCAGAATATCTGGGAAAATACGAAACTCCTTTTACTTGCCCCTTAGAAGCTGTCATCTTGTCAAGTCCAACAAGGCAAGCTAGAATGTGACTTACTGTAAGAAGAAGGGCATCTCTTTCCATTATATGCAAACCTGCTCAAGGTCATGTCAAAATCAGAAATCACCTAAGAGGCAAAAGACAGGTGCAGATGCTTAAATAGGCACCTTCTATTGTGCCCTGCCTCAGCTTTGGGGGGTGTATGGAAGTCAAATCAGCCCAGTGGCCAGCCTAGGGGTAAAACCCTGGGAGAGTTAGAGAGGGATAGAAAGGGAAGGGAAGAAGTGAACACTGTTACAACCCTAAGGAAAGCCCAGTCTCCTGGAGGCGTGTGTGTGTGTGTGTGCACGCGCGCGCGTGCTGACTTTGGAAGGCATCCTACCAATGCACGGGCTCCTTCCTAAAGTGTCTCCACCTTACTGAACGGGGAGCCCGCTGGGCTGGGGGAGTGTGCGGCAGGGGAAGGCCCGTCCTGGAAGCGGCAAGAACACACTGGGACGCCTGTAATCGAGGTTTCAGAACAGCAGGGTCTCCCCAGGGCCACCCTCCCTGCCCGTCCTCAGCCCTGGGGGGAGCGCCACGCGAAGGCCGCTGGGCAGCCCCCTCCCGCCCCGGCCCTCGCTCCCAGTACCTGCAGCCGGTCTCCCCCGCCCCTGCGGAGCGCGTCCACGATCTCCAGCACCCGCCCGGGCTGCCGCATCAGGACCGTGGCCTTCATCAGGGTGCCCACCTGTCCCGAGACCCGAGAGAACCGCTGACCCCCGCGCCGCGCAGGGCCCCAGGGGAGCAGGGCTCGCCGGGTCGCCGCGCCGCCACCTCGGCAACCCCCCGGGGTCCTGGGGACGCCGCGGGATCCGGGCCCGCTGCATGCGGGACACTCCCCCTCGCCTCACCTCTTCCGCCATCGCTCGGGGTCTTGGTCGGCGGCGCGGGAGACGACTACCGCCCCGCGGCCGCACTGCGCAGGCGTCGCCCGCCGTCCGCGCCGGGAGCCACCTCCGAGCTTCTACTGGGGCGCCGGCTGGAGCAACTGGTGGCGGGTTCTATTGTGAGGAGGAGGAGGAGGGGGAGGGTCCCAAGATGCTGGGGTCACGTGCGTGAGCTGGGCTGTCATGGGGCCTTATGTGGCTCCTGTCACTCTCTAGAACAATACCCTGCCTGACAAGAGTGGTCATTTCCTGGCTTAAAGTTTGCAAGAGGAACAAAACCGACGCGAGGAGAGGATAGGAAGGTGCCACCAAGTGAATTCTGTTAAACCATCCTCACTTGAGCCCCTCCTTGTCACGGAAGAAAGTGAGCCACTAACAGCTAGGGTGCAGGGAGACCTAGGGTGCAGGGAGACCTAGGGTGCTGGGCAGCATGAGGTTTAATCATTTGTTTGCTGGGCGTGGTGTGCATGCCTGTAATCCCAGCACGTCTGGAGGCTGAGGCAGGAGGATCTCAAGTTGGAGGCCAGCCTCAGCAATTTAGTGAAGCCTTGAGCAATTTAAGGGGCCGCTGTCTCAAAAAATAAAATAAAAAGGACTGGGGACTGGGGATGTGACTCACTTGAACATGCCTCTGGGTTCAATCCCCAGTACAAAAAAAAAAAAAAAAAAAGGAAAGAAAGAAAAGAAATTAATCAGCTTCACTTCTCCCTTCTGCTCTGCTAACTTGGAGTTCTTTGAATTCAGTATGTAGGGAGCTCAGTGGGAGCCATGGCAGGTGGATGGAGGCTGCAGGGATCTGAAGCTGGACAAACCTGAAGAGAGCAACAGGAAGTAGAATCAATAAAAACTCTAATATGGTGTGGGTGGTAACAGTTCTGCTCTGGGTTCCAGGGCAAGGAAGGAGGCAAGGGGTGGTCTTCAGTCTGTGAGGTGTGGGGGGCAGGGAGGAAGGAGGGAGGAAGGAAGGGGCAGGGACAGGAGGGAGTTCCAGAACCTGAGAGCACAATCCTGAGCGTGATCTCACTGCGGGCCCAGGATTCTGGAACTTGGGCTGCCTGATGGGCCCTATATGAAAGATGTAGTAGGGAAAAGGAGCGACAGCTGGCTAAAGGGGCCCCCCACAACCCTCCCGACACCCCAGGAGAGCAGCCTCTCTCCGCTGGTCCCAGGGTGCCATGGAGATGGAGAGCACGGCGGCCTCCACACGGTTCCACCAGCCTCACATGGAGAGGAAGATGAGTGCGATGACCTGTGAGATCTTCAATGAACTCCGGCTAGAGGGGAAGCTCTGCGACGTGGTCATCAAGGTCAATGGCTTCGAGTTCAATGCCCACAAGAACATCCTCTGTAGCTGCAGTTCCTACTTTAGGTATAACAGGGTACTGAACGAACCCCGGGGGGAACTGGGCTCCTCTTGAGGCCTTTTGATCCATTGTTTCCCATTCACCAACTCTGAAATTTAGGGACATCAAAGCTCTGGGCTCCCGTAGCCAGGTTCCTGTCTGCGGCAGAGATACAGCTTAGGCCCACAGCCTCTTTTCCCTGGTTTTCATCTTGAGGTCAACCAACTTCTGGTGGACCAGGTGATTTCTTCCTTGATTCTTACCCAGACCAACCTTTGGTTAGACATCCATACTGGATTTCCTACTTAAACTCAGATGGCAATGCTACTTCGGGTGAACCTTTTGTCCCTGTTCTAGTACAGACCATTTAAAACAAGGTGATAAGCCAGGGACAGTGGCACATGCTTGTAGTTCCAACAACTCAGGAGGCCAAGACAGGAGGATTGCAAATTCAAGGCCAGCCTCAGCAACTTAGGGAGACACTGTCTTAGAAAAATTTTAAAAGGGCTGGTGATGTAGCCCAGTGGTAGAGTGCTTGCTTAGCATGGGCCTGGGCCTGGATTCAATCCCCAATAATGCAAAAATAAATAAAGAAAAGAAAGGAAAGAAAGAGAGAAAGAAAGAAAGAAAAAAGAAAGAAAGAAAGAAAGAAAGAAAGAAAGAAAGAAAGAAAGAAAAGAAAGAAAGAGAGAAAAGAAGAGAAAAACAAAACCCAGGGTGATAAATGAACAATAATGGAGGGGGTGTTAGGCAGGGTGATATGTGCTTATAATTCCAGTGACTTAGGAGGCTGAAGAAGGTTGAGACCCTCTCTCTTTTTTCTTTTTCTCTCTTGGTACTGAGGATCAAATTCAGGGCACTTTACTTCTGAGCTACATTCCCAGGCCTTTTTATTTTTGAGACCTGGTTTTACTAAGTTGATGAGGCTGGCCTCAAACTTGCAGTTCTCCTGCCTCAGCCTTCTGAGTCACTGGAATTACAGGCATGGACCACCACGCCTGGCTGCAAGATCCAGTCTCAAAAAAATGAAAAGGGTTGGGATTTAACTCAGTGGTAACATGCTCTTGGGTTCAATCTCCCTATACCAGAAAAAACATTGGGGAATGGGAAGGAACATGAGGAGAAAAGTACCTAGGAAATATTTATCAGAAGAAAAAGGGAGTTTTGACTAGAATCATTGAAACCCAGGAAGTAGAAGGACTATTTTATTCATGACCTGAAATTTTTTTCTTTTCTTTTCTTTTTTTTTCTTCTTTTTGGTAGAAAAAAGGAGTGAACTTGGGACGTTTAACCACTGAGCCAAATTCCCAGCCCTTTTTATTTTTTATTTATTTTGCTTTGTTTTGTTTTTTTGGAACCAAGGATTGAACTCAGGGGCACTTGGTCACTGAGCCACATCCCCAGCCCTATTTTGTATTTTATTTAGAGACAGGGTCTCACTGAGTTGCTTAGGGCCCCGCTAAGTTGCTGAGGCTGGCTTTGAACTTGCAATCCTCCTGCCTCAGCCTCTGGAGCCACTGGGATTATAGTCTTGTGCCACCATGCCTGACCATGATAGGAAAATTTCTGAGTAATCTGATCCAGTTAAAAAAATGATAACTGGGGCTGGGGATATAGCTCAGTTGGTAGAGTCCTTGACTTGCAAGCACAAGGCCCTGGGTTCAATCCCTGGCACTGCAAAAAAAAAAAAAAAAAAAAAAAAAAAGATAATGTGTCACACCTGTTGCTAAATATTCTCATTCATTTAAACCCTAGAGCAGGGCCACAGAAAGACCAGAGAGTAAATATTTTAAGCTCTGTGGGCCATGTAGTCTCTGCTGCAACTACTCAGCCCCGCATTTACACTTTGAAAGTAGCCACAGAGTTTTAAACGAAGGGATGTGGCTACATCCCAATTGAATTATTTATGGACACTAAAATTTGAATTTATTTTAATTTTCAGGTGTCACAAAACATTCTTTAGATTTTTCCTTCCAATCATTTAAAAATGCAAACAACAACAACAGCAAAAACCCTTAACTTGTGGGCAGAACAAAAACGAGAGTGGGTTGGATTTGGCACAGAGGCTGTGTTTGCAGAATTTGATCTCTCCAGGGGCAGCTACTCAGGAGGCTGAGGCAGGAGGATCACTAGGAACAGCCTGGGCAACTTAGTGAAACCCGTCTCAGAAAATAAAAAGAGGGAGCTGGGGATATAGCTCAGTTGGTAGAGTGCTTGCCTTGCAAGTACAAGGCCCTGGGTTCAATCCCCAGCACCGCAATAAATAAATAAATAAATAAATAAATAAATAATAAAAAGAGTGGGTATATAGCTCAGTGGTAGAGCACCCCTGGGTTCAATCCCCAATACCACAGTGGGAGAAAAGAAATCAAGTTGTAAGCCCATACTCCATTAAACTGCATTAAAAAAAGGAACAAAATATATTAGAGCAGGGATTCTGCTTGTTCAACACTTACAAAAGCACCTAGTTACACAGTAGGAGTCTAATGCAAGTGGTGGCATAGTGGTCATTCATTCAATATTTACTGAGTGACTATTTTGTGACAAGTGCTATTGTGGGTACTGGAAAGAAAACAATGAATAAAAGAAAATTCTTGTTCTCATGGATCTTAGTATCTGGTGGGGGTAATAGGCATTGGAATGAGTACAACACAGTCCAATTATATGTGCTCGGGGGAAAAAAGAAGGAAGATGGGGAATTCTGGGTTGCAATTTTAGATAGGATTGACGGAGAAGGCCTTGCTGGCAAGGTAATGTTGGTAAAGGCTTCAGGGGGATGAGGGAGAGAGAAAGATGGAGATTTGGGGATCCTTCCAGGCATAGGAAATAGCAGTAGGAAGGTAGAATTATCCCTGGTGCTCCAAGAACAGATAGGAGGTAGACAGAGTTGGAATGGAATGAGGGGAAAGTGGGAGAAATGGGGCAAAGTGTTCAGATCTTAGAGGGATAATTCCAGTAAGTACTGTGCGTTTCACTCTAAGTAAGCAGGGTAGTCAGTGGAAGGTTTTGAATGGAAGAGGAACATACACTCTTCCAAGGATCACTGTGATTGCTGGGCTGAGACTATTAATGCTGGAGGGTTGGGGCAGAAGCAACATCAGTTACTCTGGATAGTCTGGGCAAAAGATGCTGATGGCTTATATCAACCAGGTAGCAATAAAAGAGGTGAGATCAGATTCTGGATATATGCTGTTGAATGGTACTTATTTAAGAAGGGTATTGCTCAAGTGTAATTTCCTTAAGCAAGACAGAATTGTGGCTCAGGAGGCTGAGGCAGGAGGATCACAAGTTCAAATTCGGCATCAGGAATTTAGTAAGGCCCTAAGCAACTTGGTGAGACCCTGTCTCTAAATAATAAATAAATAAATAAATAGGGCCAGGGATGTGGCTCAGTGGTTAAGTATGTCCCTGGGTTCAATCCCTGGTACCAAAACAAAATAAAACAAAACAAAACAAAACAAAAACCTGAGACCCAGTTCTTCCCTTCCAGTCTAGATCTCAGATTCTCCATCCATGAACTGGAAAAAAAAGACCTAGTTATCATGAGGATAAGGAGAGAGTGATCGAAGTCAGAGTTCTGGGAAAGGTTCTCTTCTTGGCTACTGTATAAAGCACATGTCTGCAATCCTACTTCCTCAGGTCAATTCACTTCCAACACACTGTGCACTATTTGGAAAATGTGCAAACTCACCTCAAGAAGAAAAGGGGAGTTGGGAGACGTATTCTGTGGCTTTTAGTTTCTTCTTCTTCTTCTTTTCTTTTTTTCCAGAGCTTTGTTTACAAGTGGCTGGAACAACACTGAGAAGAAGGTATACAACATTCCTGGCATTTCCCCTGACATGATGAAGCTAATTATTGAATATGCATACACCCGGACCGTGCCTATCACCCCGGACAACGTGGAGAAGCTGCTGGCTGCTGCAGACCAATTTAACATCATGGGTATTGTTAGGGGTTGCTGTGAGTTCCTCAAGTCGGAGCTGTGTCTGGATAATTGTATCGGCATCTGCAAGTTCACGGACTACTACTATTGCCCTGAGCTGAGGCAGAAGGCCTACATGTTCATACTGCACAACTTCGAGGAGATGGTGAAAGTCTCAGCAGAGTTTCTAGAGCTCTCGGTCACTGAACTTAAGGATATCATTGAGAAAGATGAGCTCAACGTCAAACAGGAAGATGCTGTATTTGAGGCCATTTTAAAGTGGATTTCCCATGACCCCCAAAATAGGAAGCAGCATATTTCAGTTTTACTTCCTAAGGTCAAGTTTAGTTATTCTTTGTGAATGCTTAATTGCTCACACCTGATTGATTTATCCCAGAGGAATTGTCCCTGAGAGTCACATTCTTATGTGTGACAGATCCAGGGCTCTGTTTACATGCACTAACTAGAAACCATTCCTACTACTGTCTGGAATTTTGCAATTTTCTTTTTCCTTGGCATTGCTAGTTCCTTCTACCCATTATGTTCTTTTTTTTTTTTTTTTTTTTTTTTTTGCGGTGCTGGGGATTGAACCCAGGGCCTTGTGCTTGCAAGGCAGGCACTCTACCAACTGAGCTATATCCCCAGACCCCATTATGTTCTTTAGTCAAAATTCTCCCCAGTAGACAGGGAAGGAGAGAATTCAAGGAATTCTAGAGGGCCATCTTTCACCCTTTTCCATTTGATGAGTTCCACAAACCCAAGGTACAAGTTGAATTAGAAACCAAATCCTGAGTAGTGCATACAGCTGTAGTCAGTTGATGTTGATCACTGTTATTTTACATATGGAGATATAGATACTCAGTTTCTAAACAATTACCACAGCTTCTACGTGCCTGATAGTCCTGTTTTGTGATCCCTTCTGGTACCTTCCATCTAGCTCATTCTCAGCATCTAAATGTATGCCACCTCCCCAAAACAAATATTTAAACTGAGTTATATATCTAAAAACAAGCCAAAACAATTTTAGCAGTGCCTGTAAAACGGGTCTTAAGGATATGGGATTTCCAGGCACCCTCACCTCATCTGAATGACTCTCTGTATTTCCTTCGTAGGTTCGCCTGGCCCTAATGCATGCCGAGTACTTCATGAACAATGTTAAGATGAATGACTATGTCAAAGACAGTG
This sequence comes from Glaucomys volans, assembly GCA_020662805.1. NCBI lineage: Eukaryota > Metazoa > Chordata > Mammalia > Rodentia > Sciuridae > Glaucomys > Glaucomys volans. The sequence goes on from JAJEJO010004182.1 coordinate 12,942, forward strand.
AGGAATGCAAGCCAGTCATCATTAACGCCCTAAAGGCCATGTATGATCTAAACATGAATGGACCCTCTAATTCTGACTTCACCAACCCACTCACCAGGCCCCGCCTGCCCTATGCCATCCTATTTGCAATTGGTGGCTGGAGTGGTGGGAGCCCCACCAATGCCATTGAGGCATATGATGCTCGGGCAGACAGATGGGTGAATGTCACTTGTGAGGAAGAGAGTCCTCGTGCCTATCATGGGGCGGCCTATTTGAAAGGCTATGTTTATATCATTGGGGGGTTTGATAGTGTAGACTATTTCAATAGTGTTAAGCGTTTTGATCCAGTTAAGAAAACTTGGCACCAAGTGGCCCCGATGCACTCCAGGCGTTGCTACGTCAGCGTGACAGTCCTCAGCAATTTTATATACGCCATGGGAGGATTCGACGGCTACGTGCGTCTCAATACTGCTGAACGTTATGAGCCAGAGACCAACCAATGGACACTCATCGCCCCCATGCACGAACAGAGGAGTGATGCCAGCGCCACAACACTCTACGGGAAGGTACGGCTCCAGGGCGTGGGCGGGACTGGAGCCGGGCACAGGCCCAGAGCCAGCCGTTCTTCCCTTGGTGGGGAGGATTTACCGCAGGACTCACTGCAGCACAGTTCTCTTTTGGCCTCCGCAGGGGCTGAGACCTCCTGTAGCTACCCAAATCCATGAACGTTCAAGTTCCTGATCTAAAGTGGCATAGAATTTGCCTATCATCTACACATGTCCTTCCACATACTTCTTTTTTTCTTCTTTTTGTACTTGGGACTGAACCCAGGGGTGCTTTACCACTGAGCTATATCCCCAGCCCTTTTTATTTTGCAACACTGTCTTACACTAATGTTGCTGAGGCTGGTCTCCAACTTGGCAATCTTCCTGCTTCAGCCTCCGGAGGCACTGGGATTGCGGGTGTGGGCAACCATGCCCTACTCCTTCCACATACATTTTATTTATTTTTTGGTACTGTAGATTGAACCCAAGGTGCCCAACCACTGAGCCACATCTCCAGCCATTTTCTTTTTTCTTTTTTTGAGACAGGGTCTCACTAGCTTGCTTAGGGCATCACTGTTGCCAAGACTGACCTTGAACTTGGGATCCTCTTGCCTCAGCCTCCTGAGCTGCTGGGATTATAGGTGTGTGCCACATTTGACCCTTCCATATCCTTTTACTTATAATACCTAATACTATGTGAATGCCGTGTAAGTAGTTGTTATGCTGTATTGTTTGGGGAGTAATTACAAGAAAACAGTCTGTATATTTTCACTAGACACAATTTTACCCCAGTATTTCCAATTCTTGGTTGGTTGAATCCATGGATGTGGAACCTGAGGATACAGGGGGCTGACTCAATCATCTCCACAAATGCTTGACCATTTGTAACTTATCAAAAAGCAATGCATGGCCAGGTGTGGTGGCACATGCCTGTAATCCCGGCATAGGACTTGGGAGGCTCAGTCAGGAGGATCAGAAGTTCAGGCCTCACCAACGTAGAGATCCTGTTTCAAAATAAGAAATAAAAAAGGGCTGGGATGTAGCTGAGTTGTAAAGTGTCCCTGAGTCCAATTCCTAGTTCCCGGGAGGTGGGTGTGGGGGAAAGCAACCCCTGATGCAGCTGCAACCTGTGATTCCAGCTGCTTGGGAGGTCCAGGTAGGATTGCAAGTTTGAGGCCAGCCTTGGCAACTTAGCAAGACCCTGTCTCAAAATAAAAAGGACTGGGGATGAAGCTCAATGTTAAAGTGCCCTTGGGTTCTACCTCTAGTATCAAACAAACAAAAAACAATGCATGCATATGTAGAAAAATAAATTGATCTACAGACTGGCTTTAAGTGTCCCCTGACACACACATAATTCTCTATTCCTGAGAGCAATTTTAACAGTCTCTCAACTCTCTTCACACAGGTCTACATATGTGGTGGGTTTAATGGAAATGAATGCCTGTTTACAGCAGAAGTGTACAACACTGAGAGTAATCAGTGGACAGTCATAGCACCCATGAGAAGCAGGAGGAGTGGAATAGGTGTAATTGCTTATGGGGAACATGTATACGCGGTGAGTTTATCTTGTACAAGAAAAATTACTAGATTTTCTGTTAGCAAACAGTTTTAGTCTACCATGGGTAAACATTTGAAAAGAGGGAGGCATGAAATCACCGGTTCTTCCCAAGAGAGGGTTTCCTTTTTTTTTTTTTTTTTTGGTACCAGGGATTGAACCTAGGGGCTCTTTACCACTGAGCTACACCCCAACCCTTTTTATTTTTAGAGACAGGATCTCACTAAGTTGCTTAGGGCCTCACTAAATTGCTGAGGCTGGCTTTGAACTTGTGACCCTCCTGCCTCAGCCTCCCAAGTCACTGGGATTACAGGCATGTGCCACCATGCCCCATAGTCCCAAGAGGGCTTCCTCAGTGAACAGAAGCAATGGTTACCAGTCAACCATGTTTCTTTTGCCATCCACAGGTAGGTGGCTTTGATGGAGCTAATCGACTTAGGAGTGCAGAAGCCTACAGCCCAGTGGCTAATACTTGGCGTACGATCCCCACTATGTTTAATCCACGTAGCAATTTTGGCATCGAGGTGGTGGATGACCTCTTGTTTGTGGTAGGTGGCTTCAATGGCTTTACCACCACCTTTAATGTTGAGTGCTATGATGAAAAGACCGACGAGTGGTATGACGCTCACGACATGAGTATATACCGCAGTGCTCTGAGCTGCTGTGTGGTACCAGGGCTGGCCAATGTTGGGGAATATGCAGCTAGACGGGACAACTTCACAGGATTAGCACTGCGAGATGAAGTAAAGTATTCCGCTTCGACAAGTACCCTACCTGTATGAGCCTCTTCATTTAGCTAATAAAAAGTCTAAGCAATAAGAATTAATTCTTTTTTTAAATAAATGCAGTCTTTAAACTTGTAAGAGTACTGGAAAATGTTCAACTTAAGGGAAGCAAGGGTTGGATAAATGAGGGAGTAGGGGAAGAATGCAATTAACTTCAACAATGCACAATTAAGAAAAATCACACAGTGTAAACCAGCTCTAAAAGAAATATGTTTATTGAAAACTTACACTGAGACAATTAGTAGCTTTAACACAGAGCACGATAGCTTCAGGAACATAAGACAAGCTATTTTAAAACGTAATGTCTCAAGTCTTCTAAATACTACATCTCCTCTGACTTGAAGGGAGACAGTCAAGATTATACCTTGCATAGGAGCCTGGATACTGCTAGCCCAAAAAGTTGTTAACAACTAAATATTAATTTTACAAATAATTCAATAAGCCCTAGCACATGGATTGTAAAGTCTTCAAACACCTAGCAAGCACCGCTTTTCACAAGTGCATGAAGCAGGAGGATTAAGTTAATGAGTGCTCTAGCTTATGTGCTTTAGTGTAAGTGTAAGACATTTGTAGGAATGGTCACAGAGTAAGACGAAAGCCCTACAGGAGCCATGGGTAGTGAGCAGTCATTTGGCTAACTAATTAAGTTTCTTAAAGCAAAATGACTATTATGTTATTGTTACTGTATTATAGTACTCAGCTACGAGCTGCTTTGTTTTTGGTCCAGTGACCAGAACCTAGGTTATAATGTGAGCATCAAACAACAGCAATACAGACTCTTCTCAAGAAAATAACAAAGTGGAGTGACAAGCTGTGTCAAAACGTTTGACAGTTGAGGACAGACTAAGGAGTTTCTCAAATATTCGACAGTTAAAGCACCCTATTTTTCTAGTGTAGGCAGAGTGTTTGTTTCACAATACTGTTTACTTTCAAAGACATGAAGTGTGGCTGATATATTCTTTTTTATTTAAGCTTAATTTTTAATTAAGCTTAATTTGAAGAACGTCAAAGTCCTTTAGTTACATTTGATTAGACCAAGTAAATAAATGTATAATTCAGCTCACCTGTTTACTTATAGTGTTGATGACAATCATGAAGCATAAAATATTTTAAACATATCACATGCGACATCAGTCAAGAGAGAAAAGTATGCACAAGAAACTGCCTTGCCAGCAGCCTGAAAGTTTTAAAACACAAAAGTACACAAATCTTCTATAAATACTGTTTCTAGCTTCAAACTTATGTTCTACGTTAAAATGGTCATTTTTTTAAATATAAATTTTTTGGTCCCAGAAATACTATACAAAACCAGGTGATCAAAACAAAACTGATGTCAATGAATTCTAAAAGCTCTTAGTGAAAAAGTTATTTTTGAACTGGCACAACAAAAACAAAATTGACTATCAAGATACACAAGACTAATCATGCAAATAACTACAGTGAGATGTATTAAACACTAAGCTCATGACTGACATTCTCAATTTATACTACTAATTTTTTTTAAAAACCATGTTATGGTAGGTATAGTTAAAGGACACCCATACTAAGATAAAAGCAGCCTCACTGAAAGTTATGTATAGCTATTACTTTTTTGGCATTATCAATTCCTCTCTCTCCCTTTTACCAAAGAAAAACAAAAGCAGAACAAAGGTATGAGTATATATTAGAAGTTTCATCAAAAAGAAAATTTCTTTCCCAAAGACCCACTCTAGGCCTGATCATCATAATTAGAACCATTCCAAATACTCTTATTTCTAGTTGAGAATTTCAGAATGTCAGCCTTGAACAGATTTAAGCAAATCTGGTTTGTTTCCTTATTAACAAGTTAGTTAGGATATTTCAGAAACACAAGTTACTGATGTGAAGTACACGTGTGAATTCAAATATAAAAATTAGAAGTTCAGTAGTCAGGAAAACCTGCACACATCATCATGCAAGGAAGGACTTACCCCTTCTTTCAGTCAAGGCCTAGGTTGCCTGCTGAGTTAAAAAATAACAGTTTGGATCAAGTTCTTAAACCAGATTATACCTAAATCTTATTATTGTTTTTCTGTCACACCATGTGAAAAAAAAAAAAAAAGACAACCCTACAAACAACTTGGAAGTGAAGATAACTCTGAGATCAAAAAACAAAAACAAGTTGGGTGTGGGTGGCCTGCACCTGTAATCCTAGCAACTCAGGAGGCTGAGGCAGGAGCAAAGTTCTAGGCCAGCCTCAGCAACTTAGCAAGACCCTGTCTCAAAATAAAAAAATCAATAAAACTAAAACAAAATGTCACTCTTTTGGAGAAAAACTGGCCTCCTAGTGAGATACTAAATTATTTCAACATAACCATGAAATGAAGTTTAGTAGCAGAGTCCATCAGAGAGAAATGAAATCATTGAGCTTCACTGGATGAATCTGTCTTACTTGTACAGACCTCTCACAACCAAAAATTAGTGCTTCTCAGAACCCAAATGGCTTTTATTAAAATAACACAAAGAAAGGGAAATGGAGAGAAAAATAGTAGTGTGGTAGGATAATAATATATTTTTAGGAAGAAATGGACTTGCAGTTTCCCACCCTTATTCCAGTCTAAATTAAATGGTTTTAAAACAGGTTTCCAATCTATTTATTAAAAATACTTGTCCGAGGCAGGGATACTAATTTAGAAAATTCAGGAATGTTCTTAGAGTCAAAATTTCTGGTTGTGCTTTTCTTTTGATGGTCTGATAGTTTGATCATCATCAACCTGTAGGTGGTTAACTATAAGACTAGGGGAAAAGAAAAAAAAAAAATCACTGCATTTGGACTTTGACTTCTAGAATGGTATTCCAAATTTTCTAAAAAGGTACAGACATTTCTGAATATAGAGGACCCACACTGCAAACCATCAGAACAGGAGTCCTTTATGTTAACTGAGTGCTGAAAGAATCAGCCTGAATGCTAATTCACATAAAGCTCAGAAGTGTCAGAGAATCAGAATAATGCACAAAAATAAGGGATAACTGCAGTGATTTGGTATTCTAGGTTCCGGCAAAGTTCCCAATAGAAGTCTAGGACAACTGGATAAAATATTATAACAAGCAGAACCAGAAATAATAAGGCTTCTCTTTAGCAACATTTCTCTAAATTGTTACTCTCTTTCCAGTTTGAATAGTTTCTTTTAGAAAGAAAGATTCTACACAACATGCATTAGAGAAAAAATTAAAACCGAAGGCATTGAGTATCGATTGTCATAAGCATTAAACTCATTAACATATCCTCAAATAATCCTGCAACTCCTGAAAAAAAATTTTAAATTCATTTGATTTAAATTTAAAATTCATTTGATTTCTCAGTCTACACTTATAATACTTTCTTCTTCTTCTTTTTTCTTTACTTGTCCTCTTAAACAAATTTCACATATGCAATTTCCTCTGTATTCAATTTTTTGCCAACTACCATCTTAGGGTGATTGGCTTGGAAGTCTATAAATAGCTGCTAAAGAAGTAAAAACAAAACAAACAAAAACAAAAACACCACGAGCCAATCATCTAAAAATGAAAACAGCATTTCTAGATAAAGACATATAACAAAATATCAATGCAAACATTCTGAAATCATCCTGCTGACTATTGTGCTTTTTCCTTTAAATTTCAGTCTCACTATTGCACATGCCTCCTGCAGACGAGGGCTTAATGCATAAATTCTGGTCTTGTTGAAACCAACCATTTTATAAAAAACGAAAAGGAATATCAAAGTAAATGTGCAAATAAAATTGGTACTTAAAGCATGTTTAAAACATAAATCCCTTAAGAAAAAGGAGTTATAACTTGTTGGCAGAAAAACAGCCAAGTAATTAGACCTGCTTTTTCTACTTGTCTTTAATAAGATCTTATTTAGCTTGTACACACACACACAAACCAAAGACAAAGATCACAAACTAACAAAAATTACCATGTATTGAATTCAGTTTCCCATTCTTCAGTTTTTAACTATACTTCCTTTACACGGAGTAATAATCAGTCCAGGTAGAAAATAAGTTATCGACATACTTTTTCAAGTAACAGTCTGGGTATCTTCAGCCTCATGTAACATGGAGAACGTTTACAAGCTGCATGTGTTAGAGAATTTAGCATTCAATCTGGGAGCTTGGCACTCGCCGCATGTTCAGGGCATGCCGATGTATCTCCTGCATCTGTCTGATGCGGTCCTTCTGCCACATTAGGTTTTGAGGCATAGGATATCTCTGTGTGCCATGCAAGTACCGGTATGGGATCCTGACGTGACAAGCAGTGGCTCTACAACGAGGCTGTGGCATGGGAGGAAGGAGCATCCACCTCTTTCTCTCTGCACAGTATCGGTAGGCTTCCTTCCGGTACTGTTTGTCAATATCATCACTGTTTTTCCAACCTCCAATAATGAAGACATCGTCTTTATAGTAACAAATGGCTGCCCCTTCAATGCTTAGGACTTCTGGAGGCAAGCTTTCAAGGATCTCATCAGACACTTGGCTGGCAATTTTTCTTACTGCCTCTTCATTTTCTAAAGAATAACTCTTGGGACAGCATGATGCTGTCTGATAAAAGTTTGAATTGACCACAGACATCTGGAAAAAGCAGTAATTGTCAATAAGTGGCAAAGATTCCACATCTTGCCATTGCCGAGTTTCTGTATCATAGCACGTAATTACAGCCTTCAGTCCATCCTCAGTGTCTCGGTCCACAGGAGTGCGGGCAGCAATGTACACAAATCGGTCTTCGATGGCGAGCGCTTTGACATCTCGAAGAATCTTTGGTGCTGATTCCAAGTTGTGCCATTTATCGAGCTCAGGATTATAAACAGTCACATCTTTAAAGCCAGGACTAAAGTTGCCATGTCCGCCAATGCTATATAGCTTCCCTTTGACTTCTGTTAGCCCAAAAGAATGCTTCCTCGTCATCAGACTACAAACATGCTCCCATGTATTCAAATTTGGGTTGTACCTCTCCACAGTTTTAGCAAACCCTGGTTCCATTGATCCAGCAACATACACATAGGATTCTGTTACTGCAACAGCATGTCCATCAAGGTGATTATGAATATGGGGCAGGTTCACCCATCTGTCCTCATCAACAAAATATCCCACGCATTCACTTAAATAATCACCTCCTTCTGACACACCTCCAATAACCATGATCACATCCATATTTTGCCCATAGCGAGGTAACAATGAAACATGAGAAGTGGGATGCTGGAATGTGCCAGACTGTATATTCTCAGCTCTCAGAGCATGCCTCTCCACTGCATCGGCCACCAGCTTGACACAAACTTCATTATTGGCCACCAGCCTCTCTGGTTTGACATGCCGAGTAAGGTAGGTAGGTTTCATCTGGGACAACCTGAGCAATTTAAAAAGTTCCTCAAAGTATCTCTCTCTCTCTTCAGCATTTCTCTGAACCCATTTCAAAACTGTTTCAAAGAGAACCTCTTCAGAATCAACTGTAATTTCCAAGTCTGAAAGCCAATCTCGAATGAGGTGGAAAGGTAAAGTATAAAATTCTTCATCCTGAATGACTTTGTAGAAATTTCTCCGTATCATATCAGCAGCTTTTAGAGCAAGTTGACTCAGGGTGTACATGTGAGCTAAGCTATGAATGGCCACACAATTTGAGAGATGAAGTTTTTTCTTGAGAAATTCTCCACAAAATTCTTTTAAGCGAATTAATAAGAATCTAGAATTAAGAAAAAAGAAAAAGATTACTTTTCAAATGTGTATATCTTATGTGGTTGCATTCTGAAAGCACATGAATTCAACAAATCAAAATGATGAAATTAATCTCACCTGATGCACATCTTAAAAAAAGAAAATTCCCGGGCTGGGGATATAGCTCAGTTGGTAGAGTGCTTGCCTGTCAAGCACAAGGCCCTGGGTTCAATCCCCAGCACCACAAAAAAAAAAAAAAAAAATTCCCTAAATTATAAAGCATAATACTGGAAAAAAGTATATTTAGAAGTGTATGTAAATTTCACCGTTACATAAAATATATTTAAAAATAGTTATATTAGATTATATATAATTATATACTATGTTATATAAATATATTCACATATAAAATGAGAGTTTTAATTATGTAAGATTTTTCTGGAACACATCCTTAAATAATGTACCATAGTCTGGTACTTTATTTTCATTTTAATTTATCCTCAACAAAGGCAAATTCCAAACCAAACTTGTCTCTGCCATTCTTTCCTAATTCCTTGCTAGTCATGAGCCTCTTCTTCTTCCTCTTTGCCTTTTCTTTTTCAGTACTGGGGATTGAGCCCAAGTGGACTCTGCCACTGAGCAGCATTCCTAGCCCATTCTAAAATTTTTAATTTTGACACAGGTCTCCCTAAGTGGCTCAGGCTGGCCTTAAACTTTCAGTCGTCGTAAGTACCTGGGATTACAGGCATGCACTACCATGCCTAGACACTGGCCACCTCTTCTGCTTTTTGTAGTACTGGGGATCCACTGGGGGATCAGGTGGGGATTACCACTGAACTACATCCTCAGCCCTTTTTATTATTTTACTAGAGAGGGTCTCATTAAGTTGCCAAGGCTGGCCTTGAACTTGTGATCCTTCTGCCTCAGCCTCCCAAATAACTGAATTACAGGCATGTGCCACCACGCCAAGCCATCTTACATAAGGCAGGGTCTTGGTGAAAAGACTTTATCAAGTATGACTATATAGTCTAAAGTAAGAGCAAGGCAGGAACTGTGACTTCCTGGAGACTGGTCAGCTATCAAAAGGAACAGTAGTTCAGGCTTTGTGTCAAGAGGTTTTACTCTCTTCGTCACCAGAGCATTCTCCTTAGACAATCAGACGGGGTGAGGTGCTCAGGGATTTTGTTTTGAACTAGGTTCTCATTAAAGCAGGGACAGGAAAGCAAATTCAACCATCTGAAATCAGGAAACAAATAGAAGCACAAGAACAAAAAGCACATGAAGGGGCAGTGTAGGTTGAAATTAGAAGAAAGTAGTTTGGCATGTAGCTGATAGGATGCTGCCTGCCCACCTAAACTTGATTCATTTAAAACACAGACACACACACAGTTTTAGCCAAAATCATAAATCTGGCAGCAATCAGCCCAACCGTGGCCAATTTGAGACAATTGCTTTAAAGAGAGCAAGATTCCAGAGCAGAGAAGAACCTCAAGCAATACAAGGATGACTTCACCAATCCAGGCCCATCTCAACTCAATAACTATTTGTTATTAAGGTTATTGTGCTTAATAACTACTGTAAGTACAATGATAAAAAGATAAATGAGAAAGGCTCCCTTCACCCACTTAAGGAAACATACCATATTAGAGATAAAACAAAGACAAGGTGGAGTGGGAAAGGCTCTAATGACTCTCACACAGTCTGGGTGTCAGGGTCACCTGATTCCCAGGCTGTATTGAGCTCCTATGTTTGGCAGGTGCTACAGATAACTCTGAGGTATATTCCCTCAGACAGAGGTTTGGAAGCACTGCTCTCCGAAAATGACAATCCACACACTTGGCATCCATCATGTGATAGGCATTGTGCTGGGCGCATGTCCTATTATTTCTGATCCCTACAAGTTTCCTGCAAGGTAGGCAAGACCACCAACAGAATACATTCGGGTGAACCCTCAGGGTTGATGGGATGATTAAATATGACGTTTGCAAACCACTTAAACTAGGGTCAGACACAAGGCAAATACTCTGCCTCTCTTCCTAAGAATTTTATGAAAAAGTAAATGACTTGGAGTCTTCTCTCCTCATCCTTACTTCCCCCTCAAAATGGGCAAGTCTGAAAAACCCAAGATCACAGGACAAAAACAAAGCTCCACTGAGTGCAATGACCCTTCTCTATACATTTGCATTGAATGAACCACCCTCTCTCAAGGCTATGCCCATCCTGTCCATTTTCTAATTGACCCAGCCTCAAACGTTGAGAAAACAGAAGCAATCAGGCAGAAATTTTACCTTCCCACCATCCAATGTGCCAGCAGCTGTGTTCTAGTTCTGCCTTTCCAATTTTAATATAGATTCTAACCCTTCTTGGTTTCAAAGACTTTACACCTGCAATCACTTCCCCCACTCCTTGTAACATTAATATTTCTTCTCCCAGGCCTGCTTTAAAATTTTGAGTCAGGGTCTTGGGAAGTTGCTGAGGTTGGTCTCAAATATGTAATCCTCCTGCTTCAGACCCTGAGTAGCTGGGATTATAGGTGTGTACCACCATGCCTGGCCAGCCCAACCCTCCTTTATAGCAAGTCTTTGCAGGTTCTTGTCAATGCTATCACAACCTCCAATGATCACTTATGGGTTGGCTACTTTCTCCCTGACACATTTCCCTTCTATTTTCTTTTCTTTTCTTTTTTTTTTTGTGGTGCTGGGGATTGAACTCAGGGCCTTGCGCTTTCCAGGCAAGCACTCTACCAACTGAGCTATATCCCCGGCCCCTTCCCTTCTATTTTTCTATGGGATTAGTTTCCTATGCTAGGTTTTTTTTTTTTTTTTTTTTTTTTTAGCATTCTAGAGAATTCTAGGGCTCAGTCTTGTCTGCCCTTTCCCCCTCTTCCCACCTATACTGCCTAAGTATTTTCATCCATTGTATGGCTTAAATTACCATCTATATGCTATTTTCCCCTCACTCTTTATCTCTAACTTCCAATGCTTTAAACATAAAGATTCATGTCTTTCTCAGTGAGATGATGAAATGGTCCTACCTTATAAGGCTTTCCTTACATTGTTTCTTCTTATGATTTCTTGATTTTTTTTTTCCCCCTTAACCTGACCTGACTTAGGGACTCAATGCTCTTCTTTCTTTTTTTGGTACTGGGGATTGAATCCAGGAGTGTTTAGCCACTGAGCCACATCCCCCAGCCCTTTCATTTTTTATTTTGAGACAGGGTCTCATTAAGTTGCTGAGTGTGTTGCTAAATTGCTGTGGCTGACCTTGAACTCAAAATCCTCCTGCCTCAGGCTCCTGAGTTGCTGGAACTGAAGTCACACCTCAATGCCCAGCAACTGAATGCTTTTCTATCCAACTGCCTACCCAGACATCTCTTTGACCAAATTCAAACTGACCCTCCTCCCAAACCTGCTCTTCTGCAACCTTCCGCATCTTTTTAAAAAAATATATTTTTTAATCCTAGGTGGACACAATACCTTTATTTTATTTTTATGTGGTGCTGAGGATCAAACCCAGGGCCTCATGCATGCCAGGCAAGCACTCTATCACTGAGCCACAATCCCAGTCCCCTTCCATATCTTAACAATAACTTATCTTTTCAATTGCTTGGGTAAAAAAAAATCTCAGTCTTTTCCTTTACACTCACATCAAATCCACATCAAATTCATCTTCTCTACCTTCAAAATACAGATGTTGGAGAGGAGAGGGGCACTAGAAGTGTGGCTCGGTGGAAGAGCACTTGTCTAGCACACAGGAGGTCCTGGGTTTGATCTCCAGCATCAGACAGGAAGAGAATATAACAACAGATGTCAGTTCTTCCCATCAACTGTCCTTTCCCTTCTCAATTCAAGTTTTCATCATCATTCCAACTTACACTAGTCTTTCTGCTAGTGTTTCAAACTGCACCATTCTTCTTGCCATCTCATTCAAAAGTAAGAGCTCATATGCTTCCACAGGCCACAATTGCCATCCAAAGGCTTCAATTCCACCCACCCAATATCCCTCTATCCAGCCATCCAGCCACACAGCCCATACAGTAGCTCCACCTTAGGGATTTGCACCTGTGTCCCTTACCTGAAACACTCCCTACCTTGCCTCCTTCATTTCTTTGCAAAAGGCATTCTTTATTCACCCAGTTTAAAAATCAGTCCCTCTCCATCAAGGCTTTCTATGTACCCTTCACCACACTTTTTTTTTTTTCCAGAGCAATAATCATCATTCAACAGACTATATTTTACTGTCTCCCAATGTAAGTTTAAGGACGAAAGGGACTTTCGTTTGTTTTGTTCACGGATGGCTGCAAAGTACCTTAGAGTCCAGCGTCGGACCTGACCCATACGCACTAGGTATTTCTTAAAATAGAATATGTAAAAAGATAGTGCCTCATAACAGTCTCTGGAACATCTATTCCCGCTCCCCACAAAGCGTTTTCCACAGTAATAGACTCATCTTTTTAAAGATTTAAATCACATCCTTTCCTTACCCAACTTCCCATCACACAGTAAAATCTAAACTCCTTATTCCAATGCAATGTCACACACCCTTCTTCCTTTCACCTACTAGATCCAACCTCAAATGATTTTCCTGTTTAAAGTTCCTCCGTAAGCCAAACTGGATCATGCCTGAGGGCCTTTGCGCTGCCTGCAATGTTCATCCTCCATCTTTGCACAGCCAGTTTTTCTCGTCATTTAGAGGTCGGTTTAAATGTCACCTCTCAAAAGGGTCTTTTCTCAACAACTAGCCTTTCGCTCCTTTTAATTTCATCACAGCATTCATCACACACTTCGCTGTTCATTGCCTTTGTCCCGCCACCTGGAGCCTGCACTCCCTGGGGACAGGGCGCCCTCGCCGGAATCGCGGGGGCATCCTCGGGGCCCAGCGCAGCTGCCCCCAGCAGAGACAGAGAGACCGCGGTGCGCGGCGCGCCGCCCTCGCCTACCTGTCGGCCAACTCCAGCACCTCGTGCACGCTGCCAGTGCTGACGCGGATGCGGCCGGTGTACATGTATTCGATAACGGCTTCCACCGTGTCGGGTTCGGGCCCCGGCTCGGAGCTCCACTTGCGCATCTCCACCCGGCCCGAGCGCGACTCGGAAAACTGGCCTGAGAGCAGGGGTGTGAAGTACTCGGTGGCGGCAGCTAGCACCGAGCGGTGGGCCCGGAACTCGCGGCCTCCCGCGCCGCCGAAGCACAGAGTGATGTCGCAGAAGAGGCCTTGGCGCCGCTGCTCGTTCTGCCGCCAGGACAGCTCGGAGCAGTGAGAGCTGCACTCGAAGTCCTCAGCCTCTGGGCCAGGATCGCCCCCGCTTGCTTCCATGGCAGAGATCCCGGGCCCCGGCCCGAAGTCCACCGTGCCGCTGCCTCGGACCTCGGCGGCCAGCCCCGCTGAGCCGGCGGCGGCCGTCTCCATGCTCTCCATCTCCAGCACCTGAAGGGATGCAGCTGCGGCCGCCGCTGCCGCTGCCGCCGCCACTGCTGCCGCCATCTTGACGCCGCCGCGCCGGTCTCCGCAGTCTCAGAACGGTGCGGCCATTCTAGTGCGACACAGAAGGATTCTGGGATTAAATAGTGCGCGCAGGGCGGAGCCGCGCCTGCGCCAGCCGGCCCGCCGCGCATGCGCCGCGGCATCGCGCTCGTAAGCTTCGGCTCCCACCGACGTGTGCGGTGGGAGGCTCCCTTCCCTTCCTCTAGAGCGGCGCGCGCTTCGCATTTTGTAAAATTAAAGCCACCTTGCCAGGCATGGTAGTGCACGACTGTAATCCCAGCGACTCGGAGGCTGAGGCAGGAGGATCTCAGGGCGAGGCCAGGCTCAGGTACTTAGCCCAGTAGTAAAGCACCCTGGGTTGTCCCCAATACACGCCCCGCAAAGAACAGTTAAAGCTACTTTGGTCCATCACCCACTGTTAAAGCATTCGGTCGTAACATGGGCTTTGTACTTAAAATGGCTTGGGAGTTCGATCCGCAACACTGCCAAAAAAAATTGGTAAATAAGTAAAATGGCTTTGGAGGAAAAAAAAAAATTAAGGGGGGGGCCTTAAAGACACCACCCTCAGCTAAGTGGATGAGGGTGAGCGGAATTATTGTCTTCTAAGAATTGGGATGTTATCTACCTTGAAAGATTACCGTGAGGATTGAATGAGGTAATGCTTGAGTCAACTGTTTTGCATGGTGCTTGGTTCAGTTTCGTATTTGTTAAAAAGATGAATAAAAGCCACTTTTGGTTTTGAAGGAAAGTAGTGGTTCTACTCAATGTGTTTTTAAAAGTGTCACTGGTGTCTGTGTGAACTGATTGTAGCAAAACAAAAAGGGAAGTAAATATAGAGACAGGGTCTGAGTTGCCTGGGCTGTCCTCAAACACCACCTGCCCAGCAAGGCTAGTGTTTTAATTCTATTTTCAAGAGGTGGACTAAACCTGGGGTGGTGGCAGACACCTGTAATCCCAATGGCTCAGGAGGTTGAGGCAGGAGGATCACAAATTCAAAGCTAGTCTCAGCAACTCAGGTAGACCCTGTCTCAAAATAAAATATAAAAATGGGCTGGGGAAGTGGCTCAGTGGTTGAGTGCCCCTGGGTTCAATCCTTGTTCACCCCTCAATCCCCCAAAAAAGTAGACTAAACATTTTAAAACTATATAGTGCTGAATTAGTACAATTCAAAGGAATATAGATGAAAGAATATGCATGACATGAGACAGAAGCGTGCCTTCATTGTTACTATATAGTTTATTTAAATCAAACTATAATAATAAAGAGAAGAGACAGATGGCAGCTACCCAGAATCTCTGGATTATAGATGCAAAGTAGCTGGGATGAGTCCTTGGACCCACACTTCAGCAACAGACAGACAAGTCAGCTGCATAAATACAGAGAACATAAGACACAAGACATTTCACAGCTTTTTGCTTTGCGTTTCCATTTTAAACATATGTAGGTTACAACTTTACATTTTAAATTACTACTCCACATATTTGTGGCAACTGCTAAGGATGCAATGGTCCCACCCCCATGACGTAAGCAGACTGATCTGTAATACAGAACATTTCAGTGGGATGCTAAATAAATCCTTAACCCATAGAAAAAGATTTTTAAAAAAATCAAATTAATACAATGTTCTTCATGTTATGAGGAGGTAGAAAGGGAAGTAGAAAAACAAGACATCAGGGGATACTTTAAATGTATAGTATCTTGGAGTCTCACAAGTTTCATTCCCTTCCTCCAAGGGGGGGGAAATGTTTAACTGATAGAAAAAAGAAAGTGACATCATAACATCCTACAAGGAGGAAGAATGCTATTCTGACAGCACTAAGATGCTTCCATATAATAAATACAGCAGGTAGCAGAGCAAAATGTCACAAGTATTGGCTTGGTTTTTATTTCTATGCTTATAAAAAAAATATTAAGCTTCTTTGTGTGGACTGAGAAGGTGTTAGTCTGTGGCTATTGGTCTTTGGTGCCTGCATACCAGTGGCCGCTTACAATCCAGACCCATCCTATAGCAGGCTCCACTGCCGGCTGTCTGCATGCTATTTCCCAAGGAGTTCTTGTCTTCACTTTACAGCGGTAGGACTCCTGGCTCAGTTACATGCTCATGTGTTCTGGAAGAACGTATGAAATATCATCCCACGGATGGCGATACAGCCCCTGCTTCAGTCTCTTCTGATCCAGATAGTGTCCTGAAATGGAGCAAGTGCATCTTTTCATAGTGTTCTGTAAGCCTGGTGAGGGGCAGAGGATGAGGGAGGGAAAAAAATCTTCCTGACACAAAAAAGGGCAGGTATAGAGAAATGGGCAAGTAAATGTGGGTCCCACAGGTAAATCAGCCACTTGGCAAAAAGGGAACTGTTATTTAATGCCATTTTCCTGGGCTGGCAGAGTCCTTCCCAAGAATAAAGGAACACGGGTAAAGATAAGGGGAAGGTTAAAGAAAGGAAGGATTAAGAATGACGATTAAGAAATTGTGACATCTGTTATAGAGACTTACTACACGGGTAGGTGGTGTAGCTTAACTATGGGGGCTTAAAGGAAAAACAATGCTTAAAACAGTGAACTCACCAATGAAGCCCATGCTTCTTCCCAGCACAAAGATGCCATTGAGGGCTCCAATGTCAATATATTCATCAGCTTCCTCCCTGCAACACACAATCAACTTGCAGTTTTAAAATGGCTTACGTGACTGCCCTCCTCAGAGCACACAGTGACGACTTCTGCCCGGGGATAAGAAGCTCTTTGATTTCAAAGTGAAAAAGAAGTGCTCTGGGTGGTAGGGTTAGAGGCAACATTTGTTTGCTTTTATACCTCTTCATACTTTCTAAATTCTCTATCATGAGCATGCATTTCTCATAGTTGGGAGGAAAGGACAAAAACCAATGCTGAAGAAGGAAATGGCTGCAGTGCTCACCGAGTGAAGGACCCGCAGTTCCTAAGCATGTCTACGAATGCAACTCCGATGAAACCATCTACATTCAGGATGAGATTTGGTTTCTAGAAAGGCAAAAATATTCAAAGCATTTAACATCATTCCTCATTTTTTCCCCTTGTAATTCTGCCATTGTTACTACTACGAGTTTGAACATCATTTAAAACTTCCCATGTGGCAGAGAATGTGTCAGTTCACTTCCCAGTGTGCAGCAGAGGACTCCACAGCTAGTGAACTTTTATCAGTTCTCTTTAATTATGGAACAGAAAATAAAAATTTCCAGTAAACCAGGTTTTATTTTAGATAAACAAACTGTTTCCCATTCCCCCTAAGAAACTCACCCAGAAACACGACTAATGACTCTTCCCTTTGTTACCTTTGAGGTGGTAATCTTCTCCACTTCCAGTGCGTAATCGAGCAGCGGGGTGGCAGGGAAGTGCTGTTTGACGTAATCTTTGAGGATCTGCACTCTCATGTCAGGGTTATTTATCTAGAAATGGATAAATAAAGTTACAGAGGAACCCACTCCAACACTGTTGCCAAGAGAAATGTTCGTACTCGTGTTACAAATGGTCAGAGCCACACATCTTATTCTGGAAATGATTCCAGAACATGATCCATGTGCACTATTCCACATAGTACTGACTATGACACTGTTGTGGTGCTCAAGGTTTTTGAAGTCCTCTCATGTCTCAAAATAAACCTTTGCAGGTTCTCTCTTCTATAAGACAAAGAAGGAACTAAGCCTTGGAGACATTCAGAAAGTTAGCCATGCAGTGTTAAGCACGTGCTCCAACCTGAAGACCTATCTAGGTTCTAGCCACCAGTCAGGCTGCCTACTAGTCTAGGGACTAGTCAAGCTGTGACAAGGTTTTACACTCAGCAAGTACATGTTAGGAGTGGGGTAGCAAAATACCCCCAAAATCTGAGGAAAAACTCTAGACCTTCAATGAATGGAGTTAACCATCTCTTAAAAGACCCACACCTAGCCAGGTGTAGTGGGGCACAGTTGTAATCCCAGCAGTTCAGGAGGCTCAGGCAGGAGGATTGCAAATTCAAAGCCAGCCCCAGCAATTTAATGAGACCCTGTTTCAAAATAAAAAAGGACTGGGGAAGTGGCTCAGTGGTCATGTGCCCCTGGGTTCAATTCCTGGTACCAAAAACAAAACAAAAAAACACCCCACATCTGTCAGTGGGGAAGTGAGATGATTCAGACAACAAGCCAAATCCCAATACCAGTGGCATCCTCCTTCAGCAAAAACACAGACTCCAGAAAGGACGGAGCCCAAAGTCTGAGTGTGACAGAACAGGTATCTTAGACAGAGGTCCTGAGCTGTAGATTAGAAAGGCATGACCTGTTCAGAATCTGGGCGGAGTTCTGCAGAGGCTGGATGGAATGATTCTTAGAGCTAACCACCTTCCCCAGCCAGGTTCTAATACAGTCCCTGCTCAAGCAACCTCTGGATGATTAAACGAAGATGGACAACCAAGCATTCAGATGCCTAGAAGCAGGTGTCCTGGATCATACCCCTGACCCTCTTGTTTAATGTGATTCATACTGCCCACATGAATCAATGGACTGTCCAACTAAATGAGATTTCTGGAGATTCAGGGGCAAGGAGCCCAAAGTGAGGACCTACTGAGGCACTGCCTCTACTTATAAGGCCCTAAGCAGCTGCCAACTATGTCTTGTTTCTCTTTGGTTTGTACATGTAACACTCAGCACCAAATGAGACAATATAACTTTCTCTGCTGGTCTCTGCCAATTGTGCTTGCCTTAAAACAATTATTATTATTTGTACTCAGGATTCAATCCAGAGGCACTCTACCACTCCCTAGCTCTTTTTATTTTATTTATTTATTTATTTATTTATTTATTTATTTATTTATTTATTTATTGGAACTAGGGATTGAACCCAGGGACACTCCACCACTGAGCCATATCCCCAGCCCTATTTTTTGTATTTTATTTCTGAGTTGCTTAGGGCCTCGCTGAGTTGCCGAGGCTGGCTTTGAACTCGTGATCCTCCTGACTCAGCCTCCCAAGTCGCTTGGATTACAGGCATGCACCACCACGCCCGGCTTTTATTTTTAATTTTGAGACAGGGTCTTGCAAAGTTGCTGAGGCTGGCCTGAACTTGTGCACCTCCTGAGCTTCTGGGATTACAGGCATGCACTGTCAACATTTGGCTTGTATAGATACTTATTAGTTTCCCGCTCCAGTGATGTCAGGTGTACCCTTTTGAAACGTGAGGGCAAGTAAGCCAGAGCAACTTCCAAGGGGAAGTTAGAGCCTTCCCGTGGTTCTGCCATTACCGTTTTCTTCTGACGTGAGACCCGAGAAGGGGTGCTCCTTTGGCAGATGACAGAGAACAGAGCTGCAGCTAACCTGTAGCACATGTAATGTGAGTAAGAAATAAACCTTTGCTCTTGTAGGTCACTGAGATGTGCGGAGCTGTTCGTTACTGTGGCAAGACACATTATCAAACACAAGGCCACCAACATGTTCCCTTCACCCTGACCTTAGTCCCCTCTCTTATAAAGTTCATTTGGGAAACTAAAGTTACCAAGTTTCCAGCTGAGTGCATTTTTTTTTTTTTTCCTTTTGGTACCAGGGATTGAACTCAGGGGCACTCCACCACTGAGTCACATCCCCAGCCCTATTTTGTATTTTATTTAGAGATAGGGTCTCACTGAATTGCTTAGGGCCTGAGGCTGACTTTGAACTTGAGATCCTCCTGCCTCAGCCTCCCAAGCCGCTGGGATTACAGGCGTGCGCCACCACGCCTGACCCTGAGTGTATTTTTGCCACCACAACTGAATGAGCTAAAAACTATTCAAGGCAATCTGTATTATGACATGGCCTTACACTTGGTATCTGTTGACATGTTCATGGCTTTTGGAAGTTAGGAGCGTGGCTGTTTTAACTAAATCATCAACCTCCCATCACCTCCCATCACCTCCCATCCTGCAGATCCACCCCTATTAAGTAGATAGATAACTTACAGATTTCACTCGGTGGCCAATACCCATGATCAGTTTTCCTTCCTTCTTCATCTTGTTCACGAACTCCATGGGGATAATGCCACTGTCAAAGGCTTTACTGAACATCTTGGCTGCTGCATCCAAGGCACCCCCAAACCGATCCCCCTATAGGAGAAGCAAGCACACCCTGCCCTGAGCTTTAAGTTCCCTTCAACTTCACAAACCAATCCAGGATGCCTGAACGCCCCCCCAGGGTCTTACACTCAGTGGATCCTGGCTGTAGTCAAGCAGCCCAATGATGTCAAAGCCCAATGTCCTTCCTGTTCACCTCCCCAGATGACAGTACTTACAATGGTGAGCAGCCCCGAGGTTAGGCTGGAGACAAGGTCTTTCCCAGCTCGGGCACAGATGATGGTGTTGTGGGCCCCAGAGACTGCTGGCCCATGATCAGCTGTGACCATCAGACACATCTCAATGAACTGGCAAGAGTACTTGGGCAACCTAGAGGAGAGTATATATTATAGGTGAAGAGAGAGGAAAGGTGGAACAAAGGCCAGGAGCCACAAGGCCACACTCCTACTTTCTCCCATCTCCCCAGACAAATGGCTCAAATTCAAGAAGGGTAATTCCCTCCCGGTCAAGCCTCATGGCAATTCCAAGGCACAACCTCTGGACTTCTGGTATCAAGTACTACTTTTAAGACAGTCAGCAATGAGGGTTTAAATCTTTTTCTTTAGCCATTTTCAGCATGAATTGCCACACAGGATTTTTTTTTTTTTTTTTTTTTGGAACCAGGGATTGAACTCAGGGACACTCGGCCACTGAGCCACATCCCCAGCCCTATTTTGTATTTTATTTAGAGACACGGTCTCACTGAGTTGCTTAGGTCCTTGCTAAGTTGCTGAGGCTGGCTTTGAACTCACCATCCTCCTGACTCAGCCTCCCAAGTCGCTTGGATTACAGGCGTGCGCCCCACGCCCGGCTGCTGCACAGGATTTAAACTGTTTGTTGCTACCATCCTCCAGTGCCAGACAGACAGAGGTGAGAACCCTGTCCCTTTCACAGTGTAGGAGGACTTGACCTACTGCACAGTGTTTAGTTGCCCACTAATGACCAAGAAAGAAGTCTGGAGAGCTGAGTAGACTAAGAGAAACCTGCTCAGGTGTTAGGACCTGTGAACTTTTTCATGGAAGGGCCTAAAGGACCACCTCACCTCACCTCTTTGCAGGTGAGGGCCCAAGAGAAACAAGACTTAGACCTCGCCTACTGCCCAGTGCTCAGTGAATCACTTATTGGGTCCCTTGCCTAGCTGCCAGTCCCAGGGAAGAGCTATCCTTGGGAGCTGCAGAGAAAAACTAAATGCCTTCTAACATTTGGGTTGACAAGACACAAATTTGCAAAGAGAATGTAATTACTTTAATGCCTGCTCCACAGTTCTATCAGCTCCCCCCTACCCCACACACTCATTAAGCTCCACTCCCCAGTAAACCCCTATCCTTCTGTCCAGAGGTCTACATTTACCTCACTTCCTTTTTTTTGGTAGTGGGGACTGAACTCAGGAGCTGCTTAATCATTGAGCTACCTTCCTAGCCCTTTTAATTTTTCACTTTGAGACAGTCTTGCTAAGTTACTGAGGTTGGCCTTGAACTTAGGATCCTTCTGCCTCAACCTCCCAAGTCATGGGGATTACCAGTGTGCACCATTGTGCCTAGCTATTGTCTCACTTTTTTAAAAGTTTATTTTTTTAAAAAAATATTTTTTAGTTGTAGATGGACAAAATATCTTTTATTTATTTATTTTTCATGTGGTGCTGAGGATCAAACCCAGTGCCTAACATGTGCCAGGCAAGTGCTCTACCACTGAGCCACAACCCCAGTCCCACTTCTTTAAAAGTTCTAAAAGGTAAAGGCTATTCCGAGAGCTCTGATGAGGTCACTGCTGCTTCTTCTGTTAGAGTGACCTTTCTGTCCTTGGAAGACTTAGGAACAGCCTGTCTCTCTCCTTCAGATTTTCAGTTTGCTTGTGGCCTTAAAATTGGCCCTAGACACACTACACAAGCCTGCCCACCCCACTCCTTTGACAGAGGAAGGACACTTACTCACCTTCTCTGGAACCAGAGCAGGCCAAGGACCCCACCAATGCCCATCTCTTCCTTGAAGACCTCAGTGATGGGCATGCCTGCATAGATGAGCTCCTGTCCTCGCTCGTCACAGATGCTGGTCATAAATGAGGCAGGTTTGCGGATCAAACCCAGCTCCTGAGCAGAAATAAGGCAGAGGGAGACAGGGCTACATGACCACCATAGGTTTCTGTACCCCATCATCTGTGCTCTCAGGCCTGAAGTGTGCCAGGAAGGACTTGACTGCTTTGGTGGCCAAGCAACAATTCCCAGACAAAGGTCCCAAGAAAGAAGAGCAAAAAAACCTCTTTGATTAGACCACATGGGGTGTAGAAAACAGGGGTTACCACACCCTGGTACCTGCTTGACACTGGCACTAGTTCCATCCTTTACTGAGCATTTGCTGGGCCAGGTGGGGGGGGGGCCTGAGCAGTTTACATCCATTGGTTCATTTTAACTTCACAAAACAGAATCATTCCTTGTGTCACAGCAGAGGAAACCTGGCTGAAGCTCAGTAACCAGCCAAGCTCACTTGGCTAGGAAACCAAAGCACAACCCCAAGGGAAATCTCTAAAGCACCTCAGATACAGCTGCAAACACCCACCAAGAATGTTCGAGGTACACAGCTATAGAAGTGGGGGAATCCCCTCTCAACATGTTCTTTACCCAAATGAAAGGGACGGAACTACTGAATTCTCCATTTCCAAAGTTGGGGCACCACAAGGGTATCTTCACCAATTGTGTCCAACTTCATTTCTTCACCTTTCTTCAATTGTCCCCCATGGCATATATACATACATACATATACACATTCATTTATTTGTTGGTACTGGAGATTGAACCCAGGGTGCTCTACCACTGTTATATCACCAGTCCTTTTTATTCTTTATTTTGGGATAGAGTCTTGCTAAGTTGCCCAGGCTGGCCTCAAACCTGCAAATCTTCCTGCCTCGGCCTCCCAAGTTCCTGGGATTATAGGCATACACCACTGTGCCTGGCCTCTCTTCTATGAAAATTTTAAAATTGCTTTTAAGTTACATTTCACTTATAGAATAACATGAATGTGTTCCTCTTTAAAAAATTTAAAGTGGAAAAGATAAAGTTTTATATCCTTTCACCTCTATTCCAATCTTGGTCCTTCTGCCTTAGTGTGAGTTTAATGAATCTTTCTGGACCTTTCTTTCCCACTTGTATTTACATGCATACATATACACATGTGGAGAACATACAAAGGTGTTTTGCGCATACACATTTTTCATAATCACAAGATGTACTCCCTGTCCCATAAGGTGCCATTACTCAATGAATCGGAGCTCTATTAATGTTAATCCATACACAGCTCTAGTTCATTCCTTTTTTTTTTTGAACCAGGGATTGAACTCAGGAACTCTTGGCCACTGAGCCACATCCCCAGCCCTATTTTGTATTTTATTTAGAGACAGGGTCTCACTGAGTTGCTTAGGGCCTCGCTAAGTTGCTGAGGCTGGCTTTGAACTCTTGATCCTCCTGACTCAGCCTCCCAAGTCGCTTGGATTACAGGCGTGCGCCACCACGCCTGGCTAGTTCATTCCTTTTAACTGCTGTATGTGTATCTCATAATGCCACAATCCACTGATAATCTCCACTTACAAATATCAACAAACAAAAAAATATTGGATATGTTCCTTTGTGTTTTATATGAAAGCATTTCTCAGAATCAGCTTTATAGATGTGGAATGCTGGACCATAAGATACAAGCACTTTAAAATTTTTTTTATATCGGTGATTAAACCCAGGGCACTTAACCACTGAACTACATCTCCAATCTTTTCTATTTTAAGAGAGGGTCTGGCTAAGTTGCCCAAACTAGCCTCAGACTTCCCATCCTCTTCCTCTGCCTATGGAGTCACTAGGATTACAGGTGTGTGCCACCACTCTCAGCAAGCAATTCAAAAAATCTGATACTAAACTGCCTTCAGAAAGGCTATATCAATTTCCATTCCCATCAATAATGGATGAATGTAATCGTTTTCTCACTCCTGCATAAACACAATTTATTATCAAATAATTTAATCTTTGCTGACCTAAGAAGGGAAACTGGTATCACAGTTTTATTTTGGTTCTTTTCATAAGTGAGGTGGAGGGGCTTGGTTGTGGCTCAGTGGGAGAGCACTTGCCTAGCACGCGGGAGGCACTGGGTTCAATTCTCAGCACTGCATAAAAATAAATGAATAAAATAAAGGTCTATCAACATCTAAAAAAATATTTTAAAAAAATTAAGTGAGGTGGAGCATTTTTTTCACATTAAAAGGCACTGACAAGTACCTATTTTTCTTTCTCCTTTTTAAAAAAACCCTGGTACTGGGGTTTGAACAGACAGCATGGCACATAGTAGGCAAGTACTCTATCACATTCCCAGTCCCTTCTATTTTATTCTGGGACAGGGTTTTTCACTAAGTTGCCCAGGCTGACCATGAACTTGTGATCCTTCTGCCTCAGCCTCCCAAATAAATTGTGGAATTGCAGGTGTGCTCCAGTGGTCACAGGGTCTCTATTTTTTGGTACTGGGGATTGAACCCAGGAGCGCCTGACCATTGAGCCATATCCCCAGATCTCTTTTATATTTTATTTAAAGACAGGGTCTTGCTAAGTTGCTGAGGCTAGATTTGAACTTGCAACCCTCCTGCCTCAGCCTCCCAGGCCACTGGGATTACAGGTGTGTGCCACTGCGCTTGGCAGTCATTAGGTCTTTTAACATTTATTCCTAAGAGTCCTTGAATATCAAGAATATTGGTAGTCAGCAAGGCACTGTGGACTGGCGGGCTAGTGGGATGACAGATGAGGAAGAAGACCTGATCTCTGAGGAGAAATGAAGAAACTGGAGGAGGTGCCGAAGGTGGGCAGGGTAAAAAAAAAAGAGAGACATTTTTCTAAAGAATTATAATGTATGATGTATGGGCTGAGGATGTGGCTCAGTGGTTGAGCATCTCTGGGTTCAAACCCTGGTACCAAAAAAAAAAAAGAATATTGGCTCTTCATCTATGCCCCACAGACACTTAGGCAGAGTAATCTATCTACCTCACCCCTGAAATCCCTTAGCAAATGCAAAACATCTCTAAAGGACATTATCTGCCTCTTCGGTTTCCTTATCAGGTGGCATATGTGGGAGACAGGCTGCCCTGGCCCTGTGGGACCTGAATTTGTTTTACTCATCTCATAAGCTCCAGCAATGGGCAGTGGGCAGAGTCCAAGAGTTAATCCCTGAGGTTTCTTCTAAGTGAGAGGTGACATGGTTGCTCTAACTAGTTGAGAGGGCCTTGAAAGCCAAATCAAATTAAAACCTACCCCGTTGGTCCCCCAAGTCTCCTCTACCCATACTGCTAGGGATCCCAGGCACCTACCCTGGCCCAAGAGTAGTCCATGGGCACCGTTGGGGGTGGCACCTCTTGGGCAGGTACGATGACTCCTTTGGCCACAAGATCTTCATACACAGACCTAGGAGGCAGGGGAGAAGCAGGAGACAACATTCATTCACGTGGATTTTATTATTCTGGGCTCCTCTGTCTCACCCAACACTGTAGGCCTCCTCAGCTGTCAGTGGTTTGTGTCACGGGTTGGATTCTGAGACTAAGGGAAAACAAGTGCTGGCTAGTACCATACTCACTCCCCAGCCCTGTGACTCCTCTGGATGGGGCTTGATAGAAAGCTGGATCTGGGGTCCAACAAAGGACAGAGGGAGGCAGAAATGGAGAGAGAAATGGGATATCCAAAACGTTTTTATTTTTTTGGTGGTACTGGGGATTTAACCCAGGAACATGCTACCACTGAGCTATGCACCCCCACTTTTCAAAATTTGTATTTTTTTACTTTGAGATATGAAGTTGCCAAGTATGGCCTTGAACTTGCCATCCTCCTGCCTCTATCCTGGAGCCCAACAACTTTACAATCAGAGGAGATACTTTCTAAACATTTCCATGTTTATCTCTCATTTACAGCTATCAACTCTCGGTCAAGGCAGTGGACTCAGAAACTGAACAGATTTCAACACAAGCTGGAACAGCCTGGACCCGCTGCTTCTAAATCAAATTGAAACAAAACAAAAACCAAGAGAAAGATGATCTCCTGCACTGTCCACACAGCTGTGCCAAATGCCTGAGAGGGACCAAAAATACCGAGACACCCCAATGTTGCAGAATAGACACTGTCCTCAGGAAGGATCTGGTAGGGTCGGGGAGGCCAGTCTCTTCCTGAAGGCCCACTTACTGGATGATTTCTCCAAGCTCATCGAAGCTCCGGGGCACAAACACGCCTGCCTCCTTCAAAGCCTGGTTCTTGGCTACTGCTGTTTCAGAAGCCTGGTTGGCACAAGCTCCAGCATGGCCAAACTGGACCTGAAGGCAAAGGACAACAACTTCAATGGGCTTCTTAATCCCCCAAGGGAGAAAAGAGGGTACCGGGAAGCATCATCACAGATCACAGGCTTGCCTGCGCTAAACATTTTACACAAGTCACTCCATTTGAGCTTCAAGCATGCTCACTAAACAGGCAGGCAGGATGGATGACTCCCATTTTATAGAGGAGGAAACTGAGGCACAGTTTAGGAGCTTACTTAAGATCACACAGCTAACATACACTGAAGCCAGGATACAATGCCCAGAATAACCTTCTTCATACTAAGCCACATCCAGCTTTCCCTGGGGCAGCCAGGGGTCAGGGGCATGGGAAATAAGGGTTAGATTTGAGCAACATGTGAGAAGTGAGATTAGTAACTGACCACCTTAGCCTAAGCTGAGCTCAAAGACACAGTTCTCACTATCTCATTCTTCTTTTATAAAACATGTACCAATATTTTAAAACATCAGATTTCATGCAAAAATACAAATTTCCAGCCTCTTTTAAGAAAAAAGCCATATTTTCCATAACTAGGCCTATAGCTCCACACAGCAACAACCACCCATCAGCAACTGCCCCCGAGGTAATACCTGAGTCCAATGGAACACAGAAGATAGCAGGGAAGAGAGGCCCATCAGGAGTTCTGTGGTAACTGTCTTTAATTAAATGATGAGGAAAATGAACTAACCTAATGAAACACCTGGTACAAAACCCTGACACTCACTACCAGCCAAGTACTTTCTTTTCCCTTTTTTGGTGGCACTGAGGACTGATCCAAGAGGTCCCCTATCACTGAACTACATGCCCAGTCCTTTTAATTTCTTATTTTGAGACAGGGTCTCATTAAGTTGCCCAGGCTGACTTGGAACTTCTGATGCTCCTGCCTCAGCCTCCCTGGTCGCTGGAATTCCAGGTGTGCATCACGGTGCTGGCCCCATCCTACCCTTTCTTAGATTTAACGAATCTTGAACTCTTTCTTTATCAACGTAACTTGATTCACCTCATTCCTTTCATGCCTGCCCAGTTTTCTATTATGTGACTATGCCATAGCGACACAGCCTGATAAGCATTTAGGTTATTTCCATTACCACATCGCAGTGGGCATCCTTATACTTGGAAATATTTCTGCACGCATGCCCATACAGCAAATCTACAGAAATGAAACTGCTCCTTTGAAGAAGATGTGCAGTTTAAAATTGGACACAAACTGCCACTTGGAGGTGGGCAGGAATCTGAAGGGGAAAGGCCAGCTTTCTAGGGAGAAAGAATAGTGTAACCAAGGCTTGCTGGTAGGAAACACCTCAGGTTTATGACTTAGGCCTGTCAATCATTACTGCAGGAAGTCTTGAAGGCCAACTTTCCTTTCTATATATTTATGGCAGTAAGATAAGGCTGTATGCCCACAAGCTGTTCCTCAACTACTGATGAACTAACTGGGGACAAGTGCTTGTTGCCTTCAGTTTCCTCAGGTGATGAACCATCGTCAAGTCAAAGAACTTCTCTCAGCAGTATCACAGGGGCTCAGTCTGGCCCCAGCAGAAGACAGACACTTCAGCTCAGCAGACAACAGACGCTCAGACAGTGCTCGTATTTAACGCCTATTATACACTGCAGGCACTTTCCCATGCATTACATCATTTTAGCACATCAACCACAACCCCCTTTCCCTCTCCAGCCTCTCCTGCATGGTGTCCCTACCAGGCCCCTCCCCAGCTGAACCTGTGTCCTCTCCCTCCTCAGTCTCTTGCACTGGCCAAACCCTTTTCATCCCCTAAATGCCTCTCATGCATCACCTTCTCAGTAAAGCCTCCTCAACTCCTGCTGACACAAGTAGGGACTCAGAGCCCTCTGTGGGCCTTAATCTGCTGACAAGACCATCTCTTCCAAGTGGACATAAGCTCCGGAGAGTAGGGCTCTGGCTGGGCTTTGTAGTACCGAAGCAAATAAAGCAAGTTTATTGATGGAACTGTTTAATACAATGACCACACGGCTCACCTCAAATGCTCCCTCTTGCCAGGCATTGCACACCCGTTTGTGACCTGTTCCCACCATACCTCAGAGGAAAACATGGTGGCACACGTCCCAATGCACCAACAGACCACCGGCTTGGTGAGACGACCCTCTTTGATGCCCCGACAAATCTTATACTCCTCAGTGCCCCCTATCTGCCAAGGAATAGAAAATGAGAAAAGTTCAAGTTAGCAGAACTCATCCTGAGTCATTCCAGGACCCGCACTGCAGCAGGAAAAACTGCCCCAAATCATGCAGGGGACAAAAGTGTCCTAAGAGGTATAACTTGGCTACAAAAATGGGGGGATGTGAGCCTTGGCCACACAGAAAGTTTAGATTGGAAGATTCAGCCTGAATGAAGGGAGGAATTCCACAGAGACAGCAGGCTTCTTCAGAAACATATATGGAGGTACCCACAGTGGCAACCTCTAGGCTGTGTCTCAGGAGTAGGACTGACAAGAGATTGTGAGCTTCAGGTACATACAACCAAAATGATTGTTTTGTTTTTTTTTAACTGAAAAATGCTTGACTCTTTAAAAAACTGAGATCATGCATTATTTCTTTTTTTTTTTTTTTTTTTTTGGAACTGGGGATTGAACTCAGGGGCACTTGGCCACTGAG
>JAJEJO010004182.1:42375-61186 GCA_020662805.1 Glaucomys volans
AAAAAAAAAAAAAAAAAGAAAAAAAGAAAAAAAAAATTCTAGTATGTTCTAAATTTGCCCTCACAATGAAAAGAATCACCTAGGCTCAATATCTATCACAGTGCTTTGCACATGGTTTGGGGAAGGGGGGTACTCAAATATTAGTTTAATAAATAGCAACCTATGAAAAAATGATTGAAAGCCCTAGTTAAAGAAATAGAAAAGCACAAAACCTCAAATATTTTGCCATGAAAACTGCCCAAACCAGAAACCAATCACCTTCACACCTATACCAGTTTGGAATCTTCAGAGGAACTTTCATAACTATGTACCCTTGAAGCTCTTGCTATCTCAAAGTGTGAATCATCATGATCACCTGGAAACTGATTGGAAATGCACCATCTTGGGCCTCGCCCTGGCTGACTTTAATCAGAACCTTTAAATTAGGCAGGCTCCAGGTGACTGGCACACACACTCAAGTCTGAAAGGTACTACCCAAGGTGGGGGTGGGGCAGGGCTGGCCTCACTTACCCACAGCTGAGGCACAAGGAGGAGCAGGTGAAGTACTCATCTGGGAAAAAGGAGCTGTGTGCCATCTGGTCATCAGGGATCTCACCGCTGAAACGGTCACTGAGTGCCTGCGAAGAAGGGAAGGTAACACATGAAGGCCTTCAGCAGAGAGCCTGTGCTTTGGTCCTTCCTCCCGCTGCTAGCATATTTCTTTTTTTTTTTGGAACTGGGGATTGAACTCAGGGGCACTTGGCCACTGAGCCCCATCCCCAGCCCTATTTTGTATTTTATTTAGAGACAGGGTCTCACTGAGTTGCTTAGGGCCTAAGTTAAGTGAGGCTGGCTTTGAACTCGCGATCCTCCTGCCTCAGCCTTATTTCTATAATCATAAAATATTGGACATGGGCTAGAGTTGTGGCTCAGTGGTAGAGCACTTGTATGGCATATATGAGGCCCTGAGTTTGATACTCAGCACCACATATAAATAAATAAAATATAAGATCCATTGATAACTAAAAATATTTAAAAAAAAAAAAAATTGGAGGGGGTGACAGGAGATTATACTTCAGACATAGAGCACTTGTCTAGCATGTGGAAAGCCCTGGATATGATCCCCAGCACAGAATTTTTTTTAAAAAACGGGTTGGGGGACCATGGAGAGTGGGGTAGTTTAAAATCCTGACTCACCTCTCCAAGAACCACAATCATTTTGACTCCTGGAGTGTCCTGGTAACGTAACACGTGATCCATGAATGTTGAGCCGGGGTACCTGTTGACAACAGGGAGGACAGAGAGGATCAGAAGGTGGTCTGGAAAGTTCTCGGCAGGTGTGTGAGGCTCCCTTCTATATACTGGGGACACTGGATATTTTCAAGAGTGTAGATGTCCAATGAGGGTTTAGAGAAGCCCCAGAAATAACAGAGGTGGGTGGAAGGGGCAAGGCAGCAAATGTAACAGAAAAGGGAAAGGAGTGGAGTCATTTAGTTGGCAGAGGAAGAGACTGGCACAGAATAAGTCTACTGTACAGGTTCATCAGGCATATGAGATGGCGTTAGAAGCACGTGTGGTGGTTTTCAACTATGTCCACAAAAATTTGTAGCAAAAAGTAGGACCCGAAGCCTTTGCTTTGGAACATGGGTCAGATTTAGCACATCATGAACAAAATATGGCAGAGTGATTCCATGACATTGAACTCCAACGCTAGGTTATAAGAGTGTCTGGCACTCTCTCTTGAATGGCTCAAGAGAAATCACTCACTGGGAGGTGAGTGCCAGTCCTTAAGACAGCTGCCATGTCCTCAGGACACTCACCCAGACCACAGAGAAGAGCCAGTCAGCCAGTCATGTGAATGAGCCATCTCCAGCCACAGGCGAGCATTCACTCAGCAGTCTGCAGCCCTGCTGACAACTGTGACTTCATGAAACCCCCACCCCAACAAGCCAGAACTGCCCTATTGAGCTTCTCCTGAATGCTGGACCATGGAAACCTCAAGGATAAGTATTTTATCATTGCTTGAAGACATTTTGCTTGGGAGCAATTTTTTTTTTTTAAACACAGCAATAGATTAACATTTACTTAAATCATGTGAAGCCATGTTCCAGGATGGCAGGTTGGTGCTCAAGTTTCTACCCCTGCCCCTTTAATTCAGCACTGAGGACTGAACCCACCCACATAAGGCCTGTGTTCTTCCTCTGAGCGATAGTCCCTGCAATTCTGTGTACTTTTTCTATTTTCTAATGTCACCAGAGTTTGCAAAAGGAATAAAGCTAAGTAGACTTCTCTGTAGCTCTGTGTGCTTTTAATATTCTCAAGAGCATTATATGTCCAAGGGACAGTACAACAAACAGCATTTCCTAGACTTGTGACGTGGAGCCTTTGGTCAGGGAGTACCCAAGGACTAGTGTTCCCCCCTGCTTACACCCCTAAAAACTGCAGCCAAAGTCCTTCCTGTGGGCATCCTATCCGACATGAAGCGGCAGAGCCAGGGAAATGGAAAAGGTGAAGCACTCTCTCAACAGCTTTTGGTTTTTCAGCCAGAACAGCAGCAACAGTAAAAGTAGCAACAAAAATAAACAGCAATGGCTGATATTTATTATGGACTTAGTGTCAGGCCTCACTCCTCATTACTCCACTGATCATCGTTTCCATTCACAATAACAACAGGATAACACTGTTCACTACAATTAACATTTACTGAGCAGGTACTAAGTGTTGGGCCATGTGTTAGCTACTTTAAAGATATTATCTGTTAGCCCTCCCAGCAACCCCATGAGGTAGGGGCATTTATTTTACCCATTTGATAGGTAAGGATGGTGGCAGTCTAGGGAGATTAAGCAAGCTGCCTAGGACACCTGCTGAGAAGCAGGAAACCTAGGATTTGAATTCCTCTGGTCTTTGATTTCGGAACTGGTTCTCCTAACCACTGCACTTTGCTGCCTCCCTCTGGCTGCATTAGAAAACAACAACAACAAAAAAAAAAAGGAAGAAAGAAAGGAATTACCTCCAAAGCCCCTGAAACACATTTCCCTATATCTTTGGATTTCATAATTCTGCTAGCTTTGAGGCTAAGTAGAAAAATCTCATTTTATGGACTTAAGCAACATCCCTATTGGCCTGGAGCTCAATGGCCAAGTCTCAGTGTGGGAGGACCCTCCCCACCTCCAGCTCATTACCTGTCCCCACCAATGGCCACACCCTCGTAGACGCCATCTGTGGTCCGAGAGATGATATTGTTGAGCTCGTTGGACATGCCTCCAGAACGTGAGACGTAGGCCACGCTGCCTGGGCGGTATAGTTTGGAGGCCAGGATATTGTCCAGCATCCCACCTGTATTCCCAATCTTAAAGCACCCTGGCTTGATGCCCCCAACCTGTAGGGACAGAAAGGGCATCAGGGAGGAAGGCTCCTGATTGATCACAGGGTGCAGGGAATCACAAATCCCCCATATTACCTGCTGAGCCCCTCTGGCCAGGCTGGGGAGAAAATAGCTGAGAGAATTAACATCTGCTCATGGAGTTCCCTGCTTAGGAAGACTCTTCTTTTTCTTGAGACATTATGCAGAAAAAAGAGAGCCTTTCTGGTAAAAGATGGCTCACTACTACAAATTCAGATCAGAATACTCAGAGTCACCTCCCTTACTCCAGGAGGGCCTTGCACCCAGCAAAGGCGTACAGCAGAGCTGGGTCTCTTGGTGGATCATCTACCTGCCCCTGAGATAAAGGTCCTTTGTTTAGTTCAAAAATCCTAATTTCAAATTTTTAAAGCAACAACTAAGTAAAAATAAATATTCACAAAGCAATTTTTTCTTATGTGAAGACCTTTAGTCAAAAGTAAGGCTTCTGGGGGCTGAGGTTGTGGCTCAGTGGTAGAGCACTTGCCTAGCATGCATGAGCGATGGGGTTCGATTCTCAGCACCGCATATAAATAAATGAATAAAATAAAGGTCCATCAACAACTAAAAAAATAAAAATTTAAAAAAGTAAGGCTTTTCTTCTGTTTAGAGTTAAAGGAAAAATTAAAGACTATACTATGATTACGTTAGAAGAAAAGTTTCCCATTGGCCCCGTGGAAGTATAAAGGTGATGTCTGTGGAGTTCTACTTTAAAAACTAACTGAAAATGAACCAACTCACTCGACAAGCACTCCCCAATCTTTCCAGTCTCGGAGAGGGACAGCAGAATCAAAACTTAAGTTTCCTAATGGCCTCAAGTTTAAAAGGTTTCCAGACAGGACACTCACAGTGGCAGGTCCAATGATGGTCACTCCCTTCTGGTCTGCCTTCTTGATCAGCTTCCTCGTGAGGGCCTCGGGGATGCCTTCTGCTATGATGGCGATGGTCCGGATCTAAAGGAGAAGAACAGCCCCTTCCTGTGAACGCTCCAGCCCCAACGGGCACCAAGGCAGCACAGTTGAAGGGCTCATCTTATAACAAATCAACACATTTCATTCTTCCCACAGGCCTCTTCGCCTACCCTGATTGCCCTAAACCACTCCCCAAAAGAGGCAGTGGGTAGATAAATGTCACAAGTATTTAGTAAATGAGCAGAAGCAAGTGTTTCTAAGACCCTGCTTCAGTCAAAGCTGCTACATTCTCTCACCTCAATACTAGATCCCTACCACTCCTTGCGACTACCCAGAAAATAGCTCTCTCTGGGTTTTCCCTGGTACCTGCTGAGTCTTCACCATGTCACCACAAGGGCAAGGCCAGTGAGTGAAAAGAGCTGCTTCCACTCAACCCAGAAAGTGGGCTAAAGGAGCAAGCCAGAAGGGGCTGGATCCAAGAATAACCTCTTTCTCTGGACCAGAGTCCAGACACAACTTCTTGTAAAGGGTTAAGATCATAGTTTAGCAGGGTGTGGTGGTGTACACCTGTAATCCCAGTGGCTCAGGAGGCTGAGATGGGAGGATTACAAGTTCAAACCCAGCCTCAGCAACTAGGGAGGCGCTAAGCAACTCATTGAGACCCTGCCTCTAAATAAAACCCAAATAAGGAAAAAAGCACCCCTGGATTCACTCCCTAGTATCAAAGGGTGGGGGGGAATCATAGTTTAGACAGAGTGGTGCATGCCTGTAATACCAGATGCTCAGGAGGCTGACGCAGGAAGATTTCGAGGTCAAAGCCACCTCAGCAACTTGTTGAAGCCCTGAACAATTTAGCAAGACTGTGTCCAAACAAAAAGTAAAAAGGGTTGGAGAAAAGGCTCAGTGGTGAAGCATCTCTGGGTTCAATTCCTGGTAGCATTTTTCCTAGAGTGGAAGTAGCTGTGGACAACCTGTGACTGAGAGCACTGTTACGGGGTTTTTTGGGAGGAGGGATTAAACCCAGCCTTGAGCTACATCCCAGCCTTTTTTTCCCTTTTTTCCTGAGACAGGGTCTTGTCAAGCCACAGAGGCTGGCCTCAAACTTGAGATCCTCCTGCCTCAGCCTACTCAGGATTACAGGCATGTGCCGTCATGCCTGGTGCTGGCTGTGGTTTTTTTCTTTCCCATATTTTTTTATTGGTGCATTTAAGTTTGGCTGTGTTTTGATAGAACTTTATTTACAAGAATCCGTGGTGAGTTAGGTTTTGCCTCAGGCAATAGTTTGCTCAAGTCTGTTTTAATCTTTAAAAAAGCAGTTCATTTTCTTTTCTTTTTATCTAAATATCAAAACAATTTGATATTCTCCAGTCATAAACTGGAATAAGCTGATCTAGGATCAGACAAAAAAGAATATCCTAATCTATAAAGAGTTTTTATAAAACAGAAGACAACCACCCAAAAGAAAACAAGGGGAAGGAAGGAACATCATAGAATACAAATGACCAAATTTATGATTTTTTTTTTTTTTTGGCAGAGCTGGGACTTTAACCCAGGGCCTTTTGCATGCAAGGCAAGCACTCTACCAACTGAGCTATATCCCCAGCCCCAAATGACCAATTTTTAAAATCTCATCTTAGTTAAATAATTAAAAACATGCAGCTGGGTACAGTGACATATATCTGCAATCCCAGTTACTCAGAAGGCTGAGGCAGGAGGATGGCAAGTTTACAGCCAGCCTCTACGTCTTGAAACCCTGTCTTAAAATTAAAAACAAGCCGGGCGTGGTGGTGCACGCCTGTAATCCAAGCGACTTGGGAGGCTGAGTCAGGAGGATCGCAAGTTCTAAGCCAGCCTCAGCAACTTAGCGAGGCCCTAAGCAACTCAGTGAGACCCTGTCTATAAATAAAATACAAAATAGGGCTGGGGATGTGGCTCAGTGGCCGAGTGTCCCTGAGTTCAATCCCTGGTTCCAAAAAAATAAAAAATAAAAAAATAAAATAAAAACAAATAATAGAGGGATGGGGGAGTAGCTCTGGTACTGGGTTTGATCCCCAGCATTGCAAAAATTAAGAAAGGAAGAAAGTTTCATAGGAGCCAGGCTGGGGACGTAGCTCAGTGGGAAAGTGCCTTGTAGCATGTGTGAGCGCCTGGGTTCCTGGTTGTGGTGATGAAGAATATGCAAACATGGGGTTCAGAACATGGGGTTCAGCTCAGTGGTAGAGTACTTGCTTAGCCCGAGCATATGTGAAGGGCTGATTTGGATCCCCAGTGCCAAAAAAAAAAAAGTAGAGACAAAGTGTGTATGAAAGAAATGCTAATTAAATAGAACACCTATTTATTTCGACAAATGTTTAATGCTGGCAAGGGGAAGGGGACAAAGTGTACCACCAACAGGCGTTCACATCACTAACTACATCTTTTTCAGAAGTCAGCATGGATTAAAGGCTTCCAACATGTACATTCTGATGTAGAAATTTATATTAGGGGAGGAGTTAAGATATATGCAAATGTTAACCCAAGAAGTTCATCACAAGACTTGGAAAAGGAAAAACAATGCTGCCAACATGTTGTCTACTGATGCGGAAAGAGTAACTGAAGAAGGATTATATATTAGCTGTGGGGAGCCATTCTTATTTAGCAGAATTAGACTAGGTTGAGCAAAGGGACCCAGAGGCCTGGCTTCTAGGAACTGCTGGGAAGCAAGTGGCACTGCGTGGGAGTGATTCCCTGTCTCCTTCTGGCATTATCCCTTAAGAGAATGGCTCCCCTAACTCCACCCTATTCTGTCCATCACAGAAGAAGCTCCTCCCAGTCCTTGCCCCCTTTACCTAAGTGTCTATAAATAAAAAAGAATTGGGCTACTCCAGGTCGAATGTAGGAAGAGGCCAGAGCTGGTATGGCCAGACCTGTCATGCCCCCTCTCATTTAAAAAAGAGTATTGGCTCTTGTGTGTTTATTGAGTAGATAAGTTTCTTGGGTAACTGAGTGAAATACTGCAGGCATCCTCCTCCAGCAGCTAACCCTTTTCTCTTGCATGGCAGAGAGGACCCCGACAATTGGCTATGTGCAATAGTATTCCATTTATTCAAAATCCAGAAAGTTGTGGAAAAGGTGTGAATATTGTCAGCAGCCATACTTCTGTGAAATAGGGTCTGAACTGTTTTCTTCTTATAATTTAAAAGTATTTTAATTTTTTTCTATGACAAATCTTTCTGACCCTGTTACTTCAGCCAGTTTTGGATAACACAGAGAAGAGTTGGTGGGGGAATTAAAGGCTGGAACTGGCCCTTTGTAAGTCAAGGTAAGCAGCCCATCTGGCCTGGCCTGACTTCAGAAAACACTCAAACCACTGGCCTCTCCCAACTCCCAACCCTTTTGTGTACGTCCATAACTATGAACACCATTCCGGAGTTGTCCTGCTTCCCTACTCCAACACCTCCTCCCTGTGTCCCCCCAGAGCCCAGCTATCTACCTGTGCATAATTCATGGTCTCCATGGTGCTGTCGTAAGCAGAGCGGAGAGAGGCAAAGTTGATCAGCACATCTACCTCTGGGTGCTTCTTCATGGCATCAGCCATGTTCTTGAAGACAGGGATCAGGATCTCCTTGTGTCCCCAGTAAAACTTCTGCTTGTGGTCCCCACTGTGAGACAGCAAAAGAAGAGTTAGGACATCCTCAACCAGTCAGGACTGGTGAGGACGAAACTAAAGGAAGGAACTTTACCTAGAAACAGAACAGGCATGGCCTCAAAGAGTCTTCATGTAAGAGGAAAAGATCCCCCAGGAATATATATATACATATATATTTTTTTTTTTTGCAGTGCTGGGGATTGAACCTAGGGCCTTGCGCTTATGAGGCCTTGAACCAACTGAGCTATATCCCCAGTGCCCCCAGGAATACTGACTGCCCCAGTCTCTGGGATGGGCAGGGCTTTCCCTATAAAGGCCAGAAGGTAGTTGATACCCCTACCCCACGTCCTGCAGCCCCAGCTTCATCTCAGAGGGAGAGAGGAGAAGAGGAATCCCACTGGTTAGCTGTCTCCATGCTGTCTGCCAGGGCATAACTCACGTGAAGGGGTAGACCATGGCGGCCACGGAGGGCTCATCTCGGGAGCACACGTAGTCAAAGTCCAGCATGCCTTGCACAGCCCGGGTCTGCATGCCCCACACGATGGCCTTTGTGTGGCGGCTGAAGAGAGTAGCGCTCTTTCCTGGTGGGCAAAGACACAGCGAGTGCACCCAGAATATACTGCCAGGAGACCTCAAGGGGTAAGGACTGCCTGCCAGACCCACCTGTGCCCCAAGTTCAGAAAGGCAGCCCATCACAACAGTGAAGAAGGGCTGGGGTATAGCTCAGCTCATAGAGTGCTTGCCTGTGAAGCACAAGGCCCTGGGTTCTAATCCCCAGCACAGCAAAAAAGAAAAGAAAAAAAAAAACAGTGAAGAATATTAGGATGATGGCCTTCTCAGAACTTTTGGGGGAGGAGGTGCCTCAATTTTTCTGGAAGGAGGCAGCAGAAAGAGCAAAAAGAGCTAAGATCTGCCTGGCTGATGAACAGCACCTCAATGAACAGAAAAAGGACTCCCCATGCAGAGAACAGGCCCCACAAGTGAGGCCACCTAGAATTCCTCAAGGCCAAATTTCATAAGAAAGATAAATGGTGCATCTGTGTGGTCTTAATAAACTACATTAAAGTCACTATTAAAAATGTACAGTTCTCCCCATTTTGATAACCCCAGGACTTTAAACAACTCCCCAACAAAGCTTTTCACCCTGGAATTCTGGACATAAAAATAGCTGTGGTCAGGGTTTGGATTCTCATAAATTCTGGGTTAGTGTAGGTCCAATGAAGAAGTATGCTGTAGCCAGGGTCGAGGACAGGGCAGCCTTATCTCTGAGGTTCAGCTGGGCTCTGGCACAAGGTAAGAGAGCAAGCTGGCAGCACAAGCCCCCAACCTCCTCTCCTGTTCCTCCCTGCCTCCTCCCTTCTGCTGGATGGCTCTCACTGTTCGTTAACAATACTCTGGGACAGGCTCTCTAATGAGCAGAAAATGATGAGGGGTAGAAGGGAACAAAAGGAGCTGGTGGAAGTAAATGCTCAGTCTAAAGGGAAGGACCTGTTGCCACCGGGCAGGCAGGTAGGTAGCTTCCCCTTCAACTCCCTATAAGTCAGGTGGAGGAAAGCAGTCCTAGGGGAGGCTCTGAGATCCCCAAGGAGAACAAGGCACCTACCCACTGGCACCTGGTATTAATTAACCTAAAGTACTCGTGCAGGCATGGCTAACCAAGTTCAAGGACTGATTAAATCCATTAGGCCAGCAATAAGCTTCTCAGGACAGAAAGCTCCTGATATTGCAGATTCTGGGACTATCACCTGGATCTACAGGTCAGATGAGACATGGGATCTCAAAACAATGGAAGATATCTAACCCCATTCTCACACTTTCTAGCCCCAAGAAACTAAAGCCCAGAAAAGTCAAATAATAGTGGTCCAAGGTCATCTAGCATCAGAGCCAGGAATATGAAATGGCTTAAGAAGCAGCTCAATTGTGCAAAACTATAAGCCAGTGGGGCCTGTGCCATTCCCAGGGAGTGTGAACACTGAGTCGGTGGGCACGTGCCACATACACATATGTACACCCATCTGTCTTTAGAGATCAAGGCAAAGCCCACATCTCTACAAACCCACACACACCTCCAGCACAAAAGGGCAGAGCTCAAGTGCTCACGTCCTCAAGCACAGGGAACCAAAGGGGGCCATCATTAGCCATCAGCAGCAGGGAATTCCCAGAACTCTGCTGGAGAGAGAGGGTAAGTGTGTTGCCGCACCCCAGGCTCCTCCTCTGGCCCTGCTGAGGGCAGGGCTCACTCCCTTCAGCCTAGTCTGCTCTCTTCCCTATCCCATCCTCCTCTGTCCACTCTCCCCATAGCTGTTACAGACAGTAAGGTAATCAAGCCCCCTCCTCAGAGGCCTCCTTCCTTTGAGTGGCAAGATAAGGACTTTGTCTCTGTCCTTTCCATACTTGGGTCTTACCAGAAGCAGAAAATGTAGGGATTAAAAGCAGGTAGAGGGGCTGGGGTTGTGGCTCAGTGGTAGAGCACTCGTCTAGCATGGTGAGGCACTGGGTATGAGTCTCAGCACCACATATAAATAAATGAATTTAAAAAAAAAACAAGGTCTATTGATATCTAAAAAATATTAAAAAAAAAAAAAAAGCAGGTAGAGGGCTACAATCAGCACCCTTGACTAGTTACTCCTTCCCCTCCCCCTAGCAACTGGTCCAAGTCACCTCAGAAGACTCCCCTGTTCCCACAGGTGTGCATGTCAAGAGTTACATGGAAGCCCTGAAGCTCAGAACTGATTAATCGAGTCCTCTGATCAACAGGTAAGTGTACGCATGCACAGAAAACATGCACTGGTAACCTTAGACACCAGACAAAACCCAGACCCCTTCCAATGACCTCATCTACAATACACTGCATACCCTTCCTGGTTTCTGTCTCTCTATTCTGCTCTTCCATCAAAACCTAGGAGAAACCTAAACCTGTTCTGGCATTAGGTGTCACAGTGCGGAAGCTGAGGCAGGCCAAGTAAGAAGACAAGGACATCGTGAAATGCAGATGAGCATCAGGAGTGACCCGCGGCTCCCTGCACACGCCAGCAGACACTGACACCTACTGCTCTCTGCCACTCCCCTTACAGCTGAATGGCTCCCTCCTTCCCAGGGGACCCTCCCTCCTGACACCCCTGCACTCTCCAGAGCTGTGGGCACAGCTCTCAGCTCTTGCGTGTTTGCAGGCTTCACCTCCCTCCTAGGCAAGCAGCCAGAGACCGCCAGCCACAGTGAGGAGAGCGCCCAGTGGGGGCGAGTACTGATCAGGAGTGGGAAGGGACAGAGAGCAACGACTAGGACTTGGGGCAGGCTACACCAAGGCAGGGACAGAAAATATACCAGACAACACTATAACCCACCAAGAGAGGGAGAAACAAAGCACACGGAAAAATCGTAACCCACTAACAAAGCCACACGCAGAACTGGAGCAGGGTGGGGGCATCCTACCTTGCAGAGATCTTGGACTTGGGACTGAATCTGTCAAAGAAAATGACCAAGGCAACTGAGTGACCTGCTGATGACTGAAGGCTCTGGCAGGAGAGTGGGAACAGGGAAGGGCCCCATGATGAGCCTTTCCGTGCCAATGCCCTGCTTATTTTTGCGATGGATAGGAGGAAAGCCAACAGAATGGGCAAAAGCACCAGCCAGCAGAAACAGAAGCAGCAAAGGCAAAGGACCCAGGGATGCAGAGCAGGGGTGGTGGAATGAAGGTGAGGTGGGAGCGCGGAGTCCTCTGGAGGGACAGCTGGGTGACATACTGCCAACTGGGCTTTCAGGCTGGCCAGGTCTTATCCTCTTAATGCCAATTCCTCTTTGTCCCATGAAGTACAGGATGGTGTTTAGGCCGGCACGGGGCTGGATCTGTCATTCTCTGCTGGGAACAAAGCTGCTGGCTTGGGGCCCACAGGGCAGTGGCTCCTATTCATGAGCTCTTGGACCTAGTGTCACTATTTCCCAAAAAGCAGCATAGCACAGTCTGTGTCAGGAAAAGGCACACAGGCCACCTTGGCCCAGTGGTAACCAGTGCTGCTCAAATAACACTGCTGCCAGGGCTGGCCGAGTCACAGTGCAAAGAATCAGGGCAAAGATGAATCAGGTGAGGTATGGACAGGCTCGGAGACAAGGTCCTGTCTCACGCTGTACTCGCGCAGGAGGGAGTGTGTGCCTAAGAGAGCCCCAGCTAGTTGGGAGTTGGGTGGGACTTGTGTTGCAGGAGCTTGCTCTGCGGTCCTAAGCTCCCAGCTCCTTCCCTAGGAGGGCTTCTCATCTCCTGGTATTTCTGAAACCCTCTCTTCTCCACAGTCTCCCTCATCAGCTCACAGCTCCCCAGAAGACTGGGGGTAGAAGCACTTGGAAAGTGAAGTAACCCAGCACAGTGTGGGTCCACAGGGAAGGCTCAAACAACTTCATTCTTGTGTCTGGTTCTCATCCCATGCCAAGTCCACT
Organism: Glaucomys volans; assembly: GCA_020662805.1. Classification (NCBI taxonomy): domain Eukaryota; kingdom Metazoa; phylum Chordata; class Mammalia; order Rodentia; family Sciuridae; genus Glaucomys; species Glaucomys volans. The sequence goes on from JAJEJO010004182.1 coordinate 54,725, forward strand.
CTCATAGCAAAGCCCAAACTGCTTTCCACCACCTCTGCTGGCCCAAGCAGGACTAAGAAAGGGAAGCGGCAGGGAAGGCACCGAGGCCAGTTCCTGCAACGAGCAAAACCTCCGGGAGTTACCTTGAGGCATGGCAGGCTTGGCCTTCTTTGCAGGTGCCACCTCATCAGCCCTGGACTCAGAAAAAGATGCCGTCCTGCTGGGGGCTGGAGTCTGGGTGGTACGAGAAGAGAAAAAGATTACAGTCACACGTATGGATGCAGGGGGAAAGCCACTGGTTCTTACGGCCACAAAGAAATCAGTTAAGAAAAATTATGTACAACATTGTTCTTTAGAAGCTGCTTCCAAAAATGCTATTCTAACGATCTTCTGAGATGAGAATTAATAACATGTTACAAATGTACAAATGGAGACGAGTCAGGATTTGAATGCGGGTGTGACTTTGAATTTTCAATCTTTCCATTATCTTACCTTGTCTGGGGCACAAAAACAACATCAACAACAACAAACCAAAAAAACCCTGGCACGGGGATCCAGAAACCAATCATGCACTGACTTAGCTGTATTTCCCCTGTGCCCCTAAATGGCAAAGGAGGGGCACTATATTCTAGATTAGGAGCAGGGGTGGGAAGACAAGATTCCTTGTTACCTTAGGAGGAAGGCTGGTACCTACCGATGTGCTCCCACTGGCGTTGAGGAGGAAGTTAGCAGTATGGGCTGCCGTGGGTGGCTGATTGGGGATGGGTCGGTGGCCTAGGGCCATGCCCACGATGGCTGTCATGTGAGTCTCTGTGCCAAAGACGTGGATGGGGATTCCAGTGGTCTTCCCTGTGAGGGAAAGAGAAGAACCCATGAGTCAAATCTTTGAATAAATGCCCAAGTTCATGGGACTCCACAAAGGCCCCTTTACTGCCTAGGTCAATGTCTTGCACTTTTGGTACAAGAACAATTATCCAGCACAAACCAGCTGTCAAAATTTCACCACTAAACAAATCTTTCTAAAGATCACCTGATGACAAGAAGAAACAGCTTAACTGGCAAGGCTCAAGTGACCAAACACACTATTAATGTGCATTCCTCTGAGCCACAGCCTACACCCTGGCTGCCCTACCTCCCCAACCCTCATCACCTGCACTGGCAGGCACCTGTCTCCCCAGCTTGGTCTCTCTGTCCTAAACACCCTGAACTTGTTCTCCAAGGCTCTGCATGGAGCCAGGGATTTTTTTTTTTTTAATATATACATATACATATTTTCAGTTGTAAATGGACACAATATCTTTATTTTACTTATTTATCTTTTTATGTGGTGCTAATGTTTGAACCCAGTGCCTCACGCATGCTAGGCAAGCGCTCTACCACTAAGCTACAACCCCAGTCCTGAGCCAGGGATCTTGAGCTGACTGCTCTCTCAACACTCAGCTCAACCCAGGGGCTACCTGGCCTCAAAGGCCATCTCCACACCGTATAGATCCTTGACAGCACCTTCATTCAATTGCTTACTGCTTAACGTTCCAACTGTGAGAGTGCAATTTGGTAACATTCACTGTGCTGCCCCACAGCCTGGTCCATAGGAGGTACTCCATGTTATGTGAATGAAAACTAGCACTTGGTACCACTTCAAGGGAATTAGACACAGGGGAGGGGCTGATGTTTGGCATAGACACCGAATTTGGAAAAATGTGAGAATGGAAAAGATTTTGTCTCTCTAATCAGAGGGCAAATTCACCAAGCAAGAGCATCTTCTATCTTTCCCACTCTGGAACTTCACATGAAGCCCTGCTCCACACAAAACTGCTCTTAGCAACAGTGGTTGCATTTTAAGACCAAAGCAGCTGGCCCCCACGTGCACCAGCTTTTGGTTCCATCAGGTTGACTTAGGTAGATCCCATTATAGTTCTGACTGGTAAGACATGATCCCTGGCTTCTTGAAAGCTGAGCTGAGGATTTCACGAACTACATGTGTCACCCAAAACAAAAGGGTGAAAGGAAATTAACATGGTACCACATGACCACTTCCCTTCCTCCCCATTTCAACTGGGGGCAACTCTCTAGTACTATTCTGCCACTTGCTTGACCCCTCTTCTTTTTCCTCCACACCCCAGCCACCAGTGGTCCAGAGCCTGCTTCCTCCAGCCCTTCCACCTCACTTTCAGCATCCATCCCAACCTCCGAGGTGGTCTCCCTGCTTCTAACAATACTGCCCACCCAGCAAAGAACCCAGTCAAACCTAAGTAGAATTGTGCCATTTCCCTACTCAATCCTCTCATGGCTACCACATTGGGTCACAGGAAGTCTTTCCATGTTTGTTTGTTTGCTTGTGGTAAGGTCTTACTATGGTGTTCTGGCTGGCCTTGAACTCATGAACCTTCTGTCTCTGTCTCTGAAGTAGTTGGGATTACATGATTGTATCACTGCACCTGGCTCTATTTCTTAAACATAGAGTTGAATGACAATGCTCTTCTGCCCATTCTCAAAGTTTAGACAGGAACCTGGTCAGGGGGTAGCAGAGAACAGAAGCAGAAGAAAGTTACACATCCAGAATGGGGAATGGGAGCATGAAAGAGCTGGAAGATCAACTCTCTTACAGCAACCCCAAAATGGCAGGCCACAGACTCTCAGGATGAGAGGGAAAGAAAAGTCCTCATCTTACCGACTTCTCCCATCACCCGTAAGCCCTCCTGATAGTTGGGGCCACCTCTTCGGACAAAGATTGTGACCTCGTGCTCCTTCAGAGGACCCTGATAATCTCGAATTGCTCTCACGATGCCCTGGAAGCCCAAAGGAATGACAGAGTTATGTGACTAAAATAAGCAGCCACAAACCAAGTATCTGTAACCATGATAAACAAATGTACCAGGTATACCCAACAAGGGCTGCTTCCCATGAAGCACGGCAGGCACTAGGAGTCAAGGATCACATACATGGCTCCTGATCTGTGGAACCCAAAGTTCCAGCACATGACCACCTGTAATGCTGCTGAGGTGGGTCTGTGGCATGCAGAGAGCCAATCTCCTTGAAACTCTGGTGCACTGAGCCCCCAAACTCAGCAGGGCTTGATGGTCTCTCTCATCCTAAGTCATTTTACCACTCATTGCAACTGCAGGTGTGTGTGTATATGTGTGTCTGTACTAGGGTCCTAGGAAAGGTACAGAGTCTTCTTAAATGACGAAAGCTGCTTAAGTGGCAGGTACGGTGATGCACGCCTGTAATCCCAGTGGCTGAGACAGGAGGCTCATGAGTTCACAGCCAGCCTCAGCAACTTAGAGGCCCTAAACAACTCAGTGAGACCCTATCCCTAAATAAAGTCCAAAAAAGGGCTGGGGATGTGGCTCAGTGGTTGACTGCCCGAGTTTAGCTCTTCCTACGGTATCTGTCCACTCAGGGAAAATGGGAGGCTGAAAAGTGCATCTATTACTATTCTCCAGACAGACAGCAAGTTTATGAGCTGGCGTCTAATTTCTGTCACCTGTGGCATTTTACAGACAGCTCTACGCAGTTCCTGCTCCACTCCTAACAACCCGTACCAAGAAAGCCGCCTTTACTGCAGGGGGTTAATCCCAAGCTGCCAAGATGCACCTGGTTTAGATTTGTCCACTGAATCAGGCCGTGGGGAGACCCTGTTTCAGGCAGGACTGATGAAGTACGGTTCCTGACTTCTTGAGAACTCAGACTTCCAAGAATGATTTTTGTTGTTGTTGTTGTTGTAGATGGGCACAATATTTATTCTATTTGTTTGTTTATTATTTATTTTTGTGTGGTGCTGAAGGTAGAACCCAGCGCCTCTCATGTGCTAGGCAAGTGCTCTACCAACTGAGCTATAGCCCCAGCCCCAAGGCTGACATCTATTCATTATTTTTATTTATTTATTTTTTTTGTGGTGCTGGGGATTGAACCCAGGGCCTTGTGCTTGCGAGGCAGGCACTCTGCCAACTGAGCTATGTCCCTAGCCCCAATTCATTATTTACAAACAAAAAATGACTGCATTTGGCACTTGGTTCTGCACAGCCCCACTGAGCTTGACAGTACAGAATAATTAATGACCTCTGCAGGTGACTACCTCAAAGGGGATAGATAATTCTTGAGACACATTCCTCTGTCACCTGGCCATTATATTTTCCTTACATCATGTGGCTATGGCCCTGACGCATGCACAGGGAAGGATCCAGGCTGCTGGAAACCTGGCTGGATCAGGGCAGGAGTCCCAAGCCATCAAAACACTCTCCTCATTCTAACGTTTTGGAGAAGATGCTGGTGATAAAAGATAAAAGACAGCCGGGTGCAGTGGCGCACACGTGTAATCCCAGCACTTGGGAGGCTGAGGCAGGAGGATCGCGAGTTCAAAGCCAGCCTCAGCAACTGAGCAAGGCCCTAAGCAACTCAGTGAGACCCTGTCTCTAAATAAAATACAAAATAGGCCTGGGGATGTGGCTCAGTGGTGGAGTGCCCCTGGGTTCAAACCCCAGTAACCGCCTCCCTCCCCCAAAAAAAGATAGAAGACCAGGAGGTGCAGAAAACCCAGAGTCAGGACAGGATATAGAAAATGAGGACAATCATGCCAGTCCCACAAACTGATCCTGAGAGAGGAGGAAAGCAAAAATTCGATTTTTCCCTATGCTTCAGATGGGAGAATCATAGACCACTGAATGTCAGCTGCTTGCCCAAAGTCACACAACTTCAGATCCACACCTCCTAGGGTCTTCTGCACCTGCAAGGACCTGGGGTTGGGTTCAACTCCAATACAAAAAAAAAAAAGAAAAAGAAACGAGAGAGAGGCACACACACAGACACACAGACACAGACCCTGGGATAAGAGCCCCTAACCTGAACTGGAAAACACATGAGAACCTGCCTCCAGCTTAAACCTTGCTTTCCCCAGAAAATGTTACAGCTGATTACCTTGAAAGTGGCGGCCACATTGGTGAAGTTTGCGATGCTGCCTCCTATGATGAGGATCTTGCCTGGGTTTGGAATAAAAGTCAAAAAATGATCAGAGAGGTAGACTTGATAAGTGTCCCAGAAATCCAACTGAAGGAGTTCTCACTCCTCTGAGTAAGGGTCCCCCACCTGTACAAGGCAACAGGGAACAAGCAAGATGGTCTCTCCTATGCCTAATCAGGTTTCTCTGCCCAGTTCTCCACTACCCTCACCACCAGGTGGTGGTAGTCATTCAAACACCCAATCTCTATATCATTCCTAGCTGGCATCCAGAAATCCAGTTTGGTTTCTGGATACCTTTGATGGGATGGAAGAGTTAACATCTCTTTCATCTTCCTTTCCTCTCTCATTTAAGGGAAAGGAAATGGGGTTGTATAGTCTCCAAAACAATAGGCACTTGGTAAAGGGACACTGGAAATCACACAGCCCAGGAGATACATAAAGTCACTAAGACCTGAGTTTGTCAGGTTCAATGGCACATGCCTGTAATTCCAGCAGCTCAGGAGGCTAAGGCAGGAGGATCACAAATTCAAAGCCAGCCTCAGCAACTCTGCAAGACACTGCCTCAAAATTTAAAAAATAAAATAAATAAGAGGTCTGGGTAAGCTGGTTGCAGTGGTGCATGTCTGTAATCCCAGTGACTTGGGAGGCTGAGATGGTAGGATCATAAATTCAAAGGCAGCCTCAGCAACTTAGTGAGACCCTAACAACTGAGTGAGACCCTGTCTCAAAATAAAATACAAAGGACTGGGGATGTGGCTCAGTGGTTAAATGCCTCTGGTTTCAATCACTGGTACAAAAAAAAAAAAAAAAAAAAAAAAAGAGCTGTTCCCATGGGGCCATCCCAGGAGAATAGGCAGGGGTGTGTGTCCATGTGCATGGCCATAGCTTACCATCTGGGTGTTTCTCACGGGTCATGAGGGAAAGGATGGTCTTGGCATAGTCGTAGGTCTGCTGCTCACTGGGGGCACCTGAGTATTCTCCATAGTTGGCCAGCTCGTTGACACCCCCCAGGTCACAGATGGTATCACTGCCAGGGAAACACAGAAGTCAGTACTGGCTTGAGGCAGAGGAAGGTAGCCTAGTTCCTAAGAACACACTGTCCCCACCCTGAAGCAGTGAAGTCAGCCTATGGAACTGACACCTTGCACCTCCAACCCTCAACCCTCACACCAGCCTCACTTAAAGGCCAACTGTGCTCCAGAAAGACTCTCTTGGGCAGTGCATTTTGTGAACCCTAGCGCACCTGGGCTCTGGGCAGGCAATGTGGGTAAAATGAACAATAAACCGCTGTTCAACAAAGAAACTACATTACAGGAGTCCCAATAGGCTGCAGAGCCCCACTGGGCGTGGTGGCGCATGCCTGTAATCCCAGCGGCTCAGGAGGCTGAGGCAGGAGGATCATGGGTTCAAAGCCAGCCTTAGCACAGGCAAGGCACTAAGCAACTCAGTGGGACCCTGTCTCTAAATAAAATGCAAAATAGGGCTGGGGATGTGGCTCAATGGCCAAGTGCCCCTGAGTTCAAT
>JAJEJO010004182.1:61286-78242 GCA_020662805.1 Glaucomys volans
CAGACATCTACTTTTTAGAGAAAAAATTGCTAATTACTGAAAAGAATGTATAATATGATCCCAATCTTTCTGCAAAATAAAAAAGTATAAATATTTACACAGGCATTAAAATGCTGCAAGGACATAGAGCAATGTGTTCACAAGGTGACTTGTAAGGAGACAGGCAACTTTCACTTGCTATTCATTTTCTGCATGGGTTATACTTCTGCATGGGGCACATATCATTAACTATAGGAATTAGAACGTAAAAATAGGCTGGGCACAGTGGCACATGCCTGGAATCCCAGCAACTAGGGAGACTGAGACAGGCAGCTTTAAAGTTCAAGACAAGCTCAGCAACTTGGCAAGACCTTTCCTCAAAACAAAAAATAAAAAGGGCTGGGGGTGTTGTTTGATGGTTAAGCACCAAAGCACACCAGGGTTCAAGCCCCAGTATCAAAAAAGAAAAAAATAACATAATTTTGAAGCAAATAAGAAGGTTGCAGGGGACACTGTGCAGGGGACCCTCACCACAGCCTCTGAAGCTCTCTGAGGTGTTACTGCTTTGATCTGCCCTGTGAGTTCCCGGCCCACAAGGGTGAGAAACCCGAGACCTCCAGGTCACAGAGTGGGTCCCGGGTAGCCCAGGCTGGCATGCCATCACTAACCCCCTCCGGTCACCTGTACACAACGGAGGCGCCACCTCCAGCCACCATGGTCCAGATCCTCCCCTTGGGGTTCAGCAAGGTCAGCTTCAGACTTGCCCCACTTTTGGCATCCAGGTCTGCAATGTAGGCTTCCTAGGGACCAGAGAGGAACAGAAGGGTTCTTGGGGTGCCTCCTTCACAAGGTCCCAGATTCCAGGACCACTCCCCTTTCCCTGGAGACACACGAAGAGGTCAATCACTTTAATGGGGCAGGGAAGAAGGGATTGTGCAGGACCACACACTTGTGCGACAAACATGATGGTTCCTTCAAATACCAAATCTACCCACAGCCACAGCCACACCTGGAGACAAACTTCCCAAGTCCAGAACTCCACTGTGACTTCACTTCCACCACACCCCCACGTGCATCTGCTGCTTGGTACACGTGCCCCTCCTCCCCTCCCCGATCCTACCCCTTCTCCCAACTCAGCCTGGGTGACTTCAGAAGGCCTGACCCTGCTGGGAGGACTTAGAGGATGGGGTGGGAGGCAGCAATTAAAATTCTCAGCTCGAGTGTTGCGAGAACTACTTTCCCTTCCTGACAGGATCAGGGGGAGCCACTTGGAATTAAAGAGAAGCAACAAATCAAGTTAAGAGCCTAGGGAGGCTGATTGAGAATGAAGTCTAAAAGGATTTCTGGCTGGGATTCAGAGGCTTGGCTAACTCCCACCCCCACCCCACTGGGATTTTAAGAAAATTAAATGGTTCTCCATCTTCCTTTCCCTGCCAAATACCCAGCCTAGGAGGGGGCCCAATGCTCATCTGAGATTAGTCTCCTTGCTCCCTGGCCCCATCACCCTCTATCTCCTCTTCAAACCCGCCTCACCTCTGGATATGCCTCGCGCCCGAAGGGGGGAGGAAACTCTATATCACCCCATTTCACTTTGCAGATGTAGTCTGCGGTGGCATCTACCTTGGCTGCCAAGTCAAGGACATAGACACCATCCTTGGTCACCACTGCAAGAAAAGGAGAGGGAATCAGATACCAGCTTAGGTCCAAACCCTTCCACTAGACTCTCCCAAACACCCCCCCTGGGGTCCCTCAAAGGCCTAGGAACTCCCTAAGCTCCTGGAGACTCAGCTTTCCCCAGCTAAAGGGAAGACAAATTCTACTGGACCATTTCCTAGTCCTTGACCTTTTGGTATTAGGACATGGAGGTCTGCGCTCATTGCCATGGCAATTTTTAGGCACCTTTATAAGGTGCTATACTCCTTGTTTTAAATATTTAACCATTTATCCCACCAAAACCCTGCCATTAAAAAAAGAAAAAAGAAAAAGTTGGTAGTGGTGTAGCTCAGTGGTAAAGCATGTGCTTATTAGCAAGCACCAGATCCTGGATTCCATTCAAAGCACAAAAAAAAAAAAAAAAAAAAATTAAAAATTTAGGAATAAAAAATAGAAGTGCTCAAGACACTTTTTTGTCAGAAGACCAGTCCAGGTATGTAGCTCTGGGATTCCTGGGGTCCTGCTAGGGGGAGGCCTCAGTGTGAGGTGGAGTGGGAAGCCTTGGGCACACTGGGTCCCCAACCAGCACGATTCATTTACTGCTGCCTCACTGAACATCCATCTTCCTTTCCCCCAGGGCCATTTAGCTAATTAAGTTAGCACATGGCCATCTGGCCCATTAGAGGGACTGCATCCTCAGCTGGAATCTGATTTAATTTCTCGGCCTCCTGGACTTTGCCCTCGGAGGCCCTGGCCAGGAAGAGCCCACACCACTCTCCCACACCACCTGTCTCTTCACAGCCAGAAAGGCCTGCAGCAGACTCTTCCCAGTGCTGGGATCAATGATTGACCAACTCCCAGAGAGGGAGGGGCAGGTGGAACCACCAAGTATACCAAGGAAAGAGGGCCTGAGGGTCAGATAAGGGCCTAGGAAGCCTAACCCACTGGCAGGAAAAGCAACCCAGCAGTTAGATCAGAACCAGGACTTCCCCATCACAGGACAAATTAAGGACAAAGGAAGAAGTTGGAATCAGCTAAAAGAGGAATGATCAGTTTTCTGAGAGCTCAGAAACAGTAGCCAGCCCCAAATGAGCTTAAAGATCCTTCCATACGTGCACACCAATTGTGTGTAGCCCTCTGGCAAGTAGGGGTCTGGCTCTCAGAACGCCAAGGCCAGGCTTACTATAGACACTGAGATCTAGTTATGACTGACCCTTACCCCATCCCACCCAAGCAGGGTCTGTTTGTTACCAAGAGGGTTGATCTCCAGGTAGGTGAAGTACAGGTCCTCGTAGAAATTGAAGAGGCCAGAGATGAAACTGGCCAGAATTCTAGAGGGAAGAAGGAGAGAGGGACAGCCAACCCATCAAGGAGCAGACTCAGCAGCCCCTTGCCCCCAACCTCCACAGCAATCTCTCACTGACAGCCCCATTTCTGACAACCTGCCCTGCTGACCCCTAGCTCTCTTCTGCAAACCCTGCTCACTGGACGTCACTCTTTAGTCACTGAGGCGGAAAGGAGCTGTCAGACATGGAGCTGGGGGAGGAAGCGCCAGACAGACAGGGGCAGAGAGGTGAGGGATGCTGACAGCACAGTGCACGGTGTTTCAGGAAGCACTCCGCCTACACACATAGCGCCCTACCATAGGGCTATGCCTACCACCTGCTCCCAGCCAGCCAGAAAGGCCCACTCTGCTTCCTCTGGTCTGTGCCCAGAGCCCATGGGTTGCCCCATCCCCATTGCCGCCTCCCCACCATCCTCATCACTCAACTCTTTTTTGTCTTCAGGGGCATGGACCAACAGGTGTTTCTTGATGTCCTCAGGATTCAGCCTCTCGTCCACACCGACAAGGAGCTTCTGGGCTTTGGCATCCACATCACCCACATCCACGCCCCCCTCATGGTGAAACAGGACATAGTCCCCGTCCCGGGTAGCATAGATGCAGACATAAAACTCCTCCACCTTGTAAATAAAGACAACGTGGAGCAGGTGAGGAGCAGCGCTGAAGTCACTTCTGAACACAGCAGAAAACATTCACCCAGAGAGAAGACCTGTTTACCATCTTCCCCTTGGGAACAAGGAGGAGAGCAGGTTACTACCTCCCTGGCTGAGCCAATGTGACTCCATCTGGGGAAGGAGTCCTGACTTTAAGTCCTTCTTACCCAACACTGGGAAGTCCCTCATTATCTGCCCTAACTCTGCCCTGCTGCAAACTAAGCCCTTTCCTTCATCTCTGGACTTCCTCCTCAGACTCAGGTCTGCAGTACCTCCCACCCTCAGTGCAGCTCCAGTGCCCCTGGTCCTGTTGGTTTTTCTCCATGTTTCATCTCTCCTTTGATCATTTTAAGGTGAACAAATACCTTAAAATGGAAAGACCCAGCTTGGAACTCCTCACATACCTGACTGTGTGGGACAAAGGGTTCGATCAGAAAGTTCTTGAGGAAGCCTCTGGCCTTGCCAACCTATGGAGAAATTGAGGGAGATGAAGTTTGGAAGGACGGCACACCTTGCACACCAGGGAGAGAGGAGATGGGGCCCAAGCACTAGCACGATGACACCCAGAAAGGAGATTTTCCCTGAAGCCAAGGCAATGGGATCACAGATTCCAAGTTCAAGAAGCCCTTGGGGTATCTTCTTTTATCCCCTTACCCTGGTCCAGCTGCACCTGGACACACACTGACCTTGCATGTTTGCTTTCTGCCTTCTCTGGAGGGTGATGTATGAGCTCGATGTTGCCCCACCCCAGAAGGCAGAGATCAGGACTCATCTCCTGCCCTACCACACCACAAATTAAATAGCTCAGACCAAGGCCATCCCAGAGCTCAAGCAGAAAAATAGGCATCTGGGAAGGATAGGGGATGAGCATTCTGTTTTGTATGCCTTGAAGGAAGGCACAGTGACCCAGTCTGAGGACATGAAGCCCAGCCTGGAAGGTTGGGGAAGAGAAGAGCCAGAGCTTAATGGGGAAAACTTCTCCACACAGATTTTACTGGCTGAGGGCAACAGGCCTGCAGAGCTAATCAGTCTAAGTGGGTCCCTGGCGGCAGCCAAGGCGAGACAGTCCTCATCCCAGTATGTCCCAAACCCCCCACCCAGCCTGTGCGTCATTGCTGAGTCAGGGACCAGACAGTGATCCATCAGAGGTAATGAGCCGCTCCTGCCGGGTGCAATGCTGCTGCCAGCTCAGATGTCCCCAATATCCCCCTCCCAACAGGCAGCCAAGAAGGGAGCTTATGTGCTCCCTGAGCTCACTGTTCAATCCCCAGTCCCACCATCCACTCCTCAGAGGCCTGGGAACTCAAAGATCAGATGTCTCTGCCACCAGGCCCATGTGTAACTTCAAAAATTCCTCTTTACCCATGAGGGTCAGAAATAGGAAGGTTAACATTAAGAGTTACTCTGAGGAAGCCCAATAAGTAAGGAAGACATCACCACTGCTACCTCATTTCCTACTTCCAGCCAAGGAAGAGAAAGCTCATCCCTGGTCCACACTTACCCCAGATGACTACCAAGTCCTTCAGAACTGTGTGCAAAGCCAGGTGCGACAGCATTCCCAGGCTAGGCCAAGTCTCAGCCCCACACCCTCCCTTAGGTTCTCCACTCCCTCAAAGAGTAAGAAGAAACACTCATTACTGAGCATCCCTTTGCCTTCTCAAACCATATTTCACTCTAGCTCTCTCATCTACAGTTGAAATTAATCACTGAGCTGGGAGAAAAATTAAATTTACACTTTCAGCATTATTAACTGTCTGGTCCAAGGGTTCTCTCTGCCTAAAAGATCCTGCATCTCCCATTTTCATCTCATCATCTATCCTTTTTGGTAAGCATGTCACCACGGGCAGTTACCACAACCCTTTTGAAAACGTAAAGAAAGCATTCCTGGAATGGACTTCAAGAGTCTCATTTCATGATCATTGTTAAAGAAACAGACCATTCCCACCAGCTCTCCAATTTGATCTTTGCAGACATCTTGTCTGACTCAATAACAAAAGAAGTTTAGATTCCCCTATAGAGAAGTTAGAAGTAAGCACAGAGACTGGTCCTGCTGCCCAAGGAACCAGGGCAAGGCAGCTCTGCACACTCCCACTTCCCAACTGCCACACTGGCTGTGGAGACGAGCCAGAGTTGCTGATCTGGATGTGACCATGTTGCTTCTATTACCACAGTGCCTCCACCTACACCTGGACTCACCGTGGCCTCATGTCCCAGTCTCGGCTTTAGCCAGGACTTGACCCCATCCAGAGTGAGGTTGACCCCAACTAAGCCAAGCTTTCCACGTCGTTTGATCAGCTGGTCTGGCTTGACTACCAAGCTCTGTAAAGAGAGGAGTTGGTATTCAGAATAAGGGAGAGGGTAATATGAGAGGTAATAATTGGGGATCTAAAACACAGGACAACCTGGGTATGTTCCAATTAGTTTCACTCCCAAAGTTCACCCCATTTGTCTATCAGAGTCAGCTTCTCTCACCTACCCCAGTCTAATCTTTCTCTCTCTTTTTTTTTTTGGTACCAGGGATTGAACCCAGGGGTACTTAACCACCAAGTCTTTTTCGTATTTTATTTAGAGACAGGGCCTCACTAAGCTGCTGAAGCTGGCTTTGAACTCATGATCCTTCTGCCTCAGCTTCTTGAGCCACTGGAATTACAGGTGTGCACCACTGTACCTGGCTAATCTTTTTTGATGACCAGGAGTCTAGAGTCATCCATACCCAGGATGGAACTTGGCAGAGTATGTGCTCAGTAAATACCTGGTGAATGAGTGGTCTCCTGCCCTCCTCATGGATGTATGAGCTTCTTTATCCAACTGTAAACTCCTCAGAACACTTGGCAGAGTTCTGGGGTGACAGGTCCTTACCTTTGAGGTAATCTAGTCAAATCCATCCCCGTCTACTATAAGGTCAAACAGGCAGCACCTAGCTCAGTTGCTAAGAAATTTGCTACCCCCAAGCTGCCTCATAGAGGGAGAGAACACCCACCATGGGTCTTAGTCCTGCTCTCTAGGCCCTGCCAAAGAAGTCAAAGGGCTTCCCAAAGCCTTCCCAATGATGGTCCTGTAGGAGATTCAAAGACAGGAGCTTGTATTCAAGACTGACCTCCAGGATCTTGACCATCAGCCTTTCTTCTTCAAGTACAGGGTCACACTTCCTAATTACCCTGACACATTACTAATATGCTCCACTTGGGGGAAAGAACAGCACATACCTATTTTTTGACTGAGAATCTACCAAGTGCCAGGCGGCACACTAAATGCTTTCTGGATGTTGCTGCTAATCCTTATAGCCCGGAGTGTCATCCCTATTTGACAGATAGAGAACCTGAAATTCAGAGATGTGAAATGGCGAGCCGCAGGCCACAATATAATACATCTCACGAAGAGCTTGGATTTGAACACGTTTGGTGAGTTCCAAGCCCATGCCAGGGCTCAGAGCAAAATCAAGACCCTGCTTAGCCCCCTACAACTATGATGCAGGCAATCTTCAATCTCGAAACCCCTTTGGAACATCTCCAACAAATCAATTGCTTTCTCCTCCCAGACTGTGGGCCTGGAAGAAGGGCTCAGTGAGAAATAGGGCTCACCTGGCTGAGCAGCCAGGGGTGGTCCTGCAGCAGGCGGGCCCAGTCTGTATCAGGGGTGACCCTGGCATACTTGAATCGGTTCTGGATGGCTGAGGTGGTGCAGATGTACTTGTAAAGGAGTTCTTTGCCTGTCTGCTCCGAAATCGCCTTGGCTGACATGGTCGCAAAGGGACCTGCTCTACCTGTTGGGATGAGAGGAGCTGGTCAGTGGGGGCAAGGAAGTGGAGGCACCATCTATCCCAGCAGGACAGACCCAGTCTCAGTCGCCCCACCAATAAAACTAAATCTCAGTTCTCAAGGAGGAGGGAAAGGGCTGCCCCTAGCAGGAGGGAGGGAGATCTCAAATGGCAGCTTCTCCAGCAGAGGACCTAGAAATGATGGATGAGGGAAAATGGTGAAGAGAAATTAAGGTAGCAATGCCCCTGCCCTCAATCCTGCTCTACTGCCTCTAGGCCACAGCCACATTCATCTGGAAGAAAAGGGCATCTCAAGGGGGAGGTCAGAAATAGCAGGGGTTTGATCCAAACCTGAGTGCTGGTCCCACCCAAGGTGGGCACACAGATGCTGAAACTCACCCTCAGGGTACCTGGACTGTGAGGAACACAGCTGGAATTGCACAAGGCTGGCCTTGCTCTCCCTACAGGTTTCATCTTCCCCACACACACCATCAGGCCACAGGCCAGGCCAGCAAGCTTACTTAATCTCAAATAGAATCATACTCCCAAGGCCCTGGGTGGGGAGATGGAGTGGGGGCAGAAAGCCCAGGATATGGGACTCCCATCCCTGAGTACAGAGCAGACACAGGGCAGGGAACTGTGACCTTCAGTACATCCCATCCGCCCCACTGAGTCATCTAGTTGCTAATTTAGAGCAAAACCCACTAAGCAAGACCGATGCCTCTCTGGGGACCACCCTGTACTGGTCACTTCCAACTGAGCCAGAACCAGGAAGGAGATAGAAACCATTTTTGGATCCCATGCACCAAGAGACTCATCTTAGGGGCTAAGGGTATGAGTCAGTGGTGGAGCACTGCTTGCCTTGGGCTCCATCCCTAACACCAAAGGGAGGAAGTAAGGAAAAGGGAGGGGGGAGGAACTCATCTTACAGGAGCCTCAGTGTACACTAAGAGCATAACCCCATTTCTTAGATGAGGAATAAAAGCTCCGCTAGGTTAACAGAATTTGCCCAAGAAGCCCAACAAATAAACAGAACTCAAACCTAAATGCTTCTACAGCTAGGTCCCCAGAAAAATCCAGTGGGCCCAAGAGAAAAGAGCTCTTCTTTAAAGACAAGGTCTGTGTGTTCCTTGGCTTCAGAGGAGGGTCTGAATTTCCTCATCTCCCCTCCCCAACCTACCAGACACACTTATTTTCCCCTGGAAAACTCAAGGAGTTACTTAGGGAGAGGAGACAGGAAAGGACACCAAATCATGCATGCCAGGAGCTTGGCCAGATCAGGACAAGTCACTCCTGTCTCCCACAAAAGCCCAGAATAGAAGCTGTTGAATGAATTTGCTGGGGGAGAAGAAAGTCAAGTACAAATAAAGGAGGATGGAGTTGAGGAGCTAACAAGTTTACCCATCCAGGAAGGATAGTTTCCCTTCCCAGCTCAGGGAAGACCAGAACCCCAGGGCAAACCCCTTCCAACTGGCCAGGCTGATGGCACTTTAGGTTCTAATCCCAGGTTGGCTATTTCCCTCCGTCCCCAGCTAGCCTCCAGCTCAGCACAATGGGAGTATTCAGTTTGGTGTCAGGCCCAAAGTCTAGTAGCTGGGAAGGGGCCTTCCCTGTTCTGATCTTTCCTGTGGGATGGCTTGTGATTGCTTCTCAATGAGGTACTGAAGGAGACACCCCAACCAGCCCCACTGCCCCACATCCTCCACCCCCACCCACTTCAGCTCCATTTCCCAACCTTCTTGACTCAGACCAGAAAAACTGGTCCTGAAATCAAATGGGTACACCCCCTTCCTCTCCCAGAGTGTAGTCGGAGGCAAATCAAGCAGAAATAGTAGGCAGACCACTTTCAGCAGTTCAGACACATGCAAGAGTGGTCACAAACCCCAATGAAAGAAAGCCCCCAGTCAAGCCTCTCCAAAAGACAGAAGTACAATAGCCACCAAAGCTGGCACCTCCCAGAGTAGACAACAAAAACCAACCATGGAAAGGACAAGGGAAAGAAAAGCAACCTTTGACAGCTGGAGGAGGGGGAAAAAAAATTGCAATTTTCTTGATACCCAGATCAAATATCAGATTCAAGAGCCCATCTCCACATGGTCTTTGGAAAGGGGGCAGGAAAAAAAGACACAACAGGCATACATAGGATAGAAAACATTTTCCAGTTGACCAAAACAAGATTTGCAGTGAGAGCACTCTGGCTTAGATGGGGAAACCGAGACAAAGAATTTATAGAAAAACAGGAAGAAGTCTTGTCTCTGCATATTCACAGATGCTGGGTGAAGGACATCTGGCTCACAAACCCAGAAAGGAGACTTGGTGGAGAGAAATCAAGTTTCTTTAGGGTGCTCTACCACTGAACTATATCCTCATCCCTTCTTCGAGACAGGGTCTTGCTAAATTGTTCAGGCTGGACTTGAACTTGGAATCCTGCTGCCTCAGCCAACCCTGTCCCCAGGATTTAAGGCATGCACCACCTCACCCAGCAAGGCAGTGGCTCTTAAGCTTTGAGGTCTTATGCTCTTTGAGAATCTGAAGTCCAAAAAAAGGTGCACAAACCCAACTGTGCATATTATTTTAAGGTGCTCACCTGTGACTATGACTTGATGGCCTCCAGACCAACCACCAGTTAAGAACTTTTGCTCCTAGTGACAATGGGACAAAGTGTATACCACTCTGAGTTTGGGGAACCTCCCAAAAGTCTAAAACCACTTCTCCCAATAGCTGTATCTGCTGTCAAACTTGTGACAGATGGTTTTAGGGCAGAGCTTCTACCCCAGGAAATGCTACCTAGTAACAGGTAAATGTATAAACCATTTAGGGGAAAACATGCCAAAGAAACTGAACACTCACACGTACACACTCTAAGAGAGGGACCTTTTCAGCTGAATGGGGTATTTTCTGCAGACACAGTGACTCACAGCAGCCATAGGAGCAGAAGCAACCCACAAGGAAGGCTGAATGAAGGAGCCTATTTCCCCAGGAAGGTATCTCTAGGACACAGTCAACAGAGAAAAAAATCGCTGGGGATGCTCCATAGGATCTCTCTCTCTCTCTGGGAAAGGCATAAAGCACTCATTTTGAGGTTAGTATCTGTAGAACTAGGAATTTTTTTTTTTTTTTTTTTTTTGAGAGGACAGGCGATTCCTGGAGTAAAGGAAAGGGACAGAATTCTTTTGAGTGTTCCCTGTTGTAGCAAGCACAGTGTCAAAATGGGAATGGAGAGGAGTTGGACCACCCACCAAGCTGTTCAGTTATCTCTCACCCAAAATTTCAGGGTGAAACACAGCTAAGTTAAAGAGTGGAGACAAGAGGTGAACTGGCAGACCAAACTGTATTAAGCACTCCTCCTTTCCACCCCTTCCAAGATGCTCAGCCCAGGCAGACCCCCAGGGACCCCCTAATGGCAGAACTCCTAGGTACTGCTCGGTATCTGCCAAGTTTGGAGATGTCAGCAGGCGCTGGGACTGGCTCTCTGCCAGGCTGGATAGGAGGGCAGCGGCAGCATCCTCCGCCCCCCACCCCCAGGACCTTGCCTCTCATCCAGACTCCAGGACAGATCAGGGGTGGGGAGAGGCAACAGCACCCCCCGCCCCCGCCATCTGTCGTCTAGGGGCTGGGCCCGACTGCGGCTCCAAGAGCAAAGAGTGCTCTTCCAGCACTTCCTCGCGGCGCGGCAAGGCCTCCGTGGCCCTGGAGCACCCCGGCCCGCGTGGCCCAGTCCGGTCCCTCCACTTTGGCGTGGAGTGTAATCGATTCTCCACAGAACTGAAAGAATAGGCCTGAGTCTGGCTTGCGAGGGGTCCGAGCGGGGCGAGTCGCCACCGCTTTTTCTACTTCCCGCTCCGGCATCCGGTGAGGGACCCGGATTGGGGCAAAAGTTGGCCCGAAAAGCCCGAGGAGGCTCGATAGCTGCCGCCGGGTGGAGCAGAGGGGCGCCAGGACGCGGCAAAAGCGTGGAGGGAAGGGAAGAGAAGCAAGGTCGGCGGGAAGCCCTGTGCAAACTCCCAGGAACTGGAATGGAGGGGCGAGGGCCGACACGCGGTCACTGGCCGGGGGTCCCAGACGAAAGCTAACCTAAAACTAAGCCCCCCGAAACTTCCAAGCAGGTGCAGGGAGGGCACGTGAGCAATAAGCCAGTGTCGGGGGAGGCGGTTCCGGGTTGGGGGAGGGAAGCAGGAAGGGGAGTGGTGGTCTCGCCAGCAAAACCGCTGCTGCACTCACCTCTCCGCGAAAAGCCCGAGCGCGGCGCTCGCTCCACAGGACCTGGCTCACCCCACTACCCCGAGCGCTCCAGCCGCCGGTAGCCGCCCGGGATCCGGCTTTTGTCCCGGCCCAGGCGGGCTTCTCCCCGCCCCCATCGGCTCACGGCCGAAGCGGCCCAGGGATTGGTCACACGCGTTCCCTAGCCTGAGCGCCAGGGCTCCTCCCAATTCGCTGCCGTGGTGGCCCCGCCCCCGGGGCGGGACTTTGGGGCTGCTGGGATGTGTAGTTCTGCGAACTCGTCCGCCCCAGGAGGCCGCGAGGCCCCGCCCCCCAGGAGCCGGCGGGACCGGGGGCGGGGACCGGGGGCGGGGCCTCGGGTGGGGAGATGGGCTGGACTCCGACCCGAGCAGAACGTACGCGGCTGGGGGCCGTGGCCTGATCGTTTCAGGGGCTGGGCCGAGAGCCGCTCGGGTCGGGTAGTTGAGGGCGGGAGTTGTTGGCTCAAATGGCCGAAGCCCTTCTTTCGGGGGCTGGCGTCCGGGGAAAACTGACGTCCTCATCCCAGGGCCTATAATGGACCCCACCAAACCCAGTGCCTTGTACCCGCTTCTTAAACAGCCACGGCAGGCTGCGTTCCCATCGCACGTGGCGCCTCCCTCCGGCTTGGATCCACTTCATCGGGCGGGTGGGGCGAGGCTTCGAGCCAGGCTAACAGATCAGACCAACCAAGGTCCGGGGAAGGGGTGAGCAAGTCGGGCTCGGAAGGCACCAGTCCCTATGCATTCCGTCACCTTCACCTGCTCACCTCAGTACGGGTCTGGGCGGAGCTGAGAATTTAACGGGAGACTCTGGCACAGGGCTGGGGCCATCTCTGCCGGTCTCTTGTTCCCACCCAACCCCACACTTAAACACTGGAAATAATAAACTGACACCTCCCTTCTCCGTTACCTGTGAGAGACAGACCATATTTTCAGAAACTGGAACACCCAGTCTGACGGGTGCTGGTGAACTTGCGGGGCAGAAGATTTGAAATCAGACGGTCTTAGAAATTAGGACATATTCACGGCTCCGAAATTCTGGAGCTGCCTTTCCAGCACCTGTAGGCTTTCAGAGCTGCTCCCTGAACCTAACAACTGTCTAGCTCCAGGAAGAAGGACAAAATCATGCCCTGACCAGCTCAGGTGATAAGGTCAACCCAGTGTGCATGGAATTAGCGTGCCTATACCCCTGCCAAGCACCCCGGGTCATTTGCACTCTGCAACAATGTTGCCACACTCTCATTGACAAATCTTCCCCAAATCTCTCTTCTCCCCAATCAAGCCTTTGAATTCAGGAGTGGAGTAGCTGAACTTGCTATCCATGTACTGAGGGTTGCCTGATGATGTCACTTATTGGTCCCTTCCCTAGCATTCCTCCTCACTTGCTCTCTTCTCTTGCTTCTAACATGGGAGAGAAGCTCTAAGGGGTCTTCTGCCTCCCCAGGATTGAGCTCCATCCCTACAAAGAACCTCCCCAAATAGTGCAAACCAGTCTTTCTTGTTTTTGTTTTTGGTGGTGATGGGGATTGAACTCAGGACCTTGTGCCTGCTAGGCAAGTGCTCTACCACTGAGCTATAACCTCAGATCCAAATAGTGTAAATCTCTGTAAAGGACCACCTCTCCTTAGGGGGAGGGGAGTGAGTGAGTGTGTGTGTGTGTGTGTGTCCTATGAAGGTACTCCAATTCTAGCCTTGGAGACCAGCAACTTGGTCTTTGTGGGCTAAACCAGAAGACAGTTGTTAGAAGTAATCATCTCAATTATCCCTCTGGTCGGAAAGATCACTACTGGGAGCTTGTGCTGCATGCCTGTAATACCAGCTACTTGAGAAGTAGAGACTGGAGGATGGCAAGTTTGAGGCCAGCCTGGGCAACTCAGCAAGACTCTGTCTCAAAATAAAAAAACTAAAATAAAAACTAATGTGGCTCAGTGGTACAGCACCCCTGGTACCACCAAAAAAAAAACAAAAAAACAAACAAAAAAAAAAATACTGATAAGGAAACAGACATCCAGGTGGAAAATAAACTCTAACACTATAACACTCTTTGTATGTCAATTTGACAAGGTCAATAAAAAATGTTAAAAGCACTTGCCCTTTACTCCAGCAATTCCATTTCTAACAATTTATTCTTCAGGTATGCGTGCACATGTTCCTGAAGATAGGGATATTGGTGTTGTCTATACTGGTGTATCTCTATCACTTTTAATACAGCCCAGCATGTAGTAAGTGCTCAATAAATATTTGCTGACTGATTAAGAAGTCCATCTTGGTGTTACCGGGTCCAAGTTTGACTAGTTCTGGCCAGAGGTAACAAGAAAGTAACTGTTTAGAGAATGAGGGTGTAGAGGTGCTGGCCTGAGCCAATCACTAAGGTTTCCCAGTTCTCTCAGTGGTCCCATTCCAGGCCTCTACCCTTAACCCCTAGTCTTCTCAGGGAAAATTTTTCATTACACTATAAAGCCCCTACAGAGGTTCCTCTGGCTTGAACTAATCAAGCTGGGTCCCATCTTCTTATTGTTCTATATGTAACTTAAAAGCTGTAAATCGTTTCCTTTTCCCATTTGAACTACCTCTCTCTTCTTCTGGACTGAGCTGGAGGACAGGTCCTTCTTGCTGCATGTAGAGGGTTAACAGCATCATCTTCATCCCTGGGGTTTGGGGCACTGTATCTCAGTTGCAGACGCCTTTGACTGATTAGGGACTCCCTTGTAGATTTTAATCCATTGTAGCTAATATTTTTGAGGAGCTACTATGTGAAAAGCATAGGTGCAAGCGCTCAATATCCTCTCAGCAACTATTTGAGCCAAGTGCTATTATCAAGGCCCTTGTTATGGTCCCCTGAATCTATGTCCTCACCTCTGACCCCTACAACCTACTACAGGTGAGAAGGAAAGAAAGAAGTCTCTATTCTGTGGGTCTCCCCCATTTGACTGTGAGTAACTCAAGGCCCAGGAGTGTGCCTGGCTCATTTTGGTATCTCCTATTCCTAGTATGGAGTTAGGCACATATTAGCCACTCACTTTATGCAAGACTGAATAAATACTGGAATGAATGTGTAAATGAAAAAAGAACTGGAAGAAAGGGAGGAGGAAGGAGATGTGGCCAGGAGGAGGGTCTTCTGAGTCTGTCCAGTTCTAAACCCACCTGTGTCCTTAGGACAGCTGGAATCAGGGGCTTCCCTAGAGGCATATCATGATCCACCTTGTGAAGAATCAAGGACACATGAACTGCCACACCCTTCAATTTTGCCCTATACTGATCAGCCTCTCATTAGTGCCAAAGGCCATGTGTCCCAGGAAGGCTTCCCCTGGAGGGGCAAATACAGCCCCTCCCTCTAGTCGGGCAGTGGCTGCCCACCTCCACAGAAGTTAGAAGGATGGTCAGTCCAGTTTCCTGGGCAGAAGTCATCCCAGTGGGAAGGCAGCCTCAGTGCCCAGGGAATAAAGATTCTCTAGTCTGACCACCCAGCTCCTGGATGTCCCACCCTGACCCCCACTCCATTTTCACCCTCTCTCAAATCACCACTGGCTCTTTCCTATCAGATATAGTCTTGTGAAATTCCCTGCTTTCTCAGAAACAGCCTGTGCAGCCCCTCCCATACACACAGCTCATTTACCCTTGACTTTTACATAAGACATATTTAACCTTATATTTGAATGAGTTTATTATTTTTGCTTCTTGTCTCTCTTTGCCCTATTTGGTGTTTGGAAATTCTCTCAAGAGCAGCAGCAACTGAGGTCACAGTGCCAAGCTTTACGCCACCAATCTTAAGAGCCTAGGACTGCTTCTCATCCTAGGATATTTGAAGGTCTCATCCCAAGCATGGGGTTCATTTGCCTCTCTTCCCCATTGCTTAGGTGCTCTCCCAAAGATGTTCAGTCCCAAGTGCTGCTTATTCAGTCCCTAGTCACAGACTCACAGAACATGAGAACTGAAAGAGACTTTAGAAATCCAACCCTCTTATTTTATAAAGGAAACAGGGAAAACTAAGGCCCAAATAAATGACCTTACTGCAGATGGGAGGGCAGATTGATGCAGTCCCTTTGAAAACCATTTGGTGCTATCAAGTAAAACTGAAGAGTCACATACACTGAGAGCCTGCAGTTCCACTCCTAGGTCTATACCCTGGAGAATATCATGCACGCATGTGCCAGGAAACGTGGGAGATTATCGTAACAGCACTGTTTGACAAGACCAAAAACTGGAAGAATCCCAGATAACCTTCAACGGCTGGATGGATGAAGAGGTGGTAGCAGTTTAAAATGAATGAACTGCTGATTTTGAAGTACACACCTGTAATCCCAATGAGTCAGGGAGCTGAGGCAGGAGAACCACAAGTTCAAAGCCAGCCTGGGCAACTTAGAATTTGTCCCAAAAGTAAATTAATTAATAAATACAGTAACTAAATACTTAGGGTTATTTGCAATTCTCAGAATAAAAGGCTAATTTATCTATCATATAAAGAGCTCCAATAAATCACTAAAAAGATCACTTACACTGGGTGCATGGCACATGCCTGTAATCCCAGCAATTTAGGAGACTGAGGCAGGAGGATCACAAGTTCAAGGCCAGCCTCAGCAACTTAGCAAGACTCTCAACAATTTAGCCAGATCCTGTCTCACAATTAAAATAAAAAAAAAAAGAATGGGGATGTTTATCAGTGGTAAAGTAACCCTGGGTTCAATCCCCAATACCAAAAAATAAACATAAATAAATAAAATTAATGAACTGAAAGTATATGCACAACATGAATGAATTTCAAAAGCATAATATTGAGCAAAAGACAGTGGAACATAAAATAGCAGAAATAGTATCATTTAAATATAGTAAAGAATCAGGGGCTGGGTTGTGGCTCAGTGGTGGAGCCCTTGCCTAGCATGTGTGAGGCACTGGGTTTGATTCTCAGCATCACAAAAAATAAAAAAAGAACAAACAAAGGTATTGTGTCCATCTACAACTAAAAATGTAAAAATAAAATAAATACAGTAAAGAATCAAAAGAAGTAAAACAAAAGTGTATTATTTAGAATGGATACTATTCTAAAAAATAGTAGGAAAAGTATAAAGAAAATAAATGATGATCACAAAAGACCAGACCAATACATATTTACTGAATATTATCAATGTGCAGTCATAGCCGGGCGTGGTGGTGCACACCTGTAATCCCAGCACTTGGGAGGCTGAGGCAGGAGGATCGCAAGTTCAAAGCCAGTCTCAGCAACTTAGCAAGGCGCTAAGCAACTCAGTGAGACCCTGTCTCTAAATACAATACAAAATAGGGCTGGGGATGTGGCTCAGTGGTGGAGTGCCCCTGGGTTCAATCCCCAGTACT
>JAJEJO010004182.1:86827-125222 GCA_020662805.1 Glaucomys volans
TTTTTTTTTTTTTTTTTTTTTGTGGTGCTGGGGATTGAACCCAGGGCCTTAGTGCTTGCAAGGCAGACACTCTACCAACTGAGCTATATCCCCAGCCTGAGAACTGGCTCTTGATCCACTGTTTCTAAACAAAATACTAAACAAAGCCACATTAGAAGGACTATTTTGAAGTAGGCCTGTCTTTAGCCTGGAGTCATAGGATAAAACCAGGTCCTGAGTCCAGCCTTCCCTAGCCTGGCTTCTTCCCTCAACACATATGTACCAAGGACTGGTTTTTACACATCAGCTCAGTAGCAAGAGGAGGAGGGAGGTGAGCGAGAGCTTGCCACTGTGTGTAGCAGTGTGGAAACGACACAGGACAGTCTCCCATGGCCACCCTTTATTTGGAAATCTGGCTGCTGTGGCCTTGGGCTAGCAAGGCTGTTTAGCTCCTGAGAGAATGTTGTACCAAACATCCTGCACCGTTTGCCTGTCATGCTGTCTCAGGGCCTGCTCTGCCACAGCCTCCACTGTCCCCTGCCAAATGCAGCCATTTCCAAATAAAATATGTGATAGGTCATGCCTGACAGACTTGGCCAACCTGAGCTCCTGCTTCTGTCCTTGCAGGTCCTTCTTCAATTAAGCTGGAGAACAAAGGGGACCTGTCCTTCTTAAGCAAGCAGGCCGAGGTAAGGTTCCTGGTTCTGAGGCTATGTGTGCCTGCGTCTAGTGGCACTCTTGCCTGGGAATGATTAACTCCTGCCCATCACAGGCAACCATGGAATTCTGCCCCAACTCTAGAGGGGTCCTGTGTGTCTAGCTATTGCCTGATCAGGTATATTCCACGGTTCTCAGCCCAAAGAGAGGTCCTGGAGGAGGAATAGGGAATCATAGACTCTGAGGTCATGCTAGGGACTCTATGTTTCTTGCTGAGACTCTGTTGAGTGTCACCCCATTTTTCCAGAGTATGAAGGCCCAGCAGAAGCCTCATCCTATTAAACCACTCTCACTCCACACCAAGAGAGAATCCAAGAGGAAGGGCTCACTCAAGAGTGAGAAGACTGTCCGCCAACTACTGGGGGAGCTCTACGTGGACAAGGAGTATTTGGAGAAGCTCCTCCTGGATGAAGGTTTCAGACTCTTTCTTGGCAATGGGGAACTGAGGCAAAGGAAATCAGGGGTGGATACTTAATGATCGAACCAGAAACAGAGACTATCATATAATATTAGCTGACATGTACCTGTAGATGGGTTTTACTAGTATTCTCATTTTACAGATAAGGAAACTGAGGTCATACACAGATGGGCAATGACATGGCTCATGTTTGGATCCAGGAAGTCCAATTTCAGAGCCAGTGCACAATGGTATCCTGGGAGGTAGCAATGGAGATTTGGGATCCTTTACTACTATATTAGTCAGCTTTCTGTTGCTGTGACAAAGTACCTGAGACAATCAACTTATAAGGAGAAAAGGTTTATTCTGGCTCATGGTTTCAGAGGTGTAAGCTCATGATCAGGTCCATTGTTTTGGGGCCTGTAGTGAAGTGGAGCATCATGGTAGGGAATGCGTGGTAGAACACAGCTGCTCCCCTCATGACAGCTGGGAAGCAAAGAGAGAGGAAGGGGACAAGGTCTGAATATCCCTTTCAAAGGCACAGCCCCAGTAACCTCACTTCCTTTCACTAGGCCCTACCTCTTGAAGGTTCCACCAACTCCTAATAGCACCCTCAGCTGAGGACTAAGCCTTCAGCACATGAGGCTTTGAGGGACACTCCAGATCCAAATCATTAATAACCACCATAGTCCCTAAAGGGCCATTCCTGGGTCTTCAGTCTCTACAATGGGCAAAGGAATCTAGTGGACAGTTGCTCAAATCCGAGCACATCAGTACTAGTGTTCTGAAACGTCACCTCGTCCAATCCCTCCTTTCATAGATAAGGCAATAGAATTTACCAAATGGGGAGTAACTTGTCTATGGCGACAGCAAGTTATGGCAGAGTCAACACCAGAACCCCATCAGTGCTCTCTCCCCCGCTCTGTGCCATCAACGACAGGACATAGGACAGAGACTTGACTTGGGGGTGGGAATATTGGCATTAACTGATAACCCTGAGCAGCGTCACCCTTGAAGCCAATGCCTTTTCTCGGAACTGGCTTCCCAAGGTCATTGCAGGGGTTCCCTGCAGGGATCCCCGTAGAGCTTTGATGCACAGATGGCCTCATTGCTGGCACATCTCCTAGGTAATGGGCCTGCAGGCCCCTGTGCTTCAGAGGACCTGCTGTGGAGGAAGGAGGTGGCCTGACTTTTCCCCAAGTGGCCTTGCAGCATTGCGACCAGCTCTAACTTCTGTCCAAGCAGTGGGCAGAACTTAGGCAAAGCATTCCACCTCCCAGCATGCACTGGCGTACTTGGCACCTGGGGAGTCACTTGGCACTGGCAACCTGGGTCGGGTTGTGCATTTAGACACTCCCCCACCCCACTCCACATTTTTTTATTGGTGCATTATAGTTGTACATGATGATGGGATTTTTGTTACATATTTGCATATGCATACCATATAGCAATATAATTTGGCCACTATCACTCCTGAGCACTTCCCACCACCTTGTCCCTTTCCTCTATTGATCTCCCTTTAATTGTCATAAGATCCCTGTCCCCCTCCCCCACCTTTGTTTTCCTTTTTCCTCTCTAGCTTCCACATATGAGAGAAAACATAGGACCCTTGACCTTCTTAGTTTGGCTTATTTTGCCAAATTCTGCTCCCTGGCCAGGTGAGGAGGGAGCATGCATAATAAATGGATGGTCTCAAGTTCCATCCATTTCCCTGCAAATGACATAATTTCTTTTTTCTTTATGGCTGAATAAAACTCCATTGTGTACATATACCACATTTTCTTTATCCATTCATCTGTTGATAGACAGCTAGGCTGGTTCCATAATTTGGCTGTTATGAATTGTGCTGCTATGAACATGGGCATGCATGTGTCACTGCAGTATGATGACTTTAATTCTTTAGGATAAATACCAAGGAGTGGGATACCTGGGTCATGTGGGTTCCATGCCTAATTTTTTGAGGAACTGCTTTCCATAGTGGTTGTACTAATTTACAGTCCCACCAACAGTGTAAAAGTGTTCCTTTTTCTTTACATTCTCTCCAGCACTTATTATTATTACCATTATTATTGTTTTTTGGGGGGTTTTTTGTTTGTTTGTTTGTTTTTTTGGAACCAGGGATTGAACTCAGGGACACTCGGCCACTGAGCCACATCCCCAGCCCTATTTTGTATTTTATTTAGAGACAGGGTCTCACTAAGTTGCTTAGGTCCTCGCTAAGTTGCTGAGGCTGGCTTAGAACTTGCAATCCTCCTGACTCAGCCTCCCAAGTCGCTTGGATTGCAGGCGTGAGCCACTGCGCCCGGCTTATTATTGTTATTTATTGCTATTATTATTATCATTAGTAGTAGTAGAAGTAATTTTATACCAGGGATTAAACCCAGGGGTGCTTAACCACTGAGCTACATCCCAGTCCTTTTTTATTTTGAGACAGGTCTCACTAAGTTGCTTAGGGTCTTGCTAAGTTGCTGAGGCTGGCTCTGAACTCACAATCCTCCTGCCTTAGCTTCCTGAGCCGCTGGGAGTACAGGCGTGCACCCGGCTTTATTGTTTGTATTCTTGAGGCCTCATTCTAACTGGGGTGAGATGACATCTCAGCGTCATTGTGATTTGCCTTTCCCTAATAGATAATGATGTTGAACCTTTTTTCATATTTTTGTTGACCATTTATATTTCTTCTTTTGAGAAGTGTCTGTTTAATTCATTTGTCCATTTTTTAATTGGGTTATTTGGTTTTTTGATGCTAAGTTTTTTTTTTTTTGAGTTCTTTCTATATTCTAGATATTAAGCCTCTGTCAGAAGAGTAGCTAACAAGCCAGGCACAGTGGCACATGCCTGTAATCCCAGCAGCTCCGGAGGCTGAGAGAGGAGGATTTTGAGTTCAAAGTCAGCCTCAGCATCTTAGCGAGGCCCTCAGCATGCATTCTGTGGGTTCTCTCTTCACATTCCTAATTGCTTTCTTTGCTGTGCAGAGATTCTATTTATTAACTCTAGGCATTATGTCCTGAGCTTTAGGGATCCTAGACACTTTCTTCTCTGAGGATACATTTTGAAAGTGGGGATCCCTGTGGACCTCTTAGAGAGTTGTCCACCCACCAGCCGCCCCTTCTGCTGGCTCCCTGCATCTTTCCATGATGCAGGAAGGGAGTGCCCAGAAGGGGTGACTCTGGCCTCATCCTGGCCTAGCTAGATCCATTCTGTCACCACAGGCTCTCTCTCTTTCTTCACTGTTCCTCCAGCTGTGGGCAGAGCTCCTCACTGAGGGCCCCCCAGCAGGACCCCAAGCCTCCATGAGGCCATCCCCTTAGACGCTTTGTTCTCTTGGTGTTGCCTTGCACCCGTCTCCGACAGACCTCATCAAAGGCACCATCAAGGGCGGCTTGACCGTGGAGGACCTCATCATGACAGGCATCAACTACCTGGACACTCGCAGTAACTTCTGGAGGCAGCAGCAGCCCATCTATGCCAGGGAGCGGGACCGCAAGCTGATGCAAGAGAGATGGCTGCGTGACCGCAAACGCCGTCCCTCACAGACAGCCCATTACATCCTCAAGAGCCTGGAGGACATTGACATGTGTGGGTATCTTCTCAGATGGGTGGGGCAGGTGCCTCTGCTCCCTGGCTAGTGAGGCAGGAGCAACAGAATCGCCTGAGCCCCTGGCTCCACTGACCTGTGGATGGACACTCTCTGGGGGAGAAGGTCACCCCATCAGCTATGGGTAGATTGCCCTTTCCTCCATGTTACCCGCTTCTCTTCCCAGTGCTGACCAGTGGCAGTGCCGAGGGGAGTCTTCAAAAAGCTGAGAAAGTGCTGAAGAAGGTGTTGGAGTGGAACAAAGAAGAGGTGCCCAACAAGGATGAACTGCTGGGGAACTTGTACAGCTGCATAGGAAACGCCCAGATCGAACTGGGGCAGATGGCAGCAGCCTTGCAGAGTCACAGAAAGGACCTGGAGATCGCCAAGGAGTAGTGAGTGCCTTCCAGGTGGCCAAAGCCCACGGGCCTACCAAGGAGTGGGGTCTGGGACTCCGTTTCAGCCTTTGTAGCGTGACTGGTCACTTAGCTTCTGTTTTTTGCCCTGCATGCCTGAGGCAGATTTGCACAGAGGTAGAAGCCCCCTGCCCAGGACAAAGGGTGGGGGGCCCAAATCTAGATGGTCTGCCTTTCTCACCAAGAGGAGTACAATGGTTCAAAATTCCAAAAAGCTAGGGCCGGGCTTGGTGGCTCAAGCCTGTAAGCCCAGTGTCAAGAGGCTGAGGCAGGAAAATCACAAGTCTGAGGCCAACCTGTGCAACTCAGTGAAACCCTGATCAGCATAAAAAAAAATAAATAGGTCTGGGGATGTCACTCAGTGGTGGAGTGCCCCTCGGTTCCATCCCTAGTACCACAAAAAGAAAGAAATAGTTCATCCCAGAGCTCCCAGTGGTCTGACTTTCACAGGTGATTTTTATTCTCATCTCATCTCAACAAGGCTCAGACGTGCCAGGTGCTGCTCAACTTTGGGACACAGCAGTGACCGGGCAGGAGGCTCATTTCTGGGGTCATTCCCTGCGGAGGTCAAACAAAAAGTCACAGAGCTACTTAAATGCAGTTGTGATAAGTGTCATGAAGCAGAAGCACAGGATCCAGTGCTTTGAGAAATACCTTCCAGGAGGACTTCCCTGGGCATTGGGAACTCACGCAGCCTGTAGGAAGGCCTGAGGCAGGAGGAAGCTTAAGGCTGAAGGCACAGGGTATTGCCAGGGCAAGAGAGGGGCCAAGAAGAGATTGGAGGATGGGGGCAGGGGTGGGACCAAGCAGGGTCCTGTAAGCCATGGTGCTGACTGAGAGTCAGGGAGCCCTGGCTTTGGCATCTGTGCCACCCAGCTGTGGGCCCTTAAGTGGGCAAAATGATAGCCCCTACCCTAGGGTGGAAGGGAGGATGAAATGTCAAAGAACTGGTCAAACACTTGGGCCAGTAGGGCTGGGGTGTGGCTCATGGCAGGGCACTTGCTTCACGTGTGCAAGGGCCTGGGTCCCATCCCAGCACTGCAAAACAAAGCCAAGCCCCGGATGAGGACCTGGCATTGAAAATAATACTAGGAACTCTCCCAGAAATGAAGCTGAGGCTTGGTGGCAGGGACCCTCCCTTTGTGAGCATCCCAGTTCTAGGCTTTGGAGTCATTCTTGACTTTCCCCTGTCTAGTTCCTACACTGTCTAGTTCCACACAGTTCTGGGTCCCTCTTGGTCTCCCAGAACCCCATTTTCACTCAACTGTCCGTCATGGCTGCTCCCGCTCCTACACATCTCCAAAGGTCTGCCCTTTGTCTATCAACGCTCCTTCCCTGATGACAGACAGGCAGTGAGCGGGCCCTCATTGCCTGCAGTTGGCCCCCCCAGGCTCTCTCCAAAGGCACTCCTGCACTGCTCTCCTAGAACACCCCTCCAGGGGGCTCAAATCTCCCCAAATGTTCTGCCTCCAGCCCTCTCCTCTTAGCCAAGCCCCAGATGGTGTCCATTCCCACTCCCTCCCTCCTTCCTTCCCTCCCTCTCTCCTTTCTTTTTCCTGCAGTACTAGAGATTGAACCCAGGACCTGGGGTGCCTCAGTCAGTGCTCTACCACTGAGCTACATCCTGTCCTTTTTGTTGTTTGAGACAGGATCTCGCTAAGTTGCCCTGGCTGGCCTTGAAGTTGCCATCCTCCCACCAGTTCCGAGTTGCTGGAACTGTAGGCCCCAGTTCATATCTTCCCTGTCTCCACAGTGCTGGAGTATCATGCACTGGCCATTCCGGAAGGGTAGAGGATGTGCCTTTGATTCCTGCCTTTGCCACACAAAGCTGTGTGGATCTTAAGCTGCTTATCTCCTCAGTTTCCTCATCTCTCATGAAGGCATGATAATGCTAGCTGACAGGAGAAGATTAAATAAGATGTGTGTAGATAGTTCCTTGGATCCAACCATCTACCATGCACTAGTAACTCAGATCTTTACTTCTTGCCAGACTTGGCCAAGCCAAAACTTGCATGTCCAACCGACTCCAAGGCACTTCCCTTTGAATGTCCCAAACTAACACGGCCAAATAAGAACCCGTTTTCTTTTTCCTACACTTCTTGCTCTGAGGTTCCCTAACCCACCAGCTACTCACGCCCCAAGGCCAAAAGCCTAGGAGGCTTCCCACACCTCCCTACCTCACAGTTCACACCCTGGCCACCATGTCTTTTCTGTGCCTTCTGTTTCCCTTCCACAAGTCAATCCAGACCCTTCTCACTGTTTCCTCTGACCTGGGATTTCCGTTGCTGCATGGACTCTTCTATGGAAAACATGAAATACCAGCATGTTGCTCAATACTGGCGACCATTCCTAACTTGTTTTGCCTAGCCTCTCTCTCTCTTTCTCTCTCTCTCTCTCTTTCTTTTTTTTTTCTTTTTTTTTGTTGGTACCAGGTATTGAACCAGGGTTTGACCACTGAGCCACATCCCCAGCCCTTTTTATGTTTTATTTTGAAATAGGGTCTTCCTAAGTTGCTTGAACTCATGAGCCTCCTGCCTCAGTCTCCCAAGTCACTGGGATCACAAGCGTGCACCACTGAGCTTCTCTTAACTTGGCTTCCTCTGGTCTGGGCATCCTGTGTTCTGGCCAAGACAGAGCTCTGTCAGGTCTTGTAGCGCCACGGGGTTACTGGCCTTGGGCTCTATAGCTGCTGGGCCCTGAATTGGAGTATCTTCCCTTTCTCCAGCACTCGATTTGCTAAACTGCCTCTCATGCATGCTTCAGCATTTAGGTAGGTGTCCTCAAGAGAGCCTTCAGGGGGCTGGGGTTGTGGCTCAGTGGTAGAGCACTTGCCTAGCACATGTGAGGCACTGGGTTTGATCCTCAGCACCACCTAAACAATAAATAAAGGTATCATGTCCATCTACAACTAAAAAAATTAAAGAGAGAGAGATGAGGGAGGGAGAGCCTTCAGCACCCTGGGGGTGATGCAGAAATTCTGTCCCTGTGCTCCTTGCCCACCTGCATCCTGTCTGCCCTCAGACTTTGGACCTTGAAAGGGGCAATCTTCCATTCCTACATAATGGGCACCGAGAAAGTGTGTGCTAAGCGCCTAAGTAAACAGAGGCGTTCCTTAACAATGCTCCGACTTCTAATGTCAGGAACAGGCCTCACCCAGAAGTCTGGTCTTACAAGTGAGCCACTTATTGTCCAAGTAGCTTCCTCAGTACCAGCTCTCTCTCTGATACTTGTGGCTTCGATGGCTTGCCTTCTCATAGCTTCTAGTTCTCATCACATAATGACATCATGAACAGATTCATATGTCACAGCGTGTTTGTGCATGGTACCAGGACACAGTGCTTGCTCTGGAAGGTGCTGTGGGAGCAGAGATGCCCAATGTGGCTGAGGGGCCAAGGAGAGGGGCAGGCGGGAGCACTGTGGTGGGGGAACCTCAAAGAAGACAGGTGGGTCAGCAAGGTGGACACAGGGAAGGAGAAGGGCACCCTAGGCAGAGGGGTGCAGTGAGATGGGCGATTTGAGGAACCACAGGTAGTGTGGCTGGGCTGGGAGCCAGGACCCATGGAGGCCCAATGCCAGGCTGAGAAGCTGGACCAGCCTGCAGCTACTGAGGTCCAGGAATGAGTGCTTTGTACACAAGCACTACCACGTGGCTTGATTGGGAACTGTGTGGTTCTGAGAGTAATAAAATACAAAAAGGGGCTGGGGATGTAGCTCAGTGCTTAAGTGATCCTGGGGTTCATTCCCAGTACCAAAAAAAAAAAAAAAACAAACAAGGGTTGGGGGTGAAGCACAGTGGGAGAGTGCTTGCCTAGTGTGTTCAAGGCCCTATGTTTGACCCCAGAGTCACAAAAAACAGTACACACACAAAGGGTCACCTTCTCCTTCCCCATCCCAAGAGGGGCTCTCACTGTGTTGCTCAGTGTCCTCAAACTCCTGGGCTCACGCAATCCCCCTGCCTCAGTTCCTTTCCCAGTTCTGCCCTCTACCACCACACTTGTTTCCCAGGCACGTTCTTTCAATGGCTTCGCAGGTTGGAGAGGGTCTGAGATTGAGAGGGAGGACTATTATTTCATTTGTTAGGGGTGTAGGGTCTGGGGATGTGGCTCAGTGGTGAGTGCTCGCCTAGCTCATGTGAGGCACTGGGTTCGATCATCAGCACCACATACAATAAATAAATAAAATAAAGGTATAAAAAAAATCAAAATGGAATCCTGCCAAAGTTCCAAGTCACTAAGCTGAAATTAAGATGTTTATCTGACCTTATGAGAAATCAGGATTACAAACCTGGCAGGTGGCATAGACCTATAATCCCAGTGACTCAGGTGGCTGAGACGGGAGGATCCTGAGTTTGAGGCCAGACTGGGCAATTTAGCAAGACCCTGTCTCAGAAAACAAAACCAGTGACAACAGCAAAAAGATATGGAGGCCAGCCCGGCGTGGTGGCGCACGCCTGTAATCCAAGCGACTTGGGAGGCTGAGTCAGGAGGATCGGGGATTCAAAGCCAACCTCAGCAACTTAGCGAGGCCCTAAGCAACTCAGTGAGACCCTGTCTCTAAATAAAATACAAAATAGGGCTGGGGATGTGGCTCAGTGGCCGAGTGTCCCGGTTTTAATCCCCGTCTCTTTTACAAAAAAAAAAAAAAAAAAGATATGGGGGCCAGTGGTGGGGGTGTGGCTCAGTGGTGGAATGCTTACCTAGCATGCATGAAGCCCTGGGTTCCATCCCCAGCACCACTACCCAAAAGCAAAACAATAACAAAACAAAACAAAAGAGTAGAAATCAGGGTTACAGAGATAACCACCAAATTTCCCAAACTGGCCAGTTTCAATGGATAAGATAATGAAGTTCCCTCTGCTGATCCTTATATAAAAAAAATAATCTGAAGTTCATTACTCAGTTATTTCTCTAGTGCTCTGTCTCTCTGTTCCAGTCTTCACAGTGGAAGTCCCTTTGCAATTGGCCATATTCTGCTTTTTGGTTTCCTTGTTCATTTCTACTTTCTTTGGGGGACTTAGGAAACAGCTCAGTGGTAAAATGCCCCTGGGTTCAATTCCCAGTACCAGAAAAAGAGTGCCCTTTTTTTTTCCCTGATGACTTCAAACAGCACACCTTTATTCTCCTACAGTTCTGTGGGTTAAATCAGTTTCACTGGGTCACAATCACAGTGCCGTGTTCCCTGCAGAGGCTGGAGGGGACAATTGGTTTCCCTGCACCCTCATAGCAAATGCTTCAAGCTGCATTGATTTTTTTAAGCACAACTGGGACAATATACACAGTCTATGCTCCAGTAATCTGACATCTTTTTCTCTTTTCTTTTTTGCTGTGCTGGGGATTGAACCCAGGGCCTTGTGCTTGACAGGCAAGTACTCTATCAACTGAGCTATATCCCCAGCCCAGTAATCTGACTTTTGAACTAAATATATCATGAACTTCTTTTCATCGCTAAAAATTGCCATTGTTAGAACATGGATAACATTTAGACTGTTTCCAAGATAATCATCACTGTAATGAATGTTCACATTATTTTCTTGAAGTCAATTCCTAGAAGGGAAATTGCTGGATCAGAGGGAACCTTTGAAAGTTATTGATTGATTAGCCTCCAGGAAGGTGCTGATAGTGGACATCTGGGTACCGGGGCATGAGAGAGCTGGGTGCCACAGCCCTGCCAGCCTGGGCATCATCCCTCCAACTGGAACCCTGAGTCCCCAAGGCCAGGGCCCTGTTTTTGCCTTTTTTTCTATTTTTCAGCACCTATCACAGCTGATTTCTTGTGAACAGCTTGTTTTGCTTCTTCCCCACAGTGACCTTCCTGATGCAAAATCAAGAGCTCTTGACAACATTGGCAGGGTTTTTGCCAGAGTTGGGAAATTCCAGCAAGCCATTGACACGTGAGTGACCAAGGATTGCCCTGTCCCCACACCAGGGCTGGGACTTCCTGCCCTCACACTGGGATTCTAGCCTGGGGCCAGAATGCCAGGCAAGGAGACATCAGAAGACCTGGGTTTGGTGCCTCGCTCTGCTCGGTGACTATTGGCAAACCACCCTTTCTGGTACTGGGGATCAAAGCCATGGCTTTGCACATACAAAGCAGGTACTCGACCATTGAGCCACTTTGAAAGCTCTGAGCCTCCTCAGTTAATTCATAGAATTTATGGAACAGAATCAGCACCTTCTCACTGTTTCCTAGTGATCAGAATCACCTGGAGTAGGCCTAAGAGTACTGGGCACTGGGCACGGTGTTGCACACCTGTAATTCAAGTGGCCCAGGAGGCTGAGGCAGGAGGATTACAAATTCAAGGGCAGCCTTAGAGAGTTAGTGAGACTCTGTCTCAAAAATTAGAAGGGCTGGGGATTTAGCTCAGTAGTAAAGTGCCCCTGGGTTCAATCCCTAGTACCCCAAAATTAAAGAGTTGCTTGTCTTCTCTACTGAAAATTCTCATTCTATAAGTCAGGGTTGAAGCTAAGAATTTTTTTTTTTTTTTTTTGAACTGGGGATTAAACCCAGGGGCACTTTACCATTGAATCACATCCTCAGCCTTTGTATTTATTTATTTATTTATTTTGAGACAGTGTCTCGCTAAAATGCTGAGGCTGATCTCAAACTGGCAATCCTCTTGCCTCAACTTCCTGAGTTGCTGGGATTATAGGTGTCCATCACCATGCCTGGCCTTGGAAATATTTTTTTCACTACACTCCAGGTGATTTTTTACCTTTGGGCAAGTTCAGAAAATGATGGACAAAGTGACCCTTTACATTTCCTCTGAGGCTGTTCTGTGACTGTGTGGACGTGTGGACTCACTGAGAACAGTGTCTGAACTCTCCAGGTGGCCTGACTGCCAGACTTTGACAACCAGCCCTGGGGCTAGTTAGTTTCTGGAGCAGGGGCTGGTGGTTAGTCCTAGGGAGCCTGGGAAAACAGGCCTCCTGGGCTCACCCACCCTTGCCGGAGAGAAATAGTCCTTCAGACCCCAGTTGCTTGATCCAAAGACTTGTTTACCAGTTACCTTTTCTCCCCATGATTCAGTTCCCTGATGGCCCTGCTGTCTGTTGCTGAAAGTAGAGGATCAGAGCTTACCCATCCATTAATATCTTGTTGTAATAAACTATTTTATAATAATGGGTGCTTATTATTAAATATTAATTTGGAAAATAGAGAAAAGTAGAAGAAAAAATTAGTCAGAAGCACCACCCAAAGACCAGTACTTGATATTTTTGATTTTCATTCCAGTATTTTTTCTGTGCTGATTTTTCTCTCAAATATATTTGATATTTTTAAACATTGTTGATGTTATTTCAAGTGCTGTGTTTATTTATTTGTTTACTTATTGGTACTGAGATTGAACCCAGGGTGCTTTAACACGCAGCTGCATCCCCAGCCCTTTTTATTTTTATTTTTTTAATTTTGAGATATGGTCTTGCTTTTTTATTTCAAAACATGGTCTTGCTAAGTTGCTGAAACCGGACTTGAACTTGTGATCCTCCTGACTTGCTAGGATTACAGATGTGTGCTTAGCTCACATGCTATTTTTAAACATTATGTTTAAGGGTTATGCCATATTTGATCCCATTGATATTACCAAAATATTTTAGCAGTTTTGAAATATGTTAATGCTTTTTAATTCCCCACCTGGACTGAAGATTAAGAATGAATTTTATGCCGGGCGCAGTGGTGCACGCCTGTAATCCCAGCACTTGGGAGACTGAGGCAGGAGGATCGCAAGTTCAAAGCCAGCCTCAGCAATTTAGCGAGGCCCTAAGCAACTCAGTGAGACCCCGTCTCTAAGTTAAAAAATACAAAATAGGGCTGGGGATGTGGCTCAGTGGTGGAGTGCCCCTGGGTTCAATCCCCAGTACCAAAAATAAAAAGAATGAATTTTATGTATGATTACGTGAATGGTGTGAATCTACATTGTGCACAACCATAGAAATGAAAAGTTGTACCCCATTTGTGTACAATGAATAAAAAATGTAGTCTGTAAAAATTTAAAAAAAAAATTTAAAAAAAATGAATGAGTTGTTTTCTACCACCCAGTAGGAAGCCTTGGTCTCCTGTGGCTAATAGCAAAATTTGAAGGAAAGAAGCTGACCCTGGCTTTTCATATTACCAGGTGGGAAGAAAAGATCCCTCTGGCCAAAACCACCCTGGAGAAGACCTGGTTGTTCCATGAGATTGGCCGCTGCTACTTGGAGTTGGACCAGGCCTGGCAGGCTCAGAATTATGGTGAGAAGTCTCAGCAGTGTGCCGAGGAAGAAGGGGACCTTGAGTGGCAGCTGAACGCCAGTGTTCTGGTGGCACAGGCACAAGGTACAGACTCAGAGATGAACACTCTACCTTTTTTCCAGCCTTCAGGCCCAGCTGCCACCCTTGGGCTGGCCTATTTTAAACAAAGTTTGATTAAAGCTTGGGATTCCCCAAGAGCAAGGAACTGTAGACCAACACAGCATCATGCCATCGTCAAAGTATTAGGCAGTTTTGCATTACTGCAACAAATTACCCAAGACAGGCTACTGTATAAAGAAAAGAGGTTTATTTAGCTCACAGTTTTGAAGATTTGAGGTCCTGGCACTGACATTAGCTGGGCTCTGATGAGGGCTTCTTATTTGACTATATCTCTTCATGGCATATTAGAGTGGCAGAAGCATGTATAGGAGCAAGCAATCACATTGCCAAACAGGAAGTCGCAGAGCTGGGAGAGGCCAAACTCAAGATTTGGGCTCCTAACTCAAGTGACTGGGCTCTGAACACGTTAATATTTTTGTGGGGAACATTCGAACCCTATCCAAACCATGGTAACGGTGCCCAAGTATTGACTCTTGCTTGGTACCTTTTATACAAGCACTCCTGTTGAATTATTATGGTATAGGCACCTCTCATTTTAGAGATGGAGAAACTGAGGCTCTCAGAGATTCAGCAGATTGCCCCTCCTCCCATGAAGGAGACTTTAGAGTAATGGAAATGTTCTTAAACTGGATCAGAGTACCCATGCACATCTCTATAAATGTACTAAAAATGACAACCAGGTGAATTCATGACACTGGAGATTGAACTCAGGAACCCTCTACCACTGAACCACATCCCTGGCCCTTTTTAGTTTTTATTTTGAGACAGGGGTCCACTAAATTGCCCAGGCTAACCTCGTATTTATAATCCTCCTGCCTCAGCCTCCTGAGTAGCTGGGATTACAGGTATGCACACTGTCTCTGAATGAATACTAATTCTCCATCTCAAATGCGTATTTGAAAAAAAAGGTATATTTGATCTCACTATGTCTCTGCATGTTTTCAGAATTACATTTGGATCTCCTTTTAAAAAAATTGACTTATGGACACAAGGTCCTCTTTCCCCCATGGATCCCAAAGCAATACTTGGGAAAGGGTGAATCTTGGGTGTGCACAGTTATTTAAAAAAAAAAAAAAAAAGCAGCAATGTTCATCTATAATCCTTGGAAGGCTAAGGAAGGAGGATGGCAAGTTCAAAGCTGGCCTCAGCAACTTAGTGAGACCCTGTCTTAAATTTAAAAAAAAAATAGGCTGGGGATGTAGCTCAATAGCGAAGTAATCCTGGGTTCAATCCCCAGTAGTGAAAAAAAAAAAAAGCATCCATGTGAAGACCTGGACCCTAGGTGGTGAGCGCTTTTCCTTCCTCCCTGAACTGAAGTTCTTCTCAAGGGCACAGTTGATCAGTCACTGACCTGCTCCAGCACTAACTGGCTGGGTAAGCTTGGATGATCCCCTTGCTCTCTGAGTTGACTGCACCCCGCCCAGAGCTGAGTTCCAGCAGCTGTCCCGCAGGTCACATCCGACGCTCCCTATTTGATTTGGTTTGTGTAGTTGGTCATGTTTGCTGTTCTTTTTCCTGGACTGGGTGTGGAACCCAGTGGTGCTCTACCACTCAGCTGCTTTCCCAGCCATTTTTCTTTCTAATTTTCAGACAAGGTCTCACTAAGTTGCCAAGGCTGGCCTGGGCCTTGTGATCTTCCTGCCTTGTTTGTCCTAGTAACTGGGATCCAGGCATGTGCCACTGCACCCAATTGGTTTGTGCAGTGTTTCTGAAAAACTTGACCATTTTAAAAGTATGGGTTTCCTCTTCCAGAACAATCTAAAGATGAAACAAAATAGTGTTGTGTCCTCCACGCTGGGGACACGTGATGTGTGCATTGGCCCCTACTTAGAAACCCATTCTCTCACCGACCCCATTGAAGGGCTAGATTCTAAGGCTCAGGCCTGTCCATTCCAGTCCTCGTGGGTGAGATGGATGGGAACGTGATGGAAGAGATGGGGCTGGGGAGCTCAGTGGTGAGGCCCATGGCCTGGGGCTGACTCCATCTAGCTCACTCAGGCTTCTCAGGCCCTGGGTGTGGCCAGGCAGGCCAGGGCCTCCGTCTTGGACACACAGCATCACAGTCTCCCTGTGCTCTGCCTCCCCTTGCTTTCCAGTGAAGCTCCGAGACTTCGAGTCGGCTGTGAACAATTTTGAGAAGGCCCTGGAGAGAGCGAAGCTGGTCCACAACAACGAGGCCCAGCAGGCCATCATCAGCGTGAGCCTTTGTCACCCAGCTGGGCCTTGGGTGTGGGCAGTGGGCTGGGTGCACGGGCCCTTGGCTCCCCTCAGCCTTCTCAGTTGGCTGCTCATAGCGGCTTATTATCCACAGACTGTAGAGCCCTTGCTGGGCAGGGTGACAACTCTGCAGTGTTGACCACCACTGATCATATAGCAACCTAACATGCATCATTTATTTGGAACAAAGAAAAAACAGCAAAGTTTTACTGAACTTTTTCACCTCTGTTATATTCTATGCACACTGATACGTCATACTATCTTTTTTTTTTTTTTTTTTTTAACATTTGGGAACAAGCCGGGCGTGGTGGCGCATGCCTGTAATCCAAGCGACTTGGGAGGCTGAGTCAGGAGGATCACGAGTTCAAAGCCAGCCTCAGCAACTTAGTGAGGCCCTAAGCAACTCAGTGAGACCCTGTCTCTAAATAAAATACAAAATAGGGCTGGGGATGCGGCTCAGTGGCTGAGTGTCCCTGAGTTCAATCCCTGGTTCCAAAAAAAAAAAAAAAGATTTGGGAACAAGCTGGGCACAGTGGCATATGTCTCCAGTCCCAGCTACCCAAAGGCTGAGGCAGGAGGATCCCAAGTTCAAAGGCCAGCCTCAGCTGCATAGCAAGACCCTGTCTCAAAATAAAAAATAAAAAGGGCTGGGGATGCAGCTCAGTGGTAGGAACACTTGTCTGGCCCTTAGCATGTGTGACCCCTGGGTTCAGTCCCTCCTGCTGCAAGAAAACATGAAGCTCTGTGCTGCCGGCCTTGCATCGACTTCCTGCGCTCAAGCAATCCCTCTGCCTCAGTCTCCTGAGTAGCCAAAATTGTAGGCACGTGCCATCATCTCCAGATTTCCATTTTATTTTATTTAATGCTGCCTGAGGCCTACTAAACTGATTTTTGGATTTGCAGTTTGAAAAATGTTACCTCATCCAAGAGACGAGAAATACAGTATGAATTCCTCTTTCTCTTGTTTCAACCCTTTGTTGGTCCCTGGTATCTCTGGGAGAAGGTTCCTGGCTCTTTTCTGAGGCAGGCAGAAGGGCCTTTGGTAGCCTCTCCCACCCTGTGCCTCTCCAGCCGTCCAAGCTGGCTTGTCCCCCCCACCCCAGCTTCCCACTTTTCCTTTTTTTTTTTTTTAATTTTGGAACCGGTGATTGCACTCAGGGGCACTCAGCCACTGAGCCACCTCCCCAGCCCTATTTTGTATTTTATTTAGAGACAGGGTCTCACTGAGTTACTTAGTGCCTTGCCCTAACTGAGGCTGGCTTTGAACCTGTGATCCTCCTGCCTCAGCCTCCCGAGCCGCTGGGATTACAGGCATGCGCCACCACGCCTGGCACTTTTCCTTTTTCTTAGCATATGCTCTTATCTTTGCCTGGAATGTTTTAAACTCTCCTTCACTTGACTAACTTCCACTTGACCTTAGGTTTCAGCTTAGGTGTCCCTTCTTTCAGGAGGCCTTCTCTGACTCCTGGGTCTGGTTGAGGTGACATCTCTTTTCCCCAGCCCTCTGTGTCCCATGAAAGTCCACATCACTCTATTAAAATTGCCTCGACCTATTTATGAGGTGGCTCTTAGCGAGGTGCAGTCATTTAGGTTCATTTAGAAAAAATAAAATGTAAATTCGAGAAAATAAAATGTAAAATTCAGGGCTGGGGATCTAGCTCAGTTAGTAGAGTGCTTGCCTCACAAGCACAAGGTCCTGGGTTCAATCCCCAGCACCACTGGGAGAAAAATTGAAAAGTAAAATTCAGTTTCTCATTCACACTAGCCATATTTCAAGCATTCAGTGGCTACATATGGCTCATGGGTGCCACTTTGTACAGATCTAGAACATTCCCATTTTCTCCGAAGTCCCTAGACGATCAGTGTTAAGAGCCAGAGACCAGAGGTGAAGCTGGGGGTTCTTCTGGCCCCCTGCTCCCAGAGGCACTTGAGGTAGAAGCACAGCCTCTGTCCATCCACTTGCTGACCGCACTAGAATCCTCTAACCAGCCATCTCCTGCTGCCACTAGACTGCTATCCCCAAGTCCTTCCTCCATCAAAATACTAGAGCCACCCAGCATGTGGCTGGACCCCAGACAGCATTTGCTGGAGTGAATTAAATGGGGGCCCTGTCCTCAGGGAACACGCCCCCAGCGCATGACTGGAGGGCCACACAGGGACAGCTTCAGGGACCAGATGGAGAAGATCAAGACCTAGGGAAAAGGGGCAGGGACTCTAAGTGACATCTTGAGAACGCTTCTGGTTGGAGCAGGGCCTCATGACTGGCTCTGGATGGTAGGGGTTGGTCAGGCCAAGAACAACAAGAACATGGAGGATGTGAGAGGCTGGGGGCACCCAGGGTCTGAGGCCAGCAGGGAGACCTTGGCCTGGATTCATGGGCTGTGGGGGTCAGCCTGCCAGCCTGGACTGGAAAGGCAGGGGATGACAGAGAAGTGACCTGACCTACTGGGTCTTTCCAGAGGCCAGTTAGGCCAGTTGTGCTATTGGCAAGAAATCACTCCCGACGGGCCCCGTGGGTCCCAGGCTATCCCCTGTTTCCACACACCCCAGGGCAGCACATCATTGTCCTTCTGTGGAGGGGACAGCTGTAATACATATCCTGCCTGGAACTCTGGGGGACAGCACCCAGGTCACTAAGCTCTGCCACATGCACCTGTGCTTCACAGTTCACGTGCGGGGTCCCTCCTGCTTAATTCCCTTCTGCGTGACTGCCCTGCAAACAGACAGCATGCAACTCAGCACAGAAAACATTTATGAGCAGTGGTCAGTGCTGGTTGCCAAGCCCAAAAGAGTCTGGCTGTGCTCGTGGCAGCAGGAAGAAGATTCAAACAAAAACACAAGGCAGGGGCAGTGGCGCAGGAGGCTGAGGCAGGAGGATCACAAGTTTGAGGCCAGCCTCAGCAACTTAGCAAGGCCCTAAGCAACTCAGTGAGGCCCTAAGCAACTTGGTCAGACCCTGTCTCAATATAAAAAATAAAAAGGACCGAGGATGTAGCACCCTAGGTTTAGTCCCAAGTACCAGGAGTCAAAAAAAA
Organism: Glaucomys volans; assembly: GCA_020662805.1. Classification (NCBI taxonomy): domain Eukaryota; kingdom Metazoa; phylum Chordata; class Mammalia; order Rodentia; family Sciuridae; genus Glaucomys; species Glaucomys volans. Next base: position 105,506 of record JAJEJO010004182.1, read on the forward strand.
AAAAAAAAAAAAAAAAAAAAAAAAAGAAAGAAAGAAAGAAAGAAAAGGAAAAAATAGGAAAAGGAAAAAGAAAAAAACAGAAAGAAACCCAAAAACACAAACCCTGGTTTGTGACGGGCACCATGAGGGACCAGGGGAATTCAGAGTGAGAGCCAGTGTCCCAGGAGGCAGGTTGGAAGCATTCCCAGCCAAGAGGATTTGAGGTCACCTTGAAGGCTAAGGCAGTAATTTGAAGGGAGTCACTTGGCTCTTAGTGACTCCTCATGGGACCAGGAACCTGATCCCTCACCCACCTGGATTGGCATCTCTGGGTAGGAACTTAGGGCCAGACCACTGGGACCACCGGAGGAGGAAGACAGAACCTGCCCTCCAGATGCACACAGGCGGGGCGCAGTGGCAGGAGACTATACTCAGCTACTCAGGAACCTGAGGCAGGAGGATTATTTGAGCCCAGGAACTCCAGGCCAGCTTGGGCGACAAGCACAGGAGACCTTGAGCCCTCCAAGACCTCCATCTCAGAATACAAAACCATAAAACAGGCCTGGGGGTGTGGCTAGTGGTGGAGCACTTGCCTCCAGTCCCTGGGCTCCGTCTCCAGCAAGGCCATAAAAACAAAAAACAAAAAAAGAGAGAAAAGCACACAGGCTGAGCTCTCGACCCCTGTGAAATTGAACTTGAACTCAGGAAACGGCACATGTCCTGGAAGCCCCTTTTGAAGGCAGTCAGTCCCTCAGCCCTTGGTCGCCTTCTCGGCTGCCTGCCTCGCTGAGTGCTCAGAGGCTTGGATCGTCTTTTGACATTGAGAAGCCAAGAGTGGCTTTAGGTAAAAAGGTAGAAATGAGTCGATATAACTCCCCAGTACATGCTTCAGTCCAGGAGGAATGAATCTAACTTACCCAGTCACGTGACTCTCATACCACTTAAACAGCACAGTAGGAAATATGGGGTGGCGGGGTTACACCCGAGCCCTGCCCCTGGTCCCTGGGCTTGGGCGGGGAAAGGAAAAGACATCAGTGGCAAATCGGGGTTCAGAGGGTTCACCAGCTCCTCTGCCCTCCACAGGCCTTGGATGAAGCCAACAAGGGCATCATTGAAGAACTGAAGGAAACTAACTACAGGGAGACGTTCAAAGACAAAGGTGAGTCCTGGGACCCCCGAAAAGGGCAGCTCCAGTGTCCCCCTCTGTCTTCTCTCCCAGCAGTCCTGGCCACACTTTCCGGCAGCTCCCCCAGCCAGGGTGGCACTGTCCACAGGGCCTTCTGATTCTGCAGCCAAAGACTTTCCCTAGGGCAGGACAGGGAGGGGGCTGGGCTGGCTGGTGGGGTTCTGCACCCATCCTCTCTGCCCCGCAGAGAGCCCGCTTTGCTGTGCTCTGGCTCCAGTGCTTGGTGGCACTTCCAGGCAGAGGGGCCCCTGCAAACTGGAGTGCAAAGGCGGCCGTTTTGCTTAACAACTGTGCTTGACAGCATTCTTTTTCGGAAGGCTGCAGGGAGTAGAGGTCCTTGACCCCTGCCTCCAGGCTGTCCTTGCCCACTGGGAAGCAGTGAGGGAAGGGGAGGCAGAGGATGGGCAAGTCCAGAGGAGCTGGGCTAAGACAGCAGCTGGTCTCCATCCATCCCGGGATTCAGGCCTTCCCTGGGCCAGGCCTTCTTCTGAGGGCTTTGCACGCACCGACTCACTGTCCTTCCGAGAACACTGCCAACAAAGCGTATTGAGTTCAGTTTCACAGATGAGGACACAGAGGCAGTGGGGTTAAAAATCCACAGGGGTTTCCAGTCTTGGCTTTGGAACCTGTGCTCTTGCCATGGCTCCACAGTTTCTGGTGACAGATGGCCTGTCTGCTTCCCTCCTTGGAGTGTGCCCCTCACCTCAGTCATATTGCAGTGGAGGGTGGGGTGGGGGTCCAGGAGGACAGAATGCAGTGCAGATTCTTGGCTACCACCCTCCAGGCTGCAGGGCTCTGTCCTCTCTGGTCCTCCTGGTCATAGTAGCAGCAGGTGTCTAGACACTAGGAAAGCCATATGACAACTCCATTATCTGGCGCCTGCCACATGGCAGCCGATGCCCTCAGCAGCTCTTGGAGCTGCTCTAAGAAGTCACAGGAGTGGTAGATGTGAAAAGAGAGACGACAGATGGGAAATGGCAGATGCTCCAAGCAGCCTCTCTACCTCCTCTGCCGGCCTGGTGCTAGGGGAAGTGTCTTTTGGAGTCCCAGAAGGCACTGCAGCCCAGGGCGCTCCTGGCGCTTCCTTCTCCGAACAGCAGGTGGCAGCATTGCTCGTCTTTTCACCTCCAATGCAGCAAGCCTCAGACTAGGAACCCAGCCTCTTCCAGAAAGAGAATGAAGGATTCAGGAGGGGATTGATGACGTTTCTCTGTAAAAGTGAGGTCCCGTCTCAAAATTAAAAAGGGCTGGGATGTAGCTCAGGAGTAAAGCACCCCTGGTTCAATCCCCAGTCCAAATAAATAAATAAATACTTCCTAGAGACATAGAGAATGTATCCAAATAAGGACACTGGAGCAAAGACTCTACTGTCATTCCCCAGCAAGGGAGGGAAGAGAGCATGTGCTCTTGGGTCCCACAGTCCCAGGTTCATATTCTGTCTCACTATGTACTTGCAGTGACCATTGTGTGATTTCTCTCTGTCAATCTTGGGTCCTTTGACTGCAAATTCCAATCAGTGACACTGCGCAGTTTCATGATGGAATGGTATAATCTGCACAGCACCTCATGTCCTGCCACAGTGGGGCTGGCGTGGTCAATGAGGGATGGTCCCTTCTCTCCTTTTGGGAAGGTCGCCATCAACACCAAGGGAAAGGCCGGGCGTGGTGGCGCATGCCTGTAATCCAAGCAACTCGGGAGGCTGAGTCAGGAGGATCGCGAGTTCAAAGCCAGCCTCAGCAACTTAGCGAGGCCCTTAGCAACTCAGTGAGACCCTGTCTCTAAATAAAATACACCACCAAGGGAAAGAGTGCGTGCAAAAGGTCAGTCTCAGGACTTTCCTCTCAGGAGCAAAGCCTCCACGGACCTGGTGATGACCAAACTTGCACCTCTCTTCCCTCCTCCTCTCTGCTGTTTTTCAGAAGAGGGCCCCGAACTGAATGACGACGGAACAGTAGAGGCAAAGGAGAATGAAGGGAAAGAAGGGGGTGAGGAAACGGAGAAGATGTTGAGGAGCTGGGAGAAAGGGCACCTTGGGAGCAACAGAGGCATAGACGACGAGGATGACGAATTCAAGGATGTTTCTCAGAGACTGAACGCAGAAAAAGTCAGAAGAAGCATCAGAGAAGATGCCAGAAGATCATCAGGAGAGGTCAAGCCACTTCTGGCAGTGGGCAGGAGAGAGTCTAGGGAAATATACAGGAGGCCTTCCGATTTAGACCAAGAGCTTTCAGGGGAATCAAGCAGAAAGGCCTCAGAAGGACCAGAGAAAGGAGGTTCAGAAGAAGGTACAAGAGAGGAAGAACTGGGGAAAACAGAAGAAAACAAAGAAACAAAAAATGCCAAAGAAATGGAGTATGAATGAGCCTTCCTTTCGAGGCAGTGGCAGGAGGCTGGTATTCACACGGGCCACGGACTCCTCACTGCATCTTCAAGCTGAGATGTGTTTTTGATAGGGGGAAAAAAATGGGAAACAGGTTCCCACAGGTCACCTCTACCTCCTCCTGTCGCTAGTTTCTCATTAAATATGTATCTTTCACTTTTGCAAACCCTGAATCTAGCTTTTTTTTTTTTTTTTTTTGTTACTGGGGATTGAACCCAGGGGCACTCCACCACTGAGCCACATCCCCAGCCCTGTTTTGTATTTTATTTAGCGACAGGGTCTCACTGAGTTGCTTAGGGCCTCGCTAAGTTGCTGAGGCTGGCTTTGAACTCGCAATCCTCCGGCCTCAGCCTCCCAAGTGCTGGGATTACAAGCATGTACCACTGTGCCAGGCTGGAAACCAGAAAGTTTTAAGGAAGAAGGAAAGAGAAAGGCCTGGGAGTAGAGGTGTGTCTGTCCAGCTCCGGGTTACTGTTTCAAGGACCTATCATGTGCAGGACACTGGAAGGCCATATAATAGGAAGGAACTGGGAATACCTCAGCCATTATGCACCATCACACTGTGGGCTGACTAGGCTTGAAAACGTAATGAAGTGAATTCTAATGCTGACTGTTGCTCTAGGGACCCAGAGGAAGAGAGATGGCTTCTGCCATAGAATAGCAGGGGAGCCTGGGAGTAGGGGCTGCACAGGGACTCCACCTCCACCACCTCTGGGTGGTCAGGTCAAGTAAATCAGGAACCTGCCTCCAGAATTGACGTGAGGATTATGAGTGCAAAGAAATTCTAGAAAATCCAAGCATTCAGTGGCTTTACTGAGAAGGTGGTGGCCCAACAATTGGCCTAAGAGGATGATTCCTTTGCCCATGGTCCTGGGTCAAGGATGAGGCCAAGTTTCACTGAGAGGGCGCCAGGATTAGGTTCAGGAAATGTGAGGCAGTTGCAAAGTCTACCGCAGTGAACAAAAACTCAACCATTTTTTTCATTTTAAAATTTTATTATTATTGTTTGCAGTGCTGAAGATGGAACCCAGGGCTTCCTGTATCTAGGCAAGTAGCTCTACCACTGAGCTACACCCCAACCGCAAAGATAATTTTGTAGATGGACACAATACCTTTATTTAATTTATTTATTTCAATGTGGTGCTGAGGTTCTAACCCAGTGCCTCGCTCGTGTTAGGTAAGCACTCTACCACTGAGCTACACCTCCAGTTCCTCAAAGATAAAATTTTAATGAACTATTGCAAGAATAAATGAATAAATGCAAAGGTGCACGATGCATATCAAAATTTAGGGGAAGGGTGATTGGGTCCCTAGATGAAAAATTAATCATTAATAGAGGCTGCTGAGGGAGTAGCTCAGTGGGAGAGCATGCACAAGGCCCTGGGTGCAAACCCCAGCACCAGAAAGAGAAAGAAAAGCATTAATCATTAACGTGTTTAAGCAGAAGAGACCGATGGGCGGGCGCAGGTGCAGCCCAGGTGTGCCGCTGCGCGCAGGCGGGGCCGCTGGGGCTCCTTCCTGGCGCGGAGGGAGTTTTGAGTTTCGATTCGCGGCGCCTGCGCGGAGGGTCGGCCGCCGCCCCGCCCCCGGGCTATGTAAAGCGGCAGGGCATGGGGTGGGCCTCCGCGAGACGCCGTGTCCCACGCGCAGGCGGGTGGCCCCGGAGAGCTAGTGCCTGCAAAGGCGGTGACGGAGGCGCCCTGCACTCATCATGGTGAGCTGACGTGTGGCCGGGAGAGAGGCCCGGGCCGGGCGCGGGGGTGGTATCATAACGGAAAGCCAGAGTATTTGGGGATTCTTGGGAGGACGTGTTATGCAAATGAGGAGCCGAAGTTCCGGAGTTGAGTTCAAGCTTTCTGCAGGTTCCAGGGCAGCCGAAGGTAGGGGAGGCTCGGGGAGCGCGCACACTCGTGGAGAAGGATGGTGAAGGACGGTGATGTTTAGGAGGAAGGGACTTGGGAAAGGTAGCAGCTGCTGCTTTCTGGGGACACCCAGCTGGCGGGTGGGCCTGGGCCTGGGCCTCGGGTAGAGGACCCACGAGCCCCAAGGTTGCTGCAGTTCCTTGATTGCCCTGTCCAAGGCCCCTTCTGATAGAGCAGTAGACCACCTGATCTCTCAGGGTGCAGATGGGAGGCAGAGCCAGTGCAGAGAGTTTGCAGTCAAAACTGTCAGTCACTTGTTGCTTTTAGCAAACAGGAAAACAAGTGGCTCAGAGAGGTGCTGCTGACACACAGCAAAGTGGAGGGCGAAGCTAGATCCTGAACACAGGTGCCCTGTGTCTCCCGGTCCTGAGGCAGGCACAAAGACCACGACTTTGTAGGGGGCCGAGAGAGGGCAGAGGAGGAGGTGGCAGGCAGTGAATGAGGCCCTTTGTCCAGTGCTCTCCTGCCCTGCCCCCCACTAGCCCTCTGTGGGACCATTGTCCCCCCATACCAGACAAGAGAGTATTATCTGTTGCTGCCATTGTTGGGGGAAGGGAGGCGGTCTTTGGGTGACCCTCCTCCACCCCCACACTCTTTTTTGCACACACACAGCCAGGGCAGCTGTGTCTTTGCCCAGACATAGAGTCCCCAGCCTCCAAAGAGGACATCCTTAAGAGGTGCCAAGAATATAAAAGTTAGGGCCAGGCCTGGAAGCACAGGTCCAGACTCCCCTGTGTGCACTTCCACCAAGTGTCCCTCTCAGAGGGGCAGCAGGGGATGATCCTTGAGGCCAGGAGAGTAAGAGGTTAGGGAGCGTCAGACAGCCTCCCTCTCCAACCACACGGACAGATACTCAAGGACATACAGGGGGAAAAAAGCCACCACTGCTCGGGCAAGGCACCCACAACCCAAGGGGGCTTGAAGGCAGGCCCAGCGATTCCTGAACTGGGGCTCCTCTCTCGGCCTGGGCTGCAGGAGACCTGGGCTGACATCTCTTCCCTCCTTACACAGAACAGAGGCTTCTCTCGAAAGAGTCACACGTTCCTGCCCAAGATCTTCTTTCGCAAGATGTCGTCTTCAGGGGCCAAGGACAAACCTGAGCTGCAGTTTCCCTTCCTTCAGGATGAGGATACCGTGGCGACCTTGCAGGAGTGCAAGACGCTCTTCATCCTGCGAGGCCTGCCAGGGAGCGGCAAGTCCACGCTGTCTCGGGTCATTGTGGATAAGTACCACGATGGCACCAAGATGGTGTCTGCTGATGCTTACAAGATCACCCCCGGTGCTCGAGGAGCCTTCTCCGAGGAGTACAAGCGGCTTGACGAGGACCTGGCTGCCTACTGTCGCCGAAACATCAGAGTTCTGGTGCTGGATGACACCAACCATGAGCCAGAGCGTCTGGAGCAGCTCTTTGAAATGGCCGACCAGTACCAGTACCAGGTGGTGCTGGTGGAGCCCAAGACGGCGTGGCGGCTGGACTGTGCCCAGCTCAAAGAGAAGAACCAGTGGCAGCTCTCAGCCGAGGAGCTGAAGAAGCTGAAGCCTGGGCTGGAGAAGGACTTCCTGCCACTCTATTTCGGCTGGTTCCTGACCAGCAAGAGTTCGGAGATCCTCCGCAAAGTCGGCCAGGTCTTCCTGGAGGAGCTGGGGAGCCACAAGGCCTTCAAGAAGGAGCTACGACACTGTAGGTGGCATGCAGGGCAGAGGCGGGAGCCCGGGGAGCTCACCTCCTGCTCAGATCTCCTTGTTCCTAAACCCCATTCAGAGTCGGGTATGAGATGGGGAAGGCAGATGGTGGCTGACCTGGACCAGCCAGAGCAATAGGCGCTTAACAGAGGTGGCTTGGGTGGGAAGAGAAGCAGAAGCAGGGCAACCCCTCCTGGGTCCCCTCTTGCCCTGCAGGCACTCAAAAAATAAAAAAAGGAGATTCAGAATGAGACTATGGAGAGAGTCGCTGCCCAGAGCACCTTTCCTTCTGGCTCTAGAAGCCCCCCAATCTCCCAGCGTGGATCTAGACACAGTCCCTGTCTTGGATGTGAGCCTTAACAGGAAATGCTACCATATAATATAACCCGAGAGAGAGAATCTGGTTCAGGCTTATCAAACTTATTTTTTAAAAAAATTTTTTTAGTTGTAGATGGACACGATGTCTTTAATTTTTATTTATTTATGTGGTGCTGAGAATTGAATCCAGTGCCCCATGCATGTGAGGCAAGCACTCTACCACTGAGCCACAACCCCAGCCCTCAAACTCATTTTTTTAAAAAATATTTTCAGTTGTAGATGGACACAATCTATTTATTTATTTATTATATGGTGTTGAGAATCGAACCCAGTGCCTCACACGTGCTAGGTAAGTGCTCTACCACTGAGCCATACCCCTGGCCCCTCAAACTCATTTTTAACAACAGAATCCTGTTCTGAAATAAGATATTACTTGGACTCCTAAGCTGCAAAAAATTAAAGCTAGGACTCTTAAGAATTACCTGGGACAGCTTGTCCACGTTATGCAGGGTCACCCTGTGCACCCCAAGCCCCTGTGGTATCTTAGGGCTCCAGAGAACCAAGTCTCACACCTAGTGCCAAACCCTTCATTTTCCAGATGGAGAAACAGGCCCAGAAGGAATATGGGATTTCTTACCAGGAGCCCTGGACCCTGGTCACCCTAGCACGGTTCTCTACTGGGCAGGGGCTCCCAGCTCTAGTGATAGCATAGGTTTGGGATAGGAAAGGGTCCAGGTGGGCCTCATCCTCCTACTAGGTAGCCTACTAGGGCTGGGTCACTCACTAACCCATCTACGCTTTTAAACCAATTCTAATGCCACCCCTGGCCCAATTTTAGATGCTCTGTGTACTTGACATAACCTGCCTGTTTCTTTACTTACCCCTTACTGCTCAGAGGTGGGTCTTTTGTGTCCATGTTGAGTTCTCAGAGAACTTTTTTCTGGGCTCCTAAAGCTTGGACCCTGTCCTGCACTGCCCCTAGTGGGAGTCGACCCTGTTCCTGTGAGTAGCTTGGGGAACCGTGAGCGGCAGGGATCCTGGTGGTACTGCCCGGGCAGGATTGCAGCTTGAACTGCTACCAGCCATAAGAACTGGAATGCTTTTCTGTCCAGGATATGGCAAGAGAAATGTCAGGAGCCAAGAACTAGGCCTGAGGTCTTTTCCCCTGTGGAGGGTGACAGTCCTCACAGGCATTAACCTCTGGGAACAAACAGGAAGAAGGTCATGACTCTGAGGATAGCCACAAAGCTTGGAGTCTGGAAATGAAGTCGCCCTTCGTGGTGTGTGCCGGCCACGTTATCCCCCAGTACCCTGGGACCCTTCCTGCACTAGGTCCTTTGCAAGGTCTCCTCCCAGCCAGCCTGCAGGGTGCAATTGTTATGGGCTCTACAAGTGGGCCCCTGGGTGAAATGGGGTGCTACTGTTACTCGATGGTCCTAAGGAAATTGGGGTGTATGGTCACTATCATCGTTGTAGTGGAATGACAGGTGAGGGTCAGGACAGATGGCTAGCAATGGCAGAATGTCTCTGTTCACTTTGGCTCTTTGCAGTGTTCCACACTGTTCTTAACCCTCTTTTCTCTTCCCACCCCATTTTTCATGACTTGCTTCCCCCAACCAGGTGCGCTGCTGGTGGATCTCGGAGTTCTTTGGCCTCTGCTACTTACCCTGTGTTTTAGATGCCTTAGTTTGTGGGAGAGATGTAAAGTTCTCCCTGTTGTAAAGCTAGGGAATTTAAACATTTTTTTTCTTACTGCGGTGCTGGGGATCGAGTACTGTCCCACTGAGCCACATCCCTAGCCTTTAAGTACTTTCTATGATTCTAAAGTTGGCATGAGTTTGACTCACAGATGAATGAATTGTAGTGGATTGTTTAGGAATTTATGCATAATGTTGGAGTATTTCCTCTGGGCCTCCCTGGTGGGTGTTGGTGGGCTCCTACTCTGCCACCCTGACTTCTCTCTCTCTGTTCCGCAGTTATCTCGGGGGATGAGCACAAAGAGAAGATTGAGCTGATCACCTACTTTGGGAAGAGACCCCCTGGCGTGCTGCACTGCACAACCAAGTTCTGTCAATATGGAAAGGCCACTGGGGCAGAGGAGTACGCTCAGCAGGATGTGAGTGTTCCCCAGGGGCACAGGGCTGAGGTGTGACCAGGCAGGGAGTAGACACCAGACAGCAGCTAGAGAAAAAAGGCCTCACTTCCTCCAGCTGTGGACTCCCCAGGCTTAGTCTGTAGACCTCAGGTGCCCATTCTCAAGAGCTCTCTTGTGTGTTTGTCCCTAAGGCCTGCTCGTGAGTGCCTTTTCTTTCTATAGATTCATGGGGAACCCATGTTAAGTCCCAAGGGCTGAAAGTCCTGTGTGCACTGAGGCTCTTATCTAGGTCTGAGGCCTGGCCTGCCCCAGAGTGAGAGCGGCTTAGCATGGTGAAGTTCATTGGCTTATGGAAAGTTCTAGACCCTCTGCTACCACAAAGATGGCACCCCACACCCACAACCAGATACAGTGATCCTGAAACCCAGATGCATTGCCCAGATCTGCATGACTGTGTTCCCCATTTCCTCTACCATCACCTTCTCTGCCAGACCTTCCCTGACCCATTCTCCTCCTCCTCTGCCCAGGCTAACATAATCATTTTACATGTTTGCTTTCTGGTCTCCTCTTACTCAGATGGCAGCTGGGGGCTAGAAGTTCTTAATTTTGTTCACCCCTGTGTTTCCAGCACCCTAGCATTGCTGAATGACTGAAATTATAAGTGATCATTACCATCTCTAACCATTCGTTCATTCAGCCATATTTCCTAAGCACCTATTACACGCCAGGTACTGTTGGGACAGAGGCTTATGAGCAAAATAGAAGATTTTATGGTCAGGTCACATGGAAGAAATGAAGTTTCTTGAAGAAATCAGATGTACCCTGATGTAGAGCAGATGGAAGCCACAGTATACAGAGCAGATTTGGATCATTGCCCCACAGTGTAGCCTGAGGCGGGTTGGAAGAGCGATAGCATGTATGTGCACAGGACCCTGGTTCTTCACCTGGTCACTCCTTCCATCCTCGCATTAACCCTGATGTAGGTTCTAGTATTGTCCTAGTTTACAGGTGGATAAACTAAGGAGAGAGGCTAAACAGCTCGCTTAAAGCCCTGAAGCTAGCGAGCAGGGACAAGGTCTGCATAGCAGTCTGGCTCCACCCCTGCTCCCCGAGCGTCTTGTGGTTCTCACCTCAGCCTGCGCGGTACCCGCTCCAGGGCTGCAGCTGCACGTCTGTAGCAGATGTACCTTTGAAGTGGACCTCAAAAGCTGCAATCATGTCCACTAAGCTGACCTTTTCCTGAGTGACCCACCTTTCGTCAGCAGTCCCTCTAGCGTGGGCTCCTCTTTCTCACTCTCCCTAGGTGGTGAAGAGATCTTACGGCAAGGCCTTCACACTAACCATCTCTGCCCTCTTTGTGACACCCAAGACGGCTGGGGCCCGGGTGGAGTTGAGCGAGCAGGAGCTGCCGTTGTGGCCGGATGACGTGGACAAGCTGTCCTCTGACAACCTGCCCCGGGGGAGCCGCGCTCATATCACCCTTGGCTGCGCAGCTGATGTGGAGGCTGTGCAGACCGGCATTGACCTCTTAGAGATTGTGCGGCAGGAGAAGGGGGGCAGCCGTGGTGAGGAGGTGGGTGAGCTTACCAGGGGGAAGCTCTACTCCTTGGGCAGTGGGCGCTGGATGCTAAGTCTGGCCAAGAAGATGGAGGTCAGGGCCATCTTCACAGGGTACTACGGGAAGGGGAAACCTGTGCCCACTCATGGCAGCCGGAAGGGGGGCGCCTTACAGTCCTGCATCATCATCTGAGGTGTGCGCCACGGTGTGCCCCTCACTCTAGAAGGGAGGGGGAGGAGAGGGCAACATGTGCTCCACGTGATCTTTAAGATTTTTTTTTTACTCAGTTAACTTACCTATAACTTCTTAAAAACATGTAAAATAACTGCCTCTCCCTTGCTGTCTGCCCTCTTCCCCTCTAACACTCCGAGCTCTCAACACAAGGTGGGTGGATTGACACCATTCAGGAATCTGGACCAAAGCTGACAAGGCTGTGCTGCTGGGCCTGAAGGCACCGTCAGAACCCACCTTGCCCCGCCTCCAGGACTGGCCAGTCCTGTCCCCAGCCCAGGCCCTGCTAAGTGGGGCAAAATGCAGTGGGCTGGAGTCTGGGGACCGGGGCTGCAGAAGGGAGGATCCCTTTTTGTTTTGTTTTGTTTTGTTTTTAAAGCAAGTGAGCAGAAATTTTATTACAACAGTGAAAGACGGCTCAGAACTTGCAGCACAGCACCTGGGAGGGGCAGAGTGCCCTGGATCCCTGGGTTTTGATCCCATTTCTTAATCACTGTAACCCCTGGAATTATTTGCCAGGACAGAAAAAGGGATTTACCTCCCACCTTTGGTCCTAAGTCCCGGTCTCCTTTACCCTGTAACTAGGTAACAATTTGATAACTAGAGAAGAAAATAGACGCAGCAGCAGCAGCAGCAGCAGCCTCCCAGCCTGCCTCCTGGTCCCGCCGCAGGACGGGGTTGGGCTGGCTGTCCTTCCCAGTGGTGTGGCTCTGCTGTTTAGCCAGGGAGATGGAAGCCGGAGACACAGCAAGGGAGAGCTCCAGCCTTGCTGGGTCTAGTCCATCTTGCTTCCCTGGTGCCTCTAAAGGCCTTTGGGCCTCTTCTAAAGGAGGCTGCAGGGTAACAAGAGCCAATGGAGGGGACCTCTAACTGGCCAGGCAAACCCCACCTGCTGCCTCTGGGGGAGTTTTAACACTGCTCCATGGGCTGTGGTTCCTGGGGTGCCTTCCACTGCCCTCTGCTCAGTAACAGGACTTTGCTAATCAGGTTGTCACTCAACAGAAGTATTTTGGATTTAAGTTACTATCCGGGTTTTGCCCAGCCTCGTCAACTTGTAAGACTGATAATGAAATAAATCATGTTAATCCTAGCCGTGTGCTGTCTCTCTCACCCTTCTATGCCCAGCTCAGTCTTCCTTGCATCCAGGGCTGGGTATATTAGGACTGGCTTTGTCCCACAGCTTGGGGCCATCGGTCCTGTCTCCCCACTGCTGGCTGGGCACAGCTGTGGTGAGGCTGGGCAACTGAACAGTGTTGGCTTTCATGAGGAGGCAGAAAGGAGAGAGGCTGGCCTTAGACTCATGCAGAAGGTGGGGGGTGGCCAGGAGAGACATGGAGCACAAAACCTCTTGTCTTCCATTACTTAGGGCAACAGGCCCACAGGTGTCCCAAGACCAATCTTATCAGATCTGTCTGGGCAACCCAAAGTTCCTAGCATGGGTTTTTCCCAGTTCTCTAGAGTGTCCACCTTCAGGTCAATGCTACTTTAAAACACAAGGGATGAGGAAACACTCAGTAGTCTCTGTAGGCCACCAGGGCCTGCACAGCTCATGGAGAACTTCCCAGGCCTAACCCAGCCATTACCTCACCACCAACCAATGTACCAAAGGGGGTAAGAAAAGGGCAGAGCTCAGAAAAGAAATCATGTCTTCTCTGTGGTTGAAGGCCTCTTCCTGCCCATTGAGACTAGAGCACCACAAACATAAGCTTCAGTTAAAGCCTCAAGTTTGCCCAGAACTCCTGAGGCTTCTCACCTCAACAGGAAGCTGGACTGAACAGTGCGACACATGCTGCTGCTTCTCCCCAGCCTGTGTTCACACCAGAGAGGGGACCAGTGGAGAAGGCAAAGGGCAGTTGCTAAGAATGGTTCCAACCATGTGAGCCTAGTGCCAGCAGTCTGGGGTCTGGAGCTGCCTGACCCACGTGAGGGGGCTGGAGGTTAGGAGGCAGGTGTTATTCTCAGCTCCATGTCCTAAGAACTGAGAGTGCCAGTGTGAACCACCCCATCTAGGTTGGCACCTACCTACACGCCTGTGTTTTGAACACAAAGCTTCTAGTGATTTCTGGTAGCCCCACTAATAAAATGAGCATGCATTCTGAACTCACTTCCCCATAACCACCATCAGACAGAACCCAGCAGCTCCATTTGCCACCTGGCTTGGGGTACCCCAGCGCTTATGTCAGCTTGCTGGATCTCAAGTCCATGTCAGTCAGTTCTATACTGGTGGCTCAGATCTGGCCCATAGGCTGTAGAGGGACACAAAGCAGCTGCCAAAGCAAAGGCCAGAAAGGGTCAAAACATTTTATTTTCTTCTTTTTTTTTTTTCTTTTTTAATAAAGTTAAACAGTAAAACAAAAATTCACAAGCTGCCTCCCTGTCCACCCCCCGCCTCCCTCCCCTCCCCAGTCTTGGGCACTGGCTCCCTTTCCTTCACCACACTCACAGACACAGGCATCCAACTGAGAAAACGAAACTGCTCTAAGTACATGGAGACATGATGAAGGAAGGAGGTGAATTGTGTCCACATTCAAGGTTGAACTGAGTGAGTCTGCATTTTCTGGGTTCTGGTGGTTGCCCTTCATTAGCCAAACTGAAAGAAGAAATTCCCCGGACCAGAAGCTGAAAGGGAAAAGAAGGGCTTGTTAGTTGTCTGTGGACTTTCTAGGTTAGATCACTTTCCTTTGATAATGAAAAAAGTCTTCAAGGGCTTCTTCAAACGCAAAACAGAAAGAAACTCTTAAGGATTTAAAAAAGCCCTCTGGGGTACCAGAGGGACATGCAAGTGCATTTTATTTATTTATGTGCAGTGCTGGGGGTGGAATCCAGGGCCTCATCAATGCCAGGCAAGTGCTCCAACACTGAGCCACACCCTATTTGTGAGCCCATTTTATGCAGTTAGCTTCGGAACACCTCTACTCTTGCAGAGAAGCCTTGGTACCAAGCAGCTTCCTCTCTGACCCTGCAGAGATGTGTTGCTAATGGTCCCAAAGAAAGATGTGCCTGGGAACCAATCTCTCTTCCTCAGCAACACTTGAGTGCATGAACGCCCTGCTGGATGAGGATTCAACTGCCTCCGCTCTTGGGCACCTCTGACTCCCAAAGGGCTGCCTGAGTGCTGGCTTGTAATCTGGGAACTCCTGAGGATAGCAGGCATACCCACCTTCAAAGCTGAAGCCCCCAGGACCTCCAAAGAATGCTTTGAAGATGTTGTTTGCATCAAAATCTGGCAAGAAGCATAGAAGAGAGAAAATGGGAAAAAATTAGAAGAATCTGGAGAGGAACTTGTGACTTTGGGAATGGGTCTCCAAGTCATACTTCCTAAAGTCCCACTTCCCTCCTTTCCCAACACCTCAGCCTAAAGGTTAGCAAATCTGCCTACCCCATGCAAAACACATTTCCTGATCCTGCCCCTAGGACTTGTTACCATCCCCTTCCAAGTGTGGTCTGGAGGGAAAGCTTCCTCTGCCTCAACCCACTCCACAGGCAGTCTCCTTCAACAACTTAGAAAGCCATGTGCACTTAACACGGCCCCCCTACAATGCTGGGGCTGCTGCAGAAAAGCCTAAAATGTATCACTTCAATGCTACCCAAATAAATTTAAGAGCAAGAACTGTGATTTACTTTATTAGTTTGATTCTATGCCTACTACTCTGTCTAGACTATAAGCACCTACTAGGGGCTAGGCACAGTGCTAAGTGCTTTGCATATATTATATAATTTAATTCTAGTAAAAATTTGTCAGGGAAGTATTACTTTTCAACTTACTTTCAGACATATGTAGGGAGTTCAAGTAATCTGCCCAAGATCACATGTCCAGGAAAAGCAGCAGAACTGGAGAGTTCAATTTTTGGTACTGGGAACTGAACCCGGGGCACTTTGCTAAGCCAACACCCAATCCTTTTTTATTTTGAGACAGGGTCTTGCGAAATCGCTAAGGCTGGTCTTGAATTTAAAATCGTCCTGTCTCAGCCTGCTTAGTGGCTGGGATTACAGAAGTGCACCACCATACCCAGCCAGAGTCCAACTTCTGTGACTTCAGCTCTGTGTACTTTTCACCAGGCAACAGCAGGTGGATAGTCCCAGCCCCAACTGTTCCACACCAGCTGATCCCACAGCCACATCACTCTTTGCCAGCATATCTGCTTAGTGCGTTCCTCCTCTATGCCAGTTGTCCTGGCTCAGTGAATGTCCCCCTGAGTCACCTACAGCAAAGTCACTCTCAATTTACATCCTTTCCCTCCCAAACATAGCTGATCAACAACTCCTGCTGAGTCTGCCGCCATCTGCCATTTGCGCTCTCTAAACCTTTCCTACTTACCATGTCTTCCTTCAATCTCTATCCTCCTTTACCCTCCTCACCACCACCACATGTACATTCCTAGAGTCTAAATCTGGCCCAAAGTACCTCCACTTAAAACCCTTCAATAGTTTTTGACTGCTTAGATCTTCTCAACTGCGGGTCAGAGTAACATGCTTATTACTGGCAAACAGAAATATGTGTACACCCCAACCTTGAACTTGAAAGAATTCAGGATTATCTATACATCATCATCATTCTGATTTTAAATTCCAATAGATTTCCTTTTTTTCTTTCTTTCGTTTTTTTTTTTTTTTTTTTGGTACCAGGGATTGAACTCAGGGGCACTCAGCCCCTGAGCCACATCCCCAGCCCTATTTTGTATTTTATTTAGAGACAGGGTCTCACTGAGTTGCTTAGTGTCTTGCTGTTGCTGAGGGTGGCTCTGAACTTGCGATCCTCCTGAGCTGCTGGGATTACGGGTATGTGCCATGGTGCTGGCCCAACAGATTTTCTTAACAGAAGACAACAGGCTGGTAGTACAGATGGTGGCCTGTGTGCTATGACCAGTTCAGGGCCTCTGTATCTCTGATTGAGCCCTTCAGTCATACTGACAAAAGCTCTACTTTACTTCATGTTAAGTCTTTTTGAGAAATTAAAATCTGTGAGAGTTTACAGGAATGTATGACACACACAAATAACTGCACATACTTTGCAGTGGGGGGAAAATAACTTCCAGCTAATAGTAAAAGGTCCCTTACTGCATATAACCCTTGCAACCTTCTGAGATCTCACCCAGCTGCTTGCTGCACTTACATTCCCTGCCTCTAGCACCCTATCCTTATATCCTCCAGATCAAGCCCCTTACAGATCCTTGAAGCAGTCACTTTCTGCACTTCCAAGCCTTTCCTTGCTAGTGCTCACCCCTTAGAGCCCACCCTGTACCCTGTGAATGTGCTGCACTGGACTATTTTTATTTGAGTCTAATTTATTATTCTGCTTAGACCAAGGATCAGATTAGGCCCAGGGATGCAATTTGTGATCTCCTAGAGAGTGGGTTCCTAGACGTTAAGGAACCAACCTGGTTCATCATCATCATCTCCAGGGCTCGACACTGCCTAAAACATAGGTACTCCTCAAGGAAAGACTGAAAAATTACTGTGTTGTCATGGACTGATTACAAACAGACTCTCCCTCTAGAGCGTCTTTAGAGACTGTCAACATTCCACAGGCATCAGATTGTTCCCAAGTGACCCAATCAACTCACCACCCATATTCATGCCCTCTTCATCCAGGTCCTGTCCACTATCATAACGTGTTTTTTTCTTGGGATCAGAGAGAATGGTAAAGGCCTCTCCAACTTCCTTGAACTTCTTCTCCTCTTCTTTCTGAACCTCGGCACTGGCTCCACTGTGCCGATCTAACAAGAGGAACAAAACTCAGATGAAACCAAAGTCTCAAGAAAACAAAGTTTAAAAGAAAAGACCACGTCATCATTTGACTTTGGAATCTGGGTACCTCCCAGGATTTGGGGGTACGGAACTCAGTATTCCCTCATTCCTACCAAAGAGCCTCTCAAGGCACCCCCTGGACCAGGCAAGGCTGTGAGTCTGCCCAGCATGCCCTTTTCCCACAGCTGTACCTGGATGGTGCATCAAGGCCCGTTTCCGATAAGCTTTCTTGATCTCGTCCTCAGAGGCATTCTTGTCCACTCCCAGAATCTTGTAATAATCTTTCCTCTTACTCTTCTTCAGTTCCAGTTGTGCATTTTTTAGGAGCTGTTTGTGTTCTAGAGGGAGACATGTGCATCAATAGACAAATGTGATTCTGGTTTCCCTTTCCAGGTCCCAGCCCAGCTGCCTAGGAAATAAAAGTCTTAATTATACCAGGGATTTTAGGGTGTTTTCTTTTAGAAACTAAGAAAAAAAACTCTCAAACTTAGGTTCCTCACAATAGCTTCACCACACAGAAAAGGAAATGAAAGTGACAGGGAGGAGTTGGGACCAAAACATAGGTGCCTGTGCCCCCACCCAGGAAGGACCTTTGTTTACTTCCTCCTGGTGGTTAAATAAGCTCCAGATACACCGCTGAGGCCTGAGTCAAATAGCCTTATGTCCAGTTTTAGGGCCTACAAATAAGACCACACAGTTGCCAAAAAACAAATGCTCTGTACCCAGTTACCTTTTGTTTTCTCCGTCTGATACACTTTTTCATAGTCCCGCACTGCTTCTTCGTACTGCTCTGTGTCCATGTAACTGAGAAGGAAGTACAGGGCAATACAGTGCTCAGACATAGATAGCAATGGTCTGTGGGTTCGCTCTAGGGGAAGAGGCATGGCTCAAGCAAGAGACACACACTTTGGCAAGATGCTTCATGAAACAGAAGAATCCTTAATCTAAAAAAAAAAATCAGCTATCAGTTCCTTAGAGAAAAAACTGAGAGGCCACACAGCACTGGTGCACAACCAGCAGAGTGATGCTTTGCTCTGGGTGGAAAGTAATCAAGGGGAAAAGGTCCTCGTGACACAGCCACCCAAGAGGCAGCTGGATTGCTGCAGAAAAGGCAAGGTGAAGGCCCAGGTGATTACTCAGGACTAAAACACACAAGAGAAAGTGTCCAAGTGAGAAAATAAAGATATGAAAGAGCTTTGAAATCTTCGGTGCCATAGACATGCAGGGCTAGCTCTGATCCAGGGCAGAAGTGGGATTAGTAAGCCACTACAAGAATCAAGTCCAAGGTGGTAGCTGCTGGCAAATGCTTCCATAACACCAGTCAATCTAAGAGATGGAAGTTAAGTAACAGAAAAGGAGACTCTAAATACAAATTTGCTTCTATTTCAATAGCACAAAAGGAGAGAACAGCCCCTGGGCCACAATGGGAAGAATCTAACTTAATAGACAGATTGCCAGCACCTTTAAGTATCTTTTCCATGGAAGCAAGTGGCATTTTCCATGTACTGATAAGATCACCGGCACCAAGACTGGCCTCTCCATCTAACAGACTGTGGCAGCTGTTCCAGAGACACACCAGCAGCTGGGCAATGGGAAGAGACCATGCACTGCAATTTGTTGATGCTCCACAGAGACTTTATACGGCTACTACCCAAGCACATCTGTGGCATAATCAGAGACCTCCACTCGCCCGGGACAGGGAGCCTGATTACACTGTGGCTGGCCAAAAGAGAAGCTCAAAACCTTAGGCATCTTTCATTTTCAGGAAACATCTTGATTTAAGGCCTTAAAAACCAAAGCCCTGCTGGGTATGGTGGCACACATCTATGATCTCAGTTATTCGGGAGGCTGAAACCCTAAGAAACTCAGTGAGACCCTATCTCAAAATAAAAAACAAAAAGGGTTAGGGATGTAGCTCAGTGGTAGAGCGCCCTGGATTCAATCCTCAGTATTCAAACAAACAAACAAAAACAACGAACACCCAATGATCGGTAAAAACGGGGTATAAATGCTATGTAAAGAGCTCAGAGAAACAATTTGCAGAATGAAGTATAATATATTTTGAAACAAAAGCAAAAGAAAACTGAGAACTGACAGTCTTGAGTGTAGACTGTTCTGACAAATGAGTAACCCTGATGACCTTTTTAGACCCAAGCATAACATATTAAACAGTCATACTAGAGTGATTTACATTTTATGTCACACTTTTTAAGATTCAAGAATAACCTCACATTTAAAGTTTTTTAAAACACTGGAAAAAAGTAGAAAAATAAGTAGGGCTTTATCAGAAAGAGAGAACTATATAGCCTATGATCAGATACATAGCAAACATCTGGCATCTCCCCAATTTTAGGATAAACTGAGGCAGAAATGGGATAATGGTTAGGCCTCTGGCAAAGTTTTAGCCTGAACTCATCTCCAGTAGGTCCAATCAATCCCAGCTGATTGAGGGGTTTACTGCCAAGTAGCCAACTGTGCCAAAAGCACAAGCTTTCCCTATGGTAGAATCTCAAAAGCAAAGCCACTCCAAGGATAGTTCTACCACAAAGATAAGGAGCTGTCTGATCAAAGTGATTCCTGATTTTATATATATATGTATGTATGTGTATACATACAT